>JAMPIV010005003.1:0-320000 GCA_024509875.1 Oreohelix idahoensis
TATTTTTGTTGGGTTTTGTTTCGTTTGTTTGTTTAGATTTTTATTTAAAATTTAATTAAATCTTTTTTTTAAAATTTTAAATAACATAGGCCTATCCACAAAATTGCTGATGTTCATTTATCCTAATTACCGCGATTTGACAGATGTGATGCCACTTTCGTGTATCGGCGATTATTCATGTTATCTGAAATTGAAAACATGTAGGCCTAGGCCTATCCTAATTAGCCTATAACCCTTCAGAGGTAGAACGGGATAAGTCTTTTCATCATAAATATAATAAACTGGACTTATTTAAATAGGTTTTATAAATGAGATAAACGAATTTATTACTTACGACGAGTGTTAAAAATAAATCTGCGTTTACGTCGTTAACGCAAAGCGCCGAAAACTTCTGGAAATGGATTTAATGCGCAAAGGGAAGTAAACATTTTACGGTAACTTTGCGCAAACGGAAGTAAAAATTGTACGGTAACTTTACAATTTTTACTTCCCTTTGCGCATTTCCAGAAGTTTCGGCGGTTTCGTTTTCGGCGCTTTGCGTTAATGGCGTAAACGCTGATTTATTTTTAGACTCGTCGCGTCTGTTGTTGCGAAAAATACCATCAATAACAAAAAAATGGACAAAGTAACGAACTTTCGATTTCGTATTATTTTTCAAGGTCCGATGCGGAAAATTCAAGGCTTATAGCCATTTTTCCAGGCTTTTCAAGGCCTGGAATTTTTTTTTTCGTTTTCCAGGTTTTTCAAGGTTTTTCCAGGTCGCTACGAACCCTGCTAACAATATTGTTATGTTCTTATGATAGGAGTATATGAGACGAGGACTGTTTGGTTATATTTCAGGTGGGAGTTATATGGGACAATAGATTGGAGTTCTAACAAGGACTGTTTTGGTTATATTTCAGTTGGTCTGAGATAATAGATTGAAGTTATAGGAGACAATAGGTTGAGTCCTAACAAGGAATTTTTTTGGTTATATTTTCAGTTGGTCTGAGATAATAGATTGAAGTTATAGGAGACAATAGGTTGAGTCCTAACAAGGACAGTTTTGGTTATATTTCAGTTGGTCTGAGATAATAGATTGAAGTTATAGGAGACAATAGGTTGAAGTATGAGTCCTATTAGTCTTCGTCTTCATCAATCATATCAGGAAATACAATCATTATCCTAATTTCCCCAAGATACGAGGTGTGTTCAAATGAAACCCGTCCCAGTGGCTTTATAACAAATATATGTAAGGTACATCAGCAGGAGTAGTAGAATTAAATACAGCAATTGTTATGAAGCAAGTACTCACTGGGGTCCTTTAGAAATAGTCACCATAGGCATTCAGACACGCATCCCACTGCTTGGGTAGACGGCGGATGCCGTCCGAGAAAAATGACTTTGGTTGCTTATTGAACCATTTGGTCACCGGGGCCCTGACGTCTGCACCGGAGTCGAATCGTTGTCCCTTTAGAGATTTTTTAAGGGTCCGAACAAATGAAAGTCACATGGTGACAGATCGGGGCTGTAGGCTGGGTGTGGCAGAACTTCCCACCTTTTCCTTGCTAACGCTTCCTGCACAATGTTCGCAACATGTGGACGAGCATTGTCGTGCAACAGAACCACACCACGCGAAAGCATGCCGGGTCGTTTATTCTTGATGGCTGTATGCAGGTTGTCTAGTGTGTCTTTGTAGCGGATGGCATTGATGTTCACGCCAGGCTCATTAAAGTCTACCAATAGAAGCCCTTCATGGACAAAAAATACGGTCAGCATAACCGTACCGGCGAAAATCTGTGACTTGAATTTTTTGGACGGATTCCTTATCACACCGGCCATTATTTTAACGGTCTGCAGCACAACCAATGAATACTAGGAGAAAGAACACTTACACACTTGTACATGCGTATGTGCTTATTACGTCAGATGTGACGTCATCATGCTCCTCCTACGAATGTCCACTTGGCGCAGCACGGTCGGGTTTCATTTGAACACGCCTCGTACAATCAGTAACCTGATACGTTCATATTGAACCAAAATATATACAGGTGTAGGTAGTATAAATGACACACAACCAATACAAACATTATATATCTGCTGTAGGCCTATTTGCCTACAAACAGTAAATTATATTTACCCTCCAAGATTTAAACAGGCCAGGTTTTGACTCGACTTAGTGAAGCAGGCTGCAGGTCAATGCACTCAGGTAAGCAATAAATCAAGATTGACAGCTTCTCCTCTTCAGTCGGTCGGTATCTCTGGCTTCGTGTCGGTGATGTGTGATTATGCATAAAATTCGCCCGATTATATAGGCAGGTGAAGTAACTTCTACAGCTTAAAGAAAGCGTTTTGTTGGTTCCTGGCGGGGCAAGCTGATTGGCTGTCTGCAGTTTGGTCTCATGCCTCGTACAGGCTAATTTTATTCCGTTTTTTCCGCCATATTGCGTGAACAAGATGGCCGCGACCCACATCCGAAAAAACAGGGCTTAAGTTTAATTTTATTCTGTCTCAGAGACTGGTGAACGGTGCTCGTTGATTGGCTGGGTTCTCGACATAGGGATTTAACTAAGAAGTGGGTTTACACAACTCGTTTTACGACAATATATATATATATATATATATATATATATATATATATATATATATATATATATATATATATATATATATATATATATATATATATATATATATATATATATATATATATATATATAATGAAAGTGAAACAGATTTTATTTTGAAATCAATTTGATTTTATTTGAAATTTAACAGAAGTACAAAGAAAAAAGATCTTGTAGATAAATAAATTATAAATTGTACCCACAGTCTTCAGTGAATTATTTAAGTTGGGTACAAAGTTCTTGTTGGTTAATTAATTACCCCTAGCAGAGTCATAGTCTTAGGTTGGTCTGGAGAGGGGCACCATAGGTAACTAGGATTGCCATTACCATCTCACCTAGTGATCTATACAGATTGACTCTACCTTTGACTTCGATACACCATTACTCTTTTCAGAGAATGGGGTATTTCTTTTAAGACCAGTCTCTTATCTGGCACTATCCTGGTATCATCTGTTACACCTTTTTGTCCAGGAAATTATCATAATCTTATTATCGTTACCCCTCGCAACAATGATCAAAGCGCCAAAAAACTGGTCGATAAATCAAGATACTCCTTGTAACTGATAAAGTCTCCACGGTCGTAACGTACACAGTTTCTATGACCTTTGAGCTAGTAACACGAACGCTAGCTGTTTACGTTGACCCCCAAGATAACCTGTTTGGTACATATTCAATGGAAGAAGGAGCTGGAGAATGGAATGTGACAGGGATCAAGGGAGGGAGGGCAAGGGCGGGGAGTAAAAAAAACAAACTTGTTTTGGTTAATAAATGAACAGGAAAAAAAAACACTAGATGACGTAGTTAAGACTAAAGAAGACTATAAGAAGCACACATATGAATATTGGGCCGAAGGGCAAGGGCGAGAGCCCAAACGCCACTGGATCAACAACAACAACAACAGTAACAATGAGGAGCAAGAAATCCGCAAAAAAAACAAAAAACCGACGGTGTGTGTGTGTGTGTGGGGGGGGGGGATTATGCTGTGCTTGTCCCTGTTGTATGTCCTCATGGGACCCCAAGATGCAGCAATAGTGAATGCAGTCAGCGACCCATAGCTTGACTGCTTGCACCAGGATCAGCGAACCAGAGCTGGTCAAGACCGTACTCCACCTCCACGTGGTGGTCCTGGAAACAGTCTGCAGCAGTGCAGTCTGGCTGAGCGAGTACGGATCGCAATGGGAAGGCAAACCCGGTCCCTAAAAAATGCCGTGCTGAAGTCGGATGTGTCGACCGAAAGGTGCAGATATCACAGCTACGGCGTAAACAGACACAACGCAACCACCGTCCTTTTCAGGGCGAACGAGGAAGAAGTATGTCCTCATTACGGTACTAATTCTCTTGTGCTTATTTTATTTCTTTCCATTACATTTCAAAGTTATTTGTAGTCAAACGTTTCGTGACTTATGATCATTGATTAATGCTCCGTGAAAAAAAAAAAATAATTAAAGACCTGTATGCTCTCTTAATGGGTTTCAGTTTAGCTTTCACGATGCAATGCACGGCTTTTCAGTATCTCCCGAAAAGGAGGTGGGACGCTGTTCGTTTTATGACGATTCATTAAAAAAATTAATATATCGGTGATGCTTAGAAAGGTCAGGATCTGGACACAATAGAACGGACAGATGGTGAAAAGAAGCGTTCTACAAGTAATGACATTTTGAACGGATCAGCAAAGATGACCTGCCGTCGTCTCATACTGCTTATCTTTTTCTTTTCCTTCTTCTTTTTCTCCCCTCCTACCTTTCCTTCTTCTTTTCTTCATTCTCAAACGCCACACTGACTGGCGCAGGCGATCATGTCTCACTGCAACTTTTTACCTCTAGAACTGTTTATCAGATCTGTTATTGACTGTTTCCAATATTAAACTGCCCATTCTTCTCTCTTTGTCGTCATAACAACAAGCAACAATTATAAACTCTCTTTTCTACACCACTTTTGCACGTACACGCGGAGTAGAAGACACAGTCAAAAAAGGTTCCGATTAACAGTGCGGTGATCAGCGCTTGTCTCTCGCGGCAGACTTACCTGGATCCTGGTTCGAAACCTAGGAGCGTCATCAAGACAGCGAGGAAGGAAACTTGTCACCCGACCTCATAAAGCTGGAACTAGAGTAGTGAAGTCTCTAACATTGTACTCACCTACGGCAGTATTTGCTACGGTGATACTTTTACCTTTTTTTCCTAAAGGCCAGCTTGGCACCACAACTGTAGCTGACCCCGACAGAAAACCTGGCCAAATCATTGAAAATGTTCCAACTGAGCTGGTATCTGTAGCAATATATTTTACAAGATGAGACTTCCATGCATATTCTCATTAACTTGCCCATAAGCTTCAAAATTGACAACATCACTCGAAAGCTGATCTCTCAGATACCTCCATGCAAAGTGTGTTTGAGATTGCAAACAACTTGATGTTATGAACACTCAACATATATTTTTCCATTATCGCTTGGAAATAGTCAGTAGTTCTTTAATTTTTCAACGACTTCATCACGTTATTCAAGGTTCCCCAGCGTTTGTGTTTTCAACATAACGTTTCCTAAAAGCTATTTTATTTTTACAACTTTAAAAATACGCCAGGGCACAAGCCGTCATATCAAGGGAAACAATTCATATAATTCTGCCAATTCCTGTTTTCTACTCTTTATTATGTCCCCGTTGTTATCCCTGCAACTTGAAAGCGGTATCACGCGGAGGACGCAGTCTAATATTATTCTGTGTTGTGATCTGGGACGGTTTCCTGTTATAGATATCATGTTAATTAAACTGGCCGTTAGAGATAACAATAATGTTATTACTATGACTGAAACTCTATTATGTATTACGCAATGACAAAACCACGTGCCTAAGATATAAATAATAAACAACAATAGGTAAATAGCTAGCACTCGTTAAACAAAATAAAAAACAAAGAAAGAAAGACGGAGGAAACTAGTCATGGACAAACGTAGCAGAAGTATTAGGTTCATCGCCTCACTGTGACAACGAATCGTGAAAGGACATACGGCCAACTAAGCACATAAAAAAGTGCCTCAGAGATGATGACCATTCTCACGACAATATAGGCAACTATGGAATATTTAGTTATGGATAAATTTTAACAATTTAAACGTAAAATTTTAAAATATATTTCTTAACTTTAACAACGTATTTGCTACGTTTTATTGGTGGTGCCATAGTCAATCATGACTGAAGGAGGCTACTATACGTTTTGTTGGTGGTCACAGTCAGTCGTGACTGAAGCGGGCTACTATACGTTTTGTTATTGGTCAAAGTCAGTCGTGACTGAAGGTGGCTACTATACGTTTTGGTGGTGGTCCCATAGTCATGACTGAAGGGGGCTTCTATACGTTTTGTTGTTGGTCACAGTCAGTTGTGACTGAAGGGGGCTACTATACGTTTTGTTGTTGGTCACAGTCAGTTGAGACTGAAGGGGGCTACTATAC
The DNA here is from genome assembly GCA_024509875.1 of Oreohelix idahoensis. Classification (NCBI taxonomy): domain Eukaryota; kingdom Metazoa; phylum Mollusca; class Gastropoda; order Stylommatophora; family Oreohelicidae; genus Oreohelix; species Oreohelix idahoensis. Next base: position 6,052 of record JAMPIV010005003.1, read on the forward strand.
GTTTTGTTGTTGGTCACAGTCAGTTGTGACTGAAGGGGGCTACTATACGTTTTGTTGTTGGTCACAGTCAGTTGTGACTGAAGGGGGCTACTATACGTTCTGTTGTTGGTCATAGTCAGTCGTGACTGAAGGGGGCTACTATACGTTTTGTTGTTGGTCACAGTCAGTTGTGACTGAAGGGGGCTACGATATGTTTTGTTGTTGGTCACAGTCAGTTGTGACTGAAAGGGGCTACTATACATTCTGTAGTTGGTCATAGTCAGTCGTGACTGAAGGGGGCTACTATATGTTTTGTTGTTGGTTCTATAGTCATGACTGAAGGGGGCTACTATATGTTTTGTTGGTGTTTCCCAAAGTCATGACTGAAGGGGGCTACTATACGTTTTGTTGTTGGTTCTATAGTCATGACTGAAGGGGGCTACTATATGTTTTATTGACAGCTTAGAAGCTAACCGAGAATTTGAGTAAATATATTCCTATACTTAGAAATTACAGATTACAGTTCTAGTATACATAATCTCTGCGTCCTCGATACAATCTTCTATGTTGGCTTTTGTTCATAATCTCTTCTATTTTAAAGTTGTATGCACGCGCCGTGCAAGATTGCACCGAGAAGAAACACCAACTCGAGAGGTAGAACCATAACTATATCTTAACAACAGTGTAGACAAACTTGGGGGGGGGGGGGAAGACCGACAGTCATATCAAAACTACAAAGGCTAGAAGAGCTTTCATTGCATTGAGAAATATATTTAAGTGAACATAAATCAAGTCCAACATAAACATCAGAATCTTCAACTCAAACGTCAAGTCAGTCCTATTGTGTAGCTCTGAAACACGGAGAACAACAAATGTGACAGCTAGAAAGATACATAATTTTACAAGATTTGGTGGGAACGTGTTCGAGGCCCATGCTCGGAAGGGATTTGACGGGTTGGTACAGTAGGTTGGTACAGAGACCAACTTTTGAAGCAGAACTTTATGCAGAAAGCGAAAACGAGACATTTCAACATGTGGGGGCGGAGAGAGTGCTGGTACATGGATGTATAAAACGATTTTATGTCTTTCAGTGGTTGCCACACTGGTGCGGCGCGAGAGGATGGCAGGTGTGGCAGGAAGATTCAACGACAATCAACGATTTACAGATATTTTCAAAAAAGCATTTGCCAAAAAATAAATATAAAGGTCATTTTCTTATTTATTTTGTTACGTTTGATGTAATGTTGGAAATATATGTATAGAAACCGGTAAAATTTTCCAGAAGTTTCCAGATTTTATTCAGTAATATAATTTATTTTACATCACACAGATTTTAATAATAGCAAATAAATAAATAAACAAACAAAAACAAGCTCAGCTCTCATTGAATTTGTATATTTTGTCAATGAAACATGTTTTTATGTAGCTGTATTGTTTTATACTTTCTGAATGTCTAATGATCATATATATTATAAAGTAGTGTTAAAGTTTATTTTCTTTAACAACATCGGCAATAGGCAACACAGGCCATCACTTATATTACTGTGCGAATGTTTGTAGTGGTGGGTGTGTCAGGTCACTGACAATGACAAAGTCAGTATGGTCGGGCCTACAGGTGGCCGAAAAGTGAGCAAACAAGTACATATATATACTACTCGTCAGAAGTCAAGGGCCACCCTTTTATTTTCAATACACTTTTATATAAGCGCATTGAATGATTAAATGAAGGAAGTTTTTAGTAAAAATGGGTACAATATCTTCCTCCAACAGTCCTCTATGCACGTTAAGCATAAAAACAACTCACCGACAACCATGGTCATCACGTGCAATTTGGTTTGCTGACCATAAATTCACATTTTTAATCTGTTTTTTTTTTTCAAACTTCCGTACAACCAAACAGGTTCACTCTTAATTTGTTTTACAATCAGCAGACTTAGGGTAGTTTCATCACTTGCAAAAACCATGCCACCGAGAAGAAGTCTTGACACCTTACAAAGAATGAGGGCTATAGCGTGGGTTGAAAGTGGTTTATCTGTCCGTGAGGTTGCTAGACGGCTTGCAGTGTCACACTCTACTATCCAAAGAATTTTGGAGAGATTTCAGGCCACAGCAAGTGTGGAGGATCGCCACCGGCCAGGTCGCCCTAGATGCACCAATAGGCATGATGACCGGTACCTCTTGTCGTCAGCCCTGCGCCATCGAACAGTGACTTGTTCCACTCTAAGATGTCAGCTGAGACAAACTGTAAACGTTAATGTCATTCAAAGCACCATTCGCAGACGTTTACATGAATTTGGACTGGCTGCTCGACGTCCTGCAGTCAGAATCCCTCTTACTCCTGCTCATCGCAGAGCCCTTGTTGCTTGGTGTCGCGAGCACATCCGATGGACAAGGCAACAATGGAGTCAAGTTCTCTTCACTGATGAATCTCGCTTCACTGTGTCATTCAATGATGGCAGGATTCGAGTTTGGAGACGACCAGGAGAGCGATTTGGTGACACAATTCGAGAGGTGGATCGTTATGGTAGGGGTTCTGTCATTGTCTGGGGAGGCGCCTACAGACGCGGCAGGACCCCACTCTACATCATCCAAGGCAACCTGACCGGCCCAAGATACCAGAACGAAATCTTGAGACCAATTGTTCAGCCTGCTCTTGAGGCCATAGGTGGTAATGCCATCCTCCAAGATGATAACGCTCGACCTCATCGAGCTCGTGTGGTGAATGAGTTTATTCAGCAACATGGGATCATCAGGATGGCGTGGCCAGCTCATTCACCTGACCTTTCTCCGATTGAGCACCTCTGGGATGTCCTTGGTCGAAGATTGTCAACAAATCACCCCCTGCCAATGGATGTTGCACAGCTGACTGCATTTCTGCTTCAGGAATGGCAAGCTGTTCCTCAGGATACTCTTCGGACCCTTGTGGACTCGATGCGTCTACGCTGTCTTGAATGCCTTGCTGCAAACGGTGGTCATACCCGATTTTGAAATGTCTATTTGTCCAATATCTATTGTGTGACTTTTGAAAAGGTGGGTGACACACTTCACAGCTTCATTGCGTTTGAATGTGTGTTTCCATTTCTTTACGTGACATGTCAATTTGGTATTCAATAAATGCCGTTTTGACTGATACCAATTACGTTTATATCAGATTTGTTTTATGGTTTCTACCAAGGTTTTTCTAAGTGGCCCTTGACTTTTGACGAGTAGTATAGATACGCGAATGTCAGAGTTCTTTAAGGGTGTAATATCCATTCTGCACTCACGCACACACAGTAACGATGGTTCAGGAAGTAGTGGAACTGCTATAAAGTTATACACTGTTTATTTACACCACAATCACGTAGACCTCATAGCAAATAATGGAGCGACATGTAAATAAGTCCATAACAGCGTGCATAAATCCAAAGGGATATAATCATAGATAACAGCCCATAGTAGATCATCAGGCATCAGGTAAGTAAATCCGTAGAACTCGGTTATAGGTACTAAATCCGAAGTACATAGGCTGCAGAACCCAGCAGCTCACATTTCATAGTACTACAGCAAAAATATCCATCAAAGGACTGCATACATCGCAGTTCACAGCAGCTCTCTACACAGTATTATAACAGTAAATCCATGCAATAACTATTCATCAAACGGTTGCACACAGGAACCCTGAGCATAATATATCTATTCCAATCACAGGGGAAAATCCATCATAGGAAATATGAATCATAATAATAATGGCCGGTACAATCCATGGCCTCAAAGAATCAATCTTGGAAGGAAACTCTTCCCTTCACTTTCAAAAATATCTTCCCCTCGATAATAACTTCTGGACACACTAACGAGATGGAACGACCATCTCAAAGCCCTGCCAGGAACGCACTGTCACGAGATTACAGCTTCTCAGAACAGCTCAGTAAAAATTACTCATGCGCGAACTAACCGCGTGAGAACTCAGCTCTGCTCAACCGTCTCTTTCCCCAAACTATCACTAAGAACATTCGAAAACTTTCTTTATCTTATTTTTAAAAACAAGCTAACAACTACTCAGTTGAGCTATGTTCAAAAATTACCGAGCATAAAGCCCCCAACTAAAAAAATCATCTCATCACCAAAGCGTGCTAACTAACGTGTGCACAAAAATCCGACCCATACATACAAATCTTTAACACTTAACTCCCAATAACAAAAATATGACTTAACAGTAGTTGTGTTCCGTTATGCATATAGCACTGCTAGATCCTGCCGTGATGGAGCTAGAAACAGAAACTGTGAAGCCACTTTTACATAAACTCAACAGTTTATTCACGTACGGTCAGGTATTACCTTTATTAGGGATTGCCGATGTTCCATAATTTCTACATAAACCACTTCACATTACGGTAAAAACAATTACGAGAGGCCATTATGCAGTTAACGTAAAATGTTAATAGAAAACTGTTACATAAAACTTCAACTTTGTGATGTGTATCAGTTTAACAACAACTTTTCACGTCAAAGGTAAAAAAAAAACTTAAACTACTAAAACTTGTTCACCATCATCGTCATGATCATCTATCTGTTTGTTCTCCGCGGAGTATTGGGCTGCAGCTACTGCTTGCCACAATTTTTTCTACTTCAGGTTGCCGTCTTTCAGTTACGCCCATGAAGCTTCTCTAGCTAAGGAGACCTCTTATACCGTCTCCTCAATGTTCCTTGAAGTCCTCATTCCTCTTCTGCACTGTGGGTTCTAGGTAAGGGCATGTTTGCTGTAATCTGTTAACATATATTCAGTTCTGCGTAATATACAACTTAAGTGAGAGCGAATGCACGGAGGCATATCTGGGGTCATCCTTATATGACCAGCAGCTAAGCACAATGCTATAGTATACAGATGTAGATGTGATCCTCTGTCTGTGAGGTTAATTACATCCTCGTTGTCGCTTGAAATCATCCACACACTTCCAGAATCAGAACTCAGTATTATAGCTCTGCATATTTGGACAACCACCTTGGATGACACGGAATGCACAGTATGCCACATGCTTCTTCCTCCTAACTTGGGACCAGATGTGTCGACCCTTTAAATGCAAGCCAAGGTGGAGAAACTGAAGCTCATGACCCAACTCAACATGTTTCGGAATGTCAGAAAAGCCACAGGAAAAGCCTAGATCTACAGTGTAGATAATACCAAGAAAAGCCACAGGAAAAGCCTAGATCTACAGTGTAGATAATACCAAGAAAAGCCACAGGAAAAGCCTAGATCTACAGTGTAGATAATACCAAGAAAAGCCACAGGAAAAGCCTAGATCTACAGTGTAGATAATACCAAGAAAAGCCACAGGAAAAGCCTAGATCTACAGTGTAGATAATACCAAGAAAAGCCACAGGAAAAGCCTAGATCTACAGTGTAGATAATACCATGGAGTCTTCAACTTGGTATTGGCTGCCAAAAGAGCGACAAACTCAGGAGCCCTATTTAAACAACAACAACAATTTAGAGCTAACGTAATGTTTTCCTCTGTGTGTCTTCTCGTCTATCTACGTACTGCTTCATTCATTCATTTCCTTTTTTTTTTTACTCCTTATCGAGTACGCCACCGTCACTGTAGCAGGCCATTAGGCAGGAAGCCAGTGTCAAAGTGCCCGTGCTCTTGTAATGGTGGGTTCTTTAGCACAATGTGTTTACCTGACGAAGTTGTCAGCCCAGTGCACATCATTTTAATATCTTCTTATAACAAGATTGATTGAGCAATAATTATAGTCTTTCTATGTCTCGTCAAAGAAATCCATAAACAACGCGGGGCACGAACCACTTTCCAACCAGTAAACCAAATACCACCTAACCCATTAACCAACCTACTTTCCTATATACCTATATGCATCTAAATATCTGTTCGGGGACTTATTCGCTGAAGGCGGGGGCTCATTCAGCGCCTTCATTTTTTATAATAAAGCCATTTAGTTCTACTACGTTCTAAACTATGCTGAGATTTTTATTGAAAAGAAAGTTAAATAAACATCCTTTAAAGAAATACGAATATCTAACGTTTATAATCACAACTTATGACACTAACTTCGGAACAACCCATCACATAAATTACGATCATTTCTTTTTATTTATTTTTTTTTCTCCGGGGGAGGAATGGGAGACTGATGCTTGAAAGATCTACCCCCTCTCCCCACCAAGTCTATTTAAGCCACTAATTTCTGCCTTAATGACCCATTTACTTAAATACACAACTACCTACCTAAAAACCGTATTGTCTGCCTACCTACTTATCCACCTGGCCCCCTACTTACCTGCATGTCTATCTGCTACCTTAAATACATACTTCATATAAGCAGTGGCGTACTTCAACTATTTGGGATCCGGGGCGAGTCCTACCTTTTGTATCCCCTCCCATTAAAAAAACCCCCCACTTGCAAGTACATTTTTTAACAGTAAGTACTATCATAAATACTGCCCGATGGTGCCCCTTTTCTAGCTGTCCCCCGGGGCAAATCTCCCCCCCCCCCCCCCCCCTCGCACGTCCTTACTACGCCACTGCATATAATGTATCATTTTACATATGGAGTGTCAACTATTCGTTTGTCTGTGTGTAATCAACAGTATGTGATCAAGTTGACATCAAGAAAAGTTTACAGAATGTGCAAAATTCCATCCAGAATATGAACAAAGAGAGATAATTTTAGCGGAGAAGATGTTTGTGGGCTCAGTTACAGAACTTGAGATGGCTGAAGCAAAACCTGGCGTTTTCCCTTGGAACATTGCCACCAAGTATCAAAGGAGTGAAATATCATTAATGCAGACCAAGAGGTGGCATCTGATCAAATTAATAGAGATCAACGTAACGTACTGAAAACATATGGAATGCAGGGGGAGGCGTGAAAAAAAATAGAAACGTTCCAAAGAGCAAAGAAAGTTACGTTGAGTGATTGAATGGCTCCAGGTTAGAATATGTGCAAAACATGCTGCATCAAAGCTATATGGGAACCCAAAACAAGAAGAAAGCACACTGTGTACCAAAAACATAACAAAACAAACAAACAACACACGCACATCGAACAGTAAATCGTTCGTTAATGATCACTTCATTCATTCATGACACTGTAGTCCCCTGTTGAGCACAGGAGTTTTTCAGGTGATGTCAAGTCTTCCTGTCTTGTGCCATCAGTTTCAATTCTGTCCATGCTCATTCGTCCTTTTTATATGTCTCCATTTCTCTTCTACCTGTGTTTGTTTGGTCCTTCTCGTTTTCTTGTACCTTGGAGCGTCCAGGACGAGGACTGTTTTGTAATATAGTTGACCAATGATTGATTGATAAAAGAATGAACTTCAGGAACACATACAATCAATTTATCAATAACACATGCAGTAAATTTAGCCCGAAGACAGAGATAAGAAAACATAAAAAGGGAATATCAGTGGGAACAACATCAATCTACATAGCAACACAAGTAGCCCAGGACCTAAACAAATGAGGAACTGTGTCCTCTGGTTGCGGCTTTATAGAGCAAAGATTCTCATCCTTTCTTTTCTTTGAACAGTCAACCAAACTAAATAGATGAGAAGAAAACAATGGCGACTAAGATGTGAGGGAACATGACAATAACGTAACAAGGCAGTCATTGTGCAGGAATACCCAGAGTTAGAGAAACAGAGGTAGACTGAAAAGCGTCAGGAGAAGAGACCCGGAGAGAGAAACGAAAATGATGAGGAAGACCTTAAGCTGCTGGAACAGGACAAAAAGACATGGCTTACATTTGTTGAAGGAATGTGCTCCTTGGAAAACTCTCGGGTAATGACTGATTGAACAAAACAAGTAGAACGTGTAACTCCACACTTTCCGTCAACATTGAAGTGTAACAGGAGAGATGCATTAATAAAAAATTCAAAAAAAAAAAAATTTGTTAAACACACGCTTTTAATGCACTAAAAACCCAAAAATAATTTTTCAAGGAGTTTATAGCTATAAACTCCTTGAAAAATTATTTTTGTGTTTTTAGTGCATTAAAAGCGTGTTTAAAATTTTTTTAAAATATTTTTTATTTTCTTCTTTTTAGAGTTAGAAAAACTATGACATACTAAAACATAAACAATATTTTTACTTATTCTAAATCTGGTCTAAAATTTCTTAAGCGATCCATTTCTTTTAGAGCTTTGTGCCTGTTAATTTGGTGCAATCAATTTCTTCAATTTGAAGGCCACCTAGAGATCGAACTCGACTTTCCCTTGATTCATAATTTTGATTGTTTCCCTTGATTTAGCTAGACACTTGTTTGAGTATTGCCCTGTTTTACGCATAGAAAAAAATAAAGCACACCACGTACTCTTGAATTTTTAATTAACTTGATTATGGCCCCTGATTTGTTTACATTTCTTTACGAAAAACTTTAATTAATCATAATGTCATAATTACAATATTAAATTATTAAATAATTGACTGATTATTGTATTATCATCGGGAATACACAACTATGCCAAGTTTCAGAGCTATTGCTCATCTGGAAGTGATTGAAAAATCGATTGCAAGATTTGAAAGTGACATGAAAGTGACATACAAGTGAAGTTAAATAAAAAGAAGGGCAATTAAAAACAAGGGAAAATGGTACTCCATATACACTACAAACATAAAACTCTCCGCACAGTTCCCGGGGGGTCTCTGAAGAGACAAAGGAAGAACAGGACTAATACACCCTCAGGCATGTCGTAGAAGGCGACTAATATTAAGTTGTGCATGTGGCTGTCAGCCTCATCATGTAAAACCAACCACCACAGAAACCACTGCTGCAAGATCACGTGACAGCTTGGTCCAGGCTTCCTGTAATGGTGGCCCCATGCTCCGAAAGGAACACAAAGAAAAACCATCATTTAAAAAAAAAACGCCACATATTGCAGCCTAGAAGAAATAATGAAAGACAAACAAGAAATAAAACGTGCCATAGAGAATAAAGTACACTATATACCCTAATTATAACTCACATGAGGCTGAACCGGGTATTCAATGCACGAGAAATATCTCATATTTCTTGGGCATGCACCAACAACAACTAATGGTTACTCACTTTACCGAACATGAGCGATTTGACATCCTCAAGATCTGACATTTTCGGTTTCTGACTCGTACCGAGAATATTTCCAACAAGCGATTTACTGGCTGAAGGTGGTTCATATCTTTTTTTTTTCTTGTCATTTTTACGCATTTAGATTATTTTATAACGTCGGTTATCGAGTATGGGCAGGGAATACTCACGCTGTCAGTAACACAATTGAACGACTGGAACGCTTTCAAAATGAAGGGATGCGGCACATGCTTGAATTGCTTTTAATTAATTAAATCCAGATATGCGATTTCCCATGCAAGAGCGTATATGACAGTACCCACAGGCAAAAAGCGTCCCCTTCATGGGAACGTAGCTGACATCGAAGTGAAAAAGATTAATAAGAGTGGGACATCATGGATGGCGCAGGCAGAGGCAACTATTAGACAGGTGACCACAGTTGAAAATATAGTCAAGGGAGAAGAGTAGAAGTCAGTTGAGTATTGGACGAACTGCTAGCCAATCATCATCAGCCTTGGTAGAGAAAGCAGAACTTGGGCCAATGGGAGGGCAGAGCTGGAAATTGATCAGCTGATAAATGATCATGCTGGGGATTGCCACTGTGTACACTGATGTGTCTGTAATCCGTAGTGAGAAATCAGAGTGGGGGCTTCTCTGCTAGAGTAAAGGGCATAATTGTCGCTGAACATAGATAACCACCTGCAGCATGAGAATAGAGGTAGAGGCAGCTACTGCAGCCTTAAGGTGGCTGTCCGAAACTTCATTAACAAGGGCAGTTATTGTATCAGACTCAAAATCCATGCTTCGGAAGGTCTAAAGTGGAGGGCTACGGCATGAATGGAAAACTTCCATAGAAGCCTCGAATTTTCAGGAACTGGTGTGGATCTACTGTCCTGGTCATGCAGGTTTACGCGGCAATGAAAGAGCTGACAGACTAGCTTCACCAGCACCCATAGAGGGTATATTGGATACGGATAAGGGAGAGATACTGAAATTATTGATCGCCTATTAGAGAAGGACACTGCAATCGATGAATCTAAGATTGAGGCTAAAATTGCTGGAATTTGGCATCAAACGTAAGACCAGCAGAGATGGACGTATGAGAGGATGTTTTAGAAACAATTAGCATTCATACACTTCGACATTTGCGGAGGGAGACTGGGAATTTATGGGTTTGTCAGGAGTGCAATGACATTGATTCTCATCAACAAGAACAATATCTCCTTGTCCTTGATCAAAAGGCCTCGTGGTGGTAACGTGCACTTTTCTTTTTAGGTTTACGGGACACGTCCTCCTTCGCTGACTTATGTCTACCAAATCTTCCAAAATGTTGAAAAATGGTTGCCGTTTTTGTTGTTCTCCGTATTTCAGAATCATGCAGCCATGATGTTTGAGGTGAATAATAATAATAATAAATTCTTTAAGCACCAAACACGGCGCATAAGGCAGAAACCAGTGCTCTCCAGGTTGTTCGTTGTGACGACACTCCTCTTAGCTCTTGCACATTATTTAGGCCCAACGTTCTTCCTTCTCTTATTATTGTTCTTCTGAGTGTTTCTTTTGGTCTTCCTTTTTTCCTCTTACCCTCAGGAACCCAAGTGAGCGCCTGTAGTGGTATTCTGTTGTTTTGCATTCGTAGGACATGACCGATATATGACCATCGTCTTTTCCTTATATAGTCGGAGACATATTTCCGCCTAGAGTCTTCTCTTATTTGTCGATTAGTCTTGAATTCTTTCCAACTGATGTTCATGAGTTTTCTAAGACATTTGTTCTCGAATGTATTCAGCTTGTTCTCCAATGATTTTGTTATTTTCCAACTCTCACAGCCGTATGTTAACACTGAGATAACATTTGAATTAAACAGACGAAGCTTGGTATGTATATTCAATGATCGTAATTTCCAAATGTTAGATAATCTATTGAAGGCGCTAGCTGCCAAAGCAATTCTAGTATGGATTTCTCTTGTTGTGTCACCATCCTGAGTCATTTTACTGCCTAAATAATTGAAACTTTCAACTTTCTGTAGTTTTTTCCCCGTTCAAGATGATATCAAAGGTCTCGTTAGAAAAGTTCATAGCTTTAGTTTTAGAGGCATTTATTTGGAGACCTATTTTAACCGAGAGATGACACAAATTATTTATTGCTTCTTGGGATTGTCTTGGTGTTGAACTTAAGAATGCTACATCATCTGCGAAATCCAGGTCCCCCAGGAATTTTCCATTTGTCCATTTTATACCTAATTGTTCATTGTGGGTATAGTTTCTCATAACCCAATCAATAGCTATTCCAAAAAGTAGTGGTGAAATAATACAGCCTTGTTTCACCCCTGTTTCTACTGTAAACCATTCTGTATTCCCTTTATTTGTTCTAACACAACATCTTGCATTGTCATATAGCGCTTTGATTATATTCACATATTTTGTTGGAAAACCATAAATTGTAAGTATCTTCCACAATGATGGGCGGTGTAGACTATCAAAGGCTTTTTGAAAATCGACGAAGGTGATAATAAGTGGCGATTGCCTTTCCACTGATTCTTCTATAATTGTTCTTAGTGTGAATATTTGATCAATACATGATCGTTTGAGGTGAACATTCCTATTTTTGTGTTAGACTTCCCAATATAATGAAGCCCTTTTTGTTTTTTGATTTCTTATTTTTATAGCACTGTCGCAGAGATATTATGATTAATAAATTTCAGATATCTATTTTTTATTCTACACTGGTCTTTTCCTTTTTCTTCCGCTCTTTTACCCTTTTTCCGCTCTTTTACCTTTCTTTTGCATACGCTAGATTGTTAGCAATTCGTACCTTTGTCTTCTTATAATTTAACATGCATCTATTGCATCTCTTTGATGTAGATCACCAGCAGACTTAATTATGTACGTGAGCTGTAATTTTTACACCAGAGCCAGAGATCGAGTATAGTTGTAAAGTGACGCAACTATGGGAGGTGGCGTTAAGTTAATGTATGGTTCGATGGACAGCGATCAAAGGGGTCATTAAAGTTTAGTACTAGAGCAGTAAACTCGGGAAACAAGTTGGAGCAGATTTTTATTACCTCCCTTGTAACCCGCTCGCTAGTGAAGTAATAACCACGGTGAGAGCGAGAAGTTCAAAGACTTTCCTCGCTAGAAGACGAACATAGAGAGGTGAAGAAAACTCACACTAATTAGCAATAGTCGAGGGTTTTACGTTAATTTTAAACGCCAGAGATCGAATCGTGTTAACTCGTTCTAGACAAGTGATATAAGGGAATCTTAGATCTAAGACGAGTTCGCGTGAATTACGTTTATGGGCATAGTCTGCAAGCAGTATTCGTCTGATCCTGTAAGTCGAGGAAATCTTTGCACGGGGTCTGGTCTTTTATGTTACGTCGGTTCTCAAATGAGTCCGTACGCAACAGAGAGAGACCTGGTCGGCATTGGTGCGAAGTAATTCGGGTGAACAGATCTTTGATTTTGCAGATTTGAATGTAAATCTGAACGTAGGTGTAAACATCTGGATTTGAGTATGTCTCAAGTCTTAGACGTAACCTTTTTCCTTTCATCAGAGAGATATTTATACCTGAGCAGTTGAGACTCAGTATCCAGTATTCATTTAGACTCCGCAGTTCTCTAGACACATTCTAGCTTCGTTTCTAGATTTGCTGTATTAAAGAAAATCTCAGTTTTCGTTGGAGAATAGTCTTAGTAGGCTGTGCGAGGTAAATATATATATATATATATATATATATATATATATATATATATATATATATATATATATATAGTAGTGATTGAGTGATTTAAGTGATGATCGCCTATTATATTTCACTAGATTTTCTGTGCCGAAGTGTTTTTCTAGTATAGGCCAGGAATTCAGTTATATTCTCTAAAGTTACTGCATTACAGTGGGAAGCAGAATAAATTATAATTTCTAGCTAAACTCATTCGGCTATTAATGAATTTGATTAAACTGCTAGTAACCAGTAAGAGAATATTTTGACTAACTAAGTAAATGCACTGATGACTCATGAGTATTGACGAAATATATTTATATGTATTTCTAATTCATGATGACTGATTTCTTTTAATGACTAGAATTTATTTCACGGAAGGTTTAACGATGAGACTAGCTCTAAGCGTGGTTTCTTATTTAAGTTGAATAAACGAAGTGAATATTTTTTACGCGTAGGATTAGATACACAAGGTACTATTAGGGTTGAGTATTTATGTGTTTCTTTCTTCCCTATACAGTATTCTGGGTCATAAACCCTAAATCTTACCAGCGGCTTTCGGTACCTATGTAACTGAGAAGAACATTACTTAAAGAACATTCTGAATATAATTACCGGGTTTTGCAAGTGACCCGTCTGGCCTAGTGTTTTACAACCAGAAGAACGACAGAGTACTGGCCCAAAAGTAACATTAAGAATAAATGGTAACCGGACTTACTAATATCCAGATTTCTTTCTCAAGTTCATATATATTTCGCCTCTGATGGCGACTGAAATAACATTTGACATTTCCCATATCAAGACCATTGTGTTGTGAAGGAGATTTATCCTAAACCGATTTATGTACCTGACATTCAACTTAACGAGTGAAGTTCCAAGCTATTGTACCCTGTGAACATTAGATATCATAAGTACTTTCCTAATTGGACAAAAATTGAAGTGACCTTCATCAGTCTCCTATTTACAACAGTGAGACAAACGTTTCCCAACATTTTGATTAATTAGTCTTTTGGAGAAACTGGGGTTTGACTCACCAGTAACTCAAGCTTGGATGGTTGGTGAGTGACTGAACAATTTGTTCCAGATGTTATGAAAAACAACGATTAGGTAAGAGGGCGCATGTTGTCTGAGAGCACAGCTGTCAGAGCGAGAGAATAACAGGGATGAATAATTCGTTTATGATTTAACCCATGAAATAACTTTGTATTTTCTCTTGTATGCAAGTTTTGCTAATGCGGTTTTTTTCCTCGTAGGATAGATTAATATATATAAACTCTGTTCTTTACTGAGAGAGGGAAAACCTTGGACCTTAGCGTATGAATCTGTGACTCTTCGGGGCTATAACTTCTCTTATAACGGGATCTTGGCAACAGAGGGGGGAAAGAATTTCACCTTTGAGTCTATTTCTTTAAATTGATTCTTAACCTATGTTTATTGTATTTTGATTTGATATTCAATATTGTCGATGTAAGTTTCTTTTTTTAAAAATGATAATAAACATTTACATAACTTTATTCACGTGTGGCGGTCAGCTTGTTCAAAAAAGATCCTTATTTCATAGATATAGTTTTCACGTATGTGCGTCTAATCGTCGTCCCTTATCTCTGTGTGTGTGTGTGTGTGTGTGTGTATATGTGAGTGGTTGAATATATCAATATATATATTTATAGGAAACTGTCTGATCTAAACTCTCAGTCGTAGTCAATAGGCTGGTTTGATTATTTATCAAATCCAGGGACAGATTTTACCTTTCACCATTTCACTTGTGAAATTCTATTTCTTTACCTTATCTTCCACTGAGATATCACCTGTACTAGTCCTATTCAGTCCTATTCAGGAGGAACCAAAAGTGATCTTAATTACCCTATCGAAAATATACGACAAGCACCGTCTTTTCCTCCAACTTTGTCTAAATTACTGCGAAGATATACGTGTGGGTCCACATCTTCCAGAAGGGTTTCTTCACGTGCAACTTTATTATCACATGTTTTTATTCACAAAATCTTTGCTTTTTCCATGTGTATTTTCAAATAAAATCGTTGGGTGTGATACAGGGAAATACACAGGGAAAAGACAAAGATCACGAGAATAAATGTAACAAGTGATAGCAAGGTTGCAATCGGAAATAGGAATCTTCAACACAAACATCCGTTTAGTCATAATGTATGGCCCTTAAAGATGGAGCGCAACAAAAACTGTAACAAGTTTCAGATGTTCGTAAATGGGTGCTTGCAAAATACAGAAGGTTTGAAATTTCTTATCTTTATAGACCTTGAGAAATCTCCTCCTCTCCCCCCCCCTCCCCGTCCTCCCCTTCCTCTTCTCTCCTTCTTTTCCCCCTCTTCCCCCCCCCTATACTCTTGAAGCCAGACATGAACAGTAAGTATAGGGCAGGAAGAAACTTGAAAGTTTGAGAGATGTAACTAAGGAATCATGAAAATATGGTCAGAAACACAACTACATGAGAATAACCAAAAATCCTGAATCACACACCACGACTGAAATATACTCGGGGCAAAGATAATTTCTTCTCCTTTATTTAATGAATCACTTTGGAAACTGGTGAGGCATTATGGAGTACCCCTTAAGTTCATAAATCTAATAAAGAAAACAGAAGACATTAGCTGAATTCTCCATAAAGGACAACTTAAACATCCAATTGAGATAAGAACTGGAGAGCGGGACGGAAGCTGGGTCGTAAGTATTTCTATTCTTTGTCGCTGTGATAAGAGGTTTTGATGTTATTAATTAGAGGATATCCTGGGCAAATAGATGTATCAGAAGATACCAGGATAGTGCCAGATAAGAGACTGGTCTTATGAGAAATACCCCCTTCTCTGAAAAGAGCAAGGGTGTATAGACAATCAAGGTGAGGTCCAGCTATGTAAGTTCCCAGAGTAAGGAATGATGAAGTTCTCTGGATCCCTATCTGCTACCTCTTGAGATCTCACCAAGAGTATGTTAACTGTGTGTTGTTATTTGGCAAAGTGTCTAGGGTAATGTATTATCACAGTTATGAATTTCAAAACAGAACTTTAACTTTAATGAGATTTAAGCAAGACTGTTTGAAAATAGATATATTTACAATTTATTATTCCTGTACCTCAATCTTGTTGGGACAGGAATTCTCAAAAAATCAAGAAAAGGTTATTTACATGCAAAAATAAATATTTTTGGAAACTCTGTCCATTTGTGTACAACAAAAAGCCACTGGAATGAATATACCCACAGTTCTTGATATTATTATTACTTCTATACTGTAAGGTCTGTTATTTTCATCACTCCCAGGTGGTTTTCTTTTAGTGGTGAAATTATGTTTTAGGATGAGGTATCAGTGCCTGTATAAAGGACTTATCTGTAAAAGGATTATTGCAGCTGTTTTGTTGATCTTAGACCTGTACACCAACGTTGTGACTCCTGACTGAAGAAAAGGAGCTAGCTTCAACTTGTAGCATGAGCACTCACTCCAACATGTTCTTCCTTTCAGGCTACTGCAGCAACGAGGTACTTTGTAATACAACCTGAAATAAGAAGGACAATCCCTTCTATGTAACATCTGCCTCTATCAATTTCACCTCTAACTGTATTAATACCTACCTAGGTCAGCCACTTGTGCTAACAAGTCGCACCAGACCTTAAATTCCGTTGTCTACACTCCGCTTGGCGTAATCAGTCTTCTTCAGTATTTATTCTATGTTAATGTCCCTCCTTCCTGTTTGTCTTCCATACAATAGTCATGGTGGATACAATATTGCTTGTGACCTGTTGATTACTTCATTCAAACATTCCCTATATGTTTTCACATGTTATTTGAATAGTGTGTCATTCCAAAAGACAATATCAATTTATTAATACTGCACTTACAGTCGCAAATTTGTAAAGCCAATTGGCAAACATTTTACACAATATCACTCCGAATAAGCCTGCTATAGGCACATTCTTACTTAGGTCGTCGTGACATCACATCCCTTTCGGCAGTATCGAACAAAATATGGCACACAATAGCCTGTTACCTACAGGACTAATAAATTATGCCAATAAAATTATCTGCCTTACCCTCAAGTAAAGAATCTTCACACACACCAGCTGCCCGACAGCAAAGGGCTATAGCACTCAGTACAGACGGCAAAGGCTTGTCCTTCTGTCTCTTTCAATAATGTCAGCTTGGTATGGAAGCTTTTTCGTCAATGGCGGACTTTACAAGCAGTTGTTAATTTTTATCACACTACCCCCAACCAATCAGATGACGAGTCAAAAAAATTAACTATTTCCTAGGCTATAGAATTTGAGCAGTTTTAAGCGTGTTTGTCTAATCTGACCGAATTTGTTTATTTTATATCATAGTTATTTGTGAACCGATTTTAATTATCAAAAGTGATAATTAAACGGCCAATTATTATCTATCGTTCTATATAGCTTTCCTTTAGTTATTCCTTTGCATTCAAATGGGGTTAATTTTTTTGTAATTAAATTTGATCTTAACCTGATGTGAAAATATTACTAAATTAAATTTTTCTAAGTTAAGATAATTTTCTATGAGGGAATCTCTATGTGTATATGTTAAGCAATATCAGCGCTATAATTTGAGATATCCCTTTTATTTTAATTATCTTTAGTTATCGAGAAATAAATTATTTAAGTTCGGTCAAAAACCCAAAATAGGCATTATTTCCACTTCAACCAAAAATTTTCTCGTCCTTGCAAAAAAGAGGTAACGATTTGATTGGTTGTTAAATTTTACTACGTCCTTCGATAAATATTGGGATGGGTGTGTGAGAGAGAGGGGGGTAACTTTTAACTTGTTTTCTTAGAAAAATTCAAATACTCTTAGTTAAATGTTGGCGGTAAATTTGACTGGACCCTCAGACAAATTTCAAATACTGTAGTTATGTATAGATTTTAAATAAGTTAGCTAGTACGTTTTAAGCGGGTAATTTGAGCGTGTTGTAATACGGATTCACTTCACTACAGTCGTAAGAGGCAACAAAGACAACGTTAAGGATGAAGCTCACGTAAAACAAATTGCTGCTTCAATAACCACTGAAACAATAACAAGATATGTCTTTTGATGTAAGCTTCTGGCAACGGGGAAACCTGCGGTGGTTGGCGGTTTACAGAAGTCGGTAGAAGCCGCTTCAGAACATGGCAGCTGTGTCAATGGAAGCAATAAAAACACAAATTTCCACGGCTGCACAGGAACGAAACAGTTATACGAAAAACAAATCATGGACAATGAAGACATCGGCAGAGGTGTGGTGTTATGAAGAATGTAAAGAATCTATAATTAGCCGCGAAAAGTAATAAGGATGCAAGAAAAGTAAGTCTAGGTTTGACAATGACCTGGCTGTTCTGTCCCATAATCGTAAATCGGTGCTGGACGGGATGGGTAAACATGATGAGAGGCCATAGCAGCTGGGCCTGAGAATACATTGGGAAAAACAGGGAATATGAGGATGTCTGCGGCTAGTGACGGCCAGATGGCTTAATGGAGGCTTCCATACGTGACGCTGATTGATGTAGAGATATCTATAATTGGGTAGCTCTATAGTCTCCTATCTTTGGGTAGATCTATAGTTTCCTATCATTGGGTAGCTCTATAGTTTCCTATCATTGGGTAGCTCTATAGTCTCCTATCATTGGTTAGCTCTATAGTCTCCTATCATTCGGTAGCTCTATAGTTTCCTATCATTGGGTAGCTCTATAGTTTCCTATCATTGGTTAGCTCTACAGTTCCCTATCATTGGTTAGCTCTACAGTTTCCTATCATTGGGTAGCTCTATAGTTTCCTATCATTGGGTAGCTCTATAGTTTCCTATCATTGGTTAACTCTAGTTTCATATCATTGGGTAGCTCTATAGTTTCCTATCATTGGGTAGCTCTATAGTTTCCTATCATTGGTTAGCTCTATAGTTTCCTATCATTGGTTAGCTCTATAGTTTCCTATCATTGGGTAGCTCTATAGTTTCCTATCATTGGGTAGCTCTATAGTGTCCTATCATTGGGTAGCTCTATAGTTTCCTATCATTGGATAGCTCTATAGTTTCCTATCATTGGATAGCTCTATAGTTTCCTATCATTGGGTAGCTCTATAGTTTCCTATCATTGGGTAGAAGAAACGGAATCACCAGTGCTGGCCGGAACGCTACTTGATGATTATGATACAGGTAAGTAAATCTGTCACAACAGCAATACCTCATTCTAGGTGACAATACTTGCGTAATGAGTCCTTTCATAACGTTATTCAGATCATTTACTATTCGAATACAGAAAATACATACGTGACAACCACATGTTCGTCGTATGTCGATCCCACTTCGCCAGCTGTAGGCAACCCAGGAATTGTGAAATATACTTTAGATACACTGAGCTCTCTAAAGATCTAATTTGATAAAATCATGTCTGTTTTCAGAATTAGGAATAAGTTCAGCCTTTATGCAACTTCCATCACTTCATGACCATCTATTTCTGGCAGTTCCATCGACACAGCGGTGCACTATTACAACTAAATATTTTTCCAATGTTAACTTAGCTTCAAAGAAAAAGATTTCGTTCCTTTCTAAAGCCAGTTGACTATTAAAGTGAGTTGTAGAAAGCAAGCTTGTGAGTTTTCACTAGGAACATGGACAATTTTTTTTAAATCCTGGAGATTCCACGCTCTCAAGTGCTGGCGGTAGCGAGCTGGTCAGAAATCTTCCTAATATAAAATATTATCTCCCCCCATCACTTGCAAATCTACCAAACGGTTCCATGTGATTTACCGCTAGATCAAGATTGACCGGTTACCGACCCCAGCACTATGCAAGGTTCAGTCACTTTTACTCCCGGCAGTCTTAGTGATAGGAAGACAAGCAGTGGCGTACTGTGGCGTACTATGACGTGGGGGTGCTCCGCCCCGGGTGACAACCAGGAAGAGGTTACCATCGGACACAATTACGACAGTACGGTAATGTTTATAAACCTGCTGCCAAGCATAATGTATTTGTGTGTGTGTTTATAAACCTGCTGCCAAGCATAATGTATTTGTGTGTGTGTGTGTTTATAAACCTGCTGCCAAGCATAATGTATTTGTGTGCGTGTTTATAAACCTGCTGCCAAGCATAATGTATTTGTGTGTGTGTGTGTTTTTAAACCTGCTGCCAAGCATAATGTATTTGTGTGTGTTTTTATAAACCTGCTGCCAAGCATAATGTATTTGTGTGTGTGTGTTTTTAAACCTGCTGCCAAGCATAATGTATTTGTGTGTGTGTGTTTTTAAACCTGCTGCCAAGCATAATGTATTTGTGTGTGTGTTTTTTTAAACCTGCTGCCAAGCATAATGTATTTGTGTGTGTGTGTTTATAAACCTGCTGCCAAGCATAATGTATTTGTGTGTGTGTTTATAAACCTGCTGCCAAGCATAATGTATTTGTGTGTGTGTTTATAAACCTGCTGCCAAGCATAATGTATTTGTGTGTGTGTTTATAAACCTGCTGCCAAGCATAATGTATTTGTGTGTGTGTGTTTATAAACCTGCTGCCAAGCATAATGTATTTGTGTGTGTGTTTATAAACCTGCTGCCAAGCATAATGTATTTGTGTGCGTGTTTATAAACCTGCTGCCAAGCATAATGTGTGTGTGTGTTTATTTATGGGGAAAGTCAAAGGTCGCATTCTCCCCGGGTGCCAAATACTTTCAGTACGTCACTAATGAGCGTCCAATGGGCAGAGCAGTTAGAGCGCTAGTCTCTTGCGGCAAAGGTGTCGGGTTAGATTCATAGTATCGACACGCTCCAGTCTACCCAACTGTAAATGGGTTGACTTTGCTCTGAGTTAGGGACGGAAAAGGCAGCAAGGAAGGGAGCTGGTCTCTATGCTGAACCTAGTAAAGTCAAGTCTCTAACACTTCACTACCCTACGGCAGTATCTGCTATGGGACGACCTGTACCTTTACCATTTAGGTCCCTAGGGCCACGTACAAACACACTTAGTCATATCAAAAGATTGTTTTTGAATGCAGGAGCACTCAGACACACACATATGTTATACGCCGACATATACCTACACAAACGCACATACTAAGAAAGCCCTCGTCAAGTTCCCCGGGGGAGAGATGGGGTTGTCTCTGAGGGAACAAAGCAAGAATAAAACCACTGCTCCCTCGGGTATGTCGTAAGAGGAAGATGATTGGGGTTGGCAACCTCACCTTTTAAAACAAACTGCTGCAGAACAAACTACTGCTGCAAGATCATATGTATACTTTGGTGCAGAACAAACCATTGCTGCAAGAACATATGTATACTTTGGTGCAGAACAAACCATTGCTGCAAGAACATATAATATCTTTTAGTGCAAGTTTCCAGCAATGATACCAGACGCTGTGGTGGCTCCATGCTCTAATAAATGCGATAAGGAAAGTGGTGATGATGATGATGGTGATATGATGATGACGGTGATATGATGACGATGGTGATACAAATAAAGTGGCATGAATCCCCAAATAATGCACTGAACCTCACTGAAACACCCAAATATGTGACGTTTTACCCCAAAAAAGAAGCCAAGAAAATACGGTGAAGGAGACTGGACTATCATGAGTCAATTATCTGTTGGCATCACGTGCTTTTATTTTCCTAGAATCTCCACAGTAATAGAAAGAGAGGGAGACCCAAATATACATGGAGACAAAAATAAAGACAGCAGACAGCAGACAGCAGACAGAAGGTGTGGAAGTAACTTGCACTTCATGTTCAAGACGGGTACTTTTTAAAGCCATATACGTTACAGACGGCTTAAGAACAGAGAAAAAGAGGAATGCCATGACGGTATCACCACACTGCTGCCAGTAATTGTCTTGTTTTTTTTATCTAACTCTCTGTATCTCTTATAGTCCGATCCTCCCTCGGGCTTTTATCCCCTTCATTGACTCTTTTCTCATTCAGAGCACTAAATGCTTGCAGGATTCATTTGAAAAAGAAATACGCTTAAAAAAAATGCCTCGTTTTGGTGAGGCGCTCCCCGTTCAACCTAGACACAAGGTCCGTAGGTTATATTATGGTGCATGTCCTAGTATACAGGACCTTGTGGTCCGGTTTATGACACAGTCTCAGCAGGTTGCAGACAATAGCGGGGTTGAGGGGGGATAACGAGTTCAGATCTTCACTGTAATCAGCTTTATAAGACAGGTTTCTTTCATGCTGCCTTTTTTGTTCTCTCCCCCCACCCCCCCCCCCCCCCCCGGGCCACCTCCCCTAAAATAGAGGAGTCAGGTACCAATTTACAGATGGGTAGCCTAGAGCGTGACGCTACACGGTTTCCAACCCGGTAACGTAGCCGTGCTTAGCAAGCGCTCTGCCACTCTACGCTCCAAAGGAATAATAACAAACAGTAAACATGAGATGAATAGGGACATATTTGTTTGGACAAAACAAAACAACACAAAATCTTGTAATGGACGTGAATACACAAACATCACATGTTATCTTTCACGAGGTCAAACTGATTTAAATAAAAGGAAATAATAATTAAATCTAAAATAAAGTAATTAATAAACAAACCGTACACATGTTACAATACAAAATCACGTGGAAGTGAATATCAAGCAGTGTTACAACCGCTAAACACGAACATTGATTTCACCTGTACAATCAAATCACGCGCTAACATCAAGACACACAGGTGGAATAGCTTCATCGTTAGATACGTTTATCTAATCGACATGTACCATGTAAACTGTGCTAATGTGTTCGTTGCTCCCAACTTTCCGTGCTGATTTTAACAAAAATCAGCGCTGGAGATTATCAGTATGAAGTTGTACAACATCTTCCTACGCATACAACATTTTTCTAGCAGCGCATACAACATCTTCAGGGACTACATGCGTTTTAGTATACATCAGATCAAATTTTGTTTAAACAGAGGTTCCCAACCTTCTATTGAATGGCAACACGTTTTAAAACGACTGTTCAATTACGCGACACGCAAACCAGGTTTACAGTAGTGTGTTGTGTTTCGTTAAGAAGATGACGAAAACGACACAGGTAATGGAAAGTCTTACTAAGACTCTTAATTAAGTTATCAGACCTAAAGTTCTTTTATGTTTGGACATGCGCCCTAATATAACCGACTAGGTTGAACGGGACGCGCCTCGCCAATACGAGGCAAAATTTTAGTTAAAAAAAAAAGGTTTTACTCGGACACATACGACAGCCAATGTTGCGACCAGGACAGGGTCAGGCGTGAGAAAACAACGCCGAAATGTCAAGGTAAACAAATTTCAATGCATGAAATAAATAAGACAGTAAAAAAGTATTGAAGCCTCTTGAGTAATATCAGCCAGAAATCAAATCTCGTCTGATATTAATCACACCATGTCCAGTAATCAATACTCATCAATGGTGTGTATTTGTGTGATTACTAGCGAGATTTGATTTCTGAGAGGAATTTACGACAGCAAATTTTATTACATTCTTTAGAATTTTTTTTTTCTGTTTAGTTTCTGAATTTAGATTAGTTTACCTTTTTCATATCTGTACTGTCTTCGTGCCGCGCCCATGATATTGAGCTTTTGTCTGTACTTGTCTAGTATCTTAGCAAAACGGTTCCACTACCCGTTGTGGTTGTTATCGTTTGTGTACAGTTTGTCTGCAGTCACCTTCATATGTGTATCCGTGTTTTAGTAGAAATAAATAAGGAGAAATCGAAATGTTCGACATACACCTGGTTGCTTCTCGCGTCATGTTAGTGTGCTAGCATATACAGGCTGGGAACCCATCACATGACAACATTTAACACAACATCGATGGTCCAAGATGGGTCTTCTGGCATGACCTCATTAACGCCGGCTATTTCGTCAACGGCACAGCGTTCCAACCCTTTCTCTCTTGCATTCCAGTACAGCAAGACATCTAGACTACACGTATCCGTTTCTGAAACTACCAATAGCAGAAAATAAATCTACATTTTTATTCGACATTTATCTAACTAAACTATAATTTCTCACCATCATCACTATTCTTATTTTTTCGCTTCAGGAGTACTGAATCCACAAATGTTTTGCGCTCCTTGTAGCAAGCTTCTGCCACAACATTCCATGTCCTTCTGCAGCGTTGATTGAGTAGCAGTTTGATGTACGTGCGTGGTAGCTGTTCTCAAGAACAATCGCATATTATCACTCATAATGCTAGTGCTTAAAACTTGTCCTAACTTGAACAATTTAGTTTTAATAGTACGACTGTCAGATAATTCACGTACCTTCAGACTTAATAAGGACTACAGAACACTTGTGGTGACTTCTGATTTTTATAAATTGAGAAAATTCTAACAACTCCCCATTTTCATAAAGTTATAACATCCTACAAATTCCTGGTTTTCATGACATTAAACAGTGAATGTAATATGTGCTACTTTTCATAGGTCTACAAAGGTTAACATAACAAAACTGATTTTCATAGCAATTCCTGATTTTCATGGTTTAACAGCCAAAATGCAATATTTCATGATTTTCACAAAACGAAAGAATGTGTTTATAGACACCAGTCTTCCTTAGGGCTGGAGCACGCCTTTCAAAAAGCAGAAAATTAATTCTGAATGTATTGGAAACTGAATCTTGCAGTTTAAACTGTACAAAACGAGTGGTATATTGTTTTACTAAAGTCATAACAGGTCAATGACCGCTGTTAAGCGTGGCTAATGACAGTACCCAAATCAACGAATGTTTCCATTCTATGCCAAACAGTCAAGTTGACTGTCATTCATTATGTTGACATGAGCCTTTCCTGTTTTAAATGATGTGTTGTAACCAGCCTTTCCTGTTTTAAATGACGTGTTGTAACCATTGAGTGAGGCATGCCAGAGACGCGAAATTGGACGTGAACTTCAAGGATAATTGGAAGCAAGCGGCCATTAAGTCACCCTTGGCCTACCTTTCAGAACGTTTAAGTGGCCAGCCTGTATAAGTGTCCAGGACATATCTGAAGTAGGGATCTCCCCGAGACACCAGATTATCGTGTGTCTGGTCTGAGTCTTCGTCCTGTGCCCCAAGTATATCCTCCTGGTTATGGCTGTAGATGTTACAAAAAAAGGGACATTCCATTGAGTTAAATAATTTCCAGAGTAAAACGGGTCTCTTAAATGGGTTCTTAGTGGGCAGCATCACAAAGACAAGGGGGGGGGGGGGGAATTGAGGGGGACAGAGAGCGAGAGAGAAAGGGAGGGAGAGAGATAAGAGAGAGGGAGAGAGATAGAGAGGGAGAGAGAGGGAAGAGAGAGCGGGGGAGAGAGACGGGGAGTGATAGAGGGAGAGAGAGAGAGATGATAAACATTTTAGTTATTTTACTGAGTTTTGCATCGTGGAAATGAAAACTTACTTGTTAAGAGATGGTGTCTCACAAAATGGGATATTCCTTTAAGTTAAATGATTTCGAAGAATAAAAACAGGTCACTGGAATGAGTTCTTCTGGGCAGAGTCGCAAATACAGACGCTGAGAGAGAGAGAGAGAGAGAGAGAGAGAGAGAGAGAGAGAGAGAGAGAGAGAGAGAGAGAGAGAGAGAGAGAGAGAGAGAGATAGATAGAGACATAGAGAGACAGAGAGAGAAGGCATGGATATTTTAGAGAGTTACAGGTATGTTACAACATGGAGATTTGCATTTCACTGATCGTAAAAGAGCTGATGTCTATTAAAATGGACATTCAATCACGTTACGGAGTTTCGCACCGCGAAAATGATTACCTCAAAGAGGTTCAGTGTGAGACATAAAGACATTTGATACTTCATACGTTACTGTATCGCACAACATAGCATTTCAATGATCACAAAATTGGACATTTCAGTGGTTTGCATCACACAATTGAATATTTCGGTGGTTCCTTTAAAAAAATGGGAGTGAAATGTTAAAGATTTCTCTATACTAGGTCTAGCTTCGAGAGTTGGGGTTGATCAGTTCCCTTCCTCGCTGTCTTTTCCTTCTCTAACTCGATATCAGTGAGGTACCCATTTATAGTTGGGTAGACGCCATCATGCTTTGAACTCAGTACCTTCACCGAGAGAGGCCAGTGCTCTAACCACTCTACCATTGCATCACAAAATTTGACATGTCTGAGAGCACGTGGCATTACAGTGGATATTTCAATGAATTTAACAGGTATCGTGTCACGAAATTAGGCATTTCAATAAGCCTATCGCGTGTCGCAAAGAGGAAGTCGTCTCTTAAATCAGCTTTAGGGGAATGATACAATAAGAGATGACCTTTGTAATGGTTCTGATCTGGCACCGCACGGTCAAGATAAAGTCGATATCGTGACCTGTATCGCGATTTGTATCTTGGTATCGACCCACTTGACGAAATACAACTTATCTGGTTATACTTGGGAATAGATTCTGAAGTCGAAGAGTAAACCCGTACTTGAGTCATAAAACTGTAGCTTCGATATTATTCTGAATTAATTTTCGTTTCACTTTCTACCAAATATACCTCTTCCTCGCCTCACTGATGTTAGGAACCTCTGCTATAAGGTGTACGAAAAACTGGGACTAGCGAGATTATGGAGGAGCAGTGATTCAGGGTTTGTTAATTTTTTATTATAAAGTTTTGCCTCGTTTTGGCGAGGCGCGTCCTGTTCAACCTAGTCGGTTATAGTAGGGCGCATGTCCAAATATAAAAAACCATTAGGTCGGAGATTAATCAGTGATTCAGGTTTGTTCAGATGTCGCTCTCCTTTTAAGCGTTCACGTCAGGGCCCTATATAATCAAAACGCTTGTACGTGTAACTGTTATACTGAGCAATATTGTTGAATTTAGCCTGTCAAATCGTCAACCAACCTCTTACTACTGAACACCCCCTTACCGCCCAATTTTCCCTTATCTCCCCCTGAATTCCCTACTGCCAGCCTCTTGTTCATCTTCCACCTGCGCTGGAAACTGAACTCACGTCACCATGGTTGCAACTTCCAACTTTCCTAAATGTTGTATCCATTCTTCCAACTTGATGCAGTTGTGAAAGTAACAATGCCAACCCAACACAACGCCTTCTCCGCAGTATCGTCAAGTGTCCTTGTTATTGACATAAAATCAACACTAACAGATTTAACACAAAAATATAATAACTGACCAATAGTACTGAACAGCTTGAATAAACGGCCAACGTTTCAACAAAATAACCATCTTTCAGGGAAAAAAAATCAAACAAACAAGGAAGACATTAAAAGGGAAAGAAAAAACATGTATTATAAATACGTTCTTTACTTACTTTACATTTTTGTTCCATCGATGCCGTGAAGCGTAGTGGGGAGCTGAAGTTTGTGTTTTTTTAACCAAGTGTGTCACAGTATTCTGTGATGGTGTCTACCTATTTGCCTCTACATCGTCCCCGTGCCTTAAAACCAGGTCTACAATTGTAGGTCCGTAGTTGGTAATTTATCGGGCTCCATTCTCATGAGATGGCCAAACCACTTAATGTTTCTCTCTATATACTGGGTAGAGGATGTTGTTCCTATAATTTTTCTGACGTCATCATTTTTCATACCGTCTCTCCTGGTCACATTTTCTTAAACGTCTCATTTGATATGATGTGATTTCCACCCCCCCCCCCCTCTCCTGTGCTTTGGTCAAGGACACCGATAGCAAAGAGTTGGTCAGAATTTTTCTTCTTGGATATTAGCCACTGACTGACAAATCAGCTAGTGGCCATCACGCTTAGTGGTGTCTTGTAGAGCAGCAAAAAACTGTCCCCTTTTTGCTCGGTCAGTGGCCATCCTTCGTGCCGTGCCCCAACTCTGGTTCATGCTTTGTATCTCAGCCTCCACTGTTCTCCACCAGGTTGTCTTTGGTTGGCCTCTCTTTCACCATCCTTCTTGGGTCCATTGCATAGCAGTTCTGGTCAGGGTCCGTTCTGAGGACATGGACAACCCAGTTCCAGCATCAGCTCTCAATGATGGTGTGCATGCCTTTTTGACTGCACCGTGTAAGCTGTTCCTGGTTGGTGATGATATTCGGCCAAAATATTCGAAGAATTTTCAGGTAAGAATATACTATTTATAAAAATCTGACAATGGCTGCGTTGTTACCGCTCTTATCAAATTTCTATAGTAACTGTAGCGCTGTCAAAAGTAACAGTAAAAAGAAGCGATTTTCTTTTTTCTGTTCAGGAACGCTGTGGTTTTACTTCTCAATTTAAAACTGGCGTATGCCAGCGACCTGTTTAAAACTGGCGCAGCGCCACCCCCTGGGCAACGGCTTTGACTGGCCGGCAGAACTAAGTGAGTAAATTGAAAAAGGGAGGTCCCCCTTAAATAGTACACTCAACTGCTGGCCGAACGGGCGAATGATCAATAATACATTGACAACGGCTTCTAGGACAGGAGTTGGAAAGGCCTGGTATCGAGCTGGGGAGCATCATGGACTGTAATGGTAAGAGGTCAGAACGATCCAGAAAGCAATGGCAAACTACTGGATGTACAATGCCAAGAAATCCATAATGGCTAATCTGAATACTACGCAAAGATCTGGTGGTGAGTCCCACATGCCAGGCAGATCATATTTAACTGGGGAAGAGATCGTTGGCAGCGTCAGTACAGATAATCGTGATGACGGCCAAAAGCCTGACTGTGCTACCACGGAAAACCATGTCATCCGTCTTAGAAAAATTATCAAAATAGGAACATGGAACGCCAGAAGCTTATACCAAGGAAAACAGTACATAGTGAAGAACGAGATGGAAAGACTAAACATCGATATCCTGGGCATCTCAGAGCACACTGGTCGGGCCAGGGACACTTTTCAATTCCATCAGGAGCAACGTTCATACACTCAGGCACAGAGAGAGGAGGTCAGAGTGGCGTCGGCTTCTACCTGTCTAAAAGGACAGCTGCCTCCCTATTAGGATATAATCCCACAAATGACCGCATTTTCACAATCAGACTCAAAGGAAAAAGAAAGAACATCACAATTATAAAAACATATGCGCCAACAGCAGCTGCTGAAGAACATTAAATTGAAGATTTTTACAACGAACTGCAACACACATTAGAGAAAGCAAATAAGCAAGATATTAGGATAATAATGGGAGATTTTAATGCCAGTTCAGAATCTGATGTGCAGATCATATATTCACCCTCAGGAACATTATAGAGCAGTGCTCAGAAGGGCAGAGACAGCTATACATTAACTTTGTTGATTTCGAAAAGGCTTTCGACAGCATACACAAGGACAGCCTATGGGAAATACTGAGGGCTTATGGAATTCCCAGCTGCATTGTTTCCATCATAAAAAGCCTCTATTCTAACTTTACATGTAGTGTTGGATTGAGTAATGTAACTTTCGAAGTGAAAGCAGGAGTACGACAGGGATGCCCCTTATCAACAACATTATTTTTGAGAGCAATAGATTGGGTGATGCGCCAGACAACAGAGGGCAGTCCAAGAGGAATTAGATGTACAACGTTTTATACACTGGAAGACCTGGAATATGCAGATGACATTGCACTACTCGCTCATTCACATCAACACATCCAAGAAAAAAACCGATAGACTGAATAAGTAAGGCCAGCAGGTTGGCATGAACATCAATCTGAAGAAGACAGAGGTCATGACACTAAATGTCGACAATCCTGAGCCAATAACAGTAAGGAACCAGCAGTTAGAACAGACAAACACATTTACCACCTAGGATGCTTAGTAACACCTGACGGCGGAACAAGCAAGGACATTAACAACAGAATGAATAAAGCGAGAACAGCCTTTGCTAGTCTCAACAACATTTGGAAGTCTTCCCAGTACAGCATAAACACCAAATTAAGACTGTATGAGAGCTGTGTACTTTTTGTGCTTCTCTATGGTGCGGAATGCTGGGGAGTAACAGAGAAGGAAATGTCGAAACTGTCCTCCTTCCACACAATCTGCCTAAGGAAAATTCTCCGAATCGTTTGGCCAAACACCATCAGCAACCAAGAACTACTTATTCGGAGTAACCAGGAGAACATGCACACCATCATAGCTGGCAGACGCTGGAGTTGGGTTGGCCACGTCCTCAGAA
This sequence comes from Oreohelix idahoensis, assembly GCA_024509875.1. NCBI lineage: Eukaryota > Metazoa > Mollusca > Gastropoda > Stylommatophora > Oreohelicidae > Oreohelix > Oreohelix idahoensis. The sequence goes on from JAMPIV010005003.1 coordinate 35,794, forward strand.
GGGACCCCGATACCATCACAAGAACAGCTATGCTGTGGACCCCCGAGGGAAAGCGAAGGAGAGGCCGACCAAAAACAACTTGGCGGAGAACTGTGGAGGCCGAGATGCAAAGAATGAAACAGAGTTGGGGCACTGTACGAAGGATGGCCGCCGACCGAGCAAAGTGGAATCAATTTGTTGCTGCCCTACAAGACGCCACCAGGCGTGATGACCACTGACTGCTTTGACGGTTGGCGGTTATGGATCAAAGAAGAAGAAGATGGAAAATATGGGATTTCCAAACCACCTTATCCAACTCATCGCACTGCTGTACCGAGAACAACAGGCAGCCGTAAGAATAGAGGGGGAAACATCAGAATGGTTTGAAGTACAGAAAGGAGTAAGACAAGGCTGTACCCTTTCCCCCCTTACCTGTTTAACATTTATGCCGAGAATATCATGAGAAACGTAAGAGATGACCAAGAACACGCAGAGTTTACCCATTTAACATCGGCGGGTACCAGATCCCAGAAATCAGATATGCTGACGACACAGTCCTCCTATCGACCAACCCAGAAGGACTTGAACAATTAATTATGTCCACCAAAAAACCCAACGAGGCCCAGAATATATTCCTAAACGCCAAGAAGACCAAAGTATTGACAACAGACAATGTAAAGACCAAACCAGAAATTGAAATTGATAACGAAGAACTGGAAAGTGTTAATGAAATCGAATACTTATAATAAATCATCAACAGCTCTGGCGACTGTGTAGTAGAAATTAAAAGAAGACTTGCAATTGCTTCACATAAACTAATACAGATGAAAAACCTATGGCAAGGCACAAGCAAAGAAACAAAGTTACAACTGATCAGAGCATGTATATTCCCAGTAGCAGCATACGGCTGCGAGACTTGGACACTCAATAAAACAGTTGCAAAAAAGGTTACATCATTCGAAATGAAATGCTACAGAAGGATGTTGAGAATACCCTGGACAGAAAAAAAGACCAACAGAGAAGTACTGCACTCACTAAACGTAGAGGAAAATTGGCTCCTAAATACCATCGCAATGAGGAAGCTGAAATTTTTCGGTCATATAAAAAGACATAATAGTCTGGAAAAATAGTGATGGAAGGCATGGTCCCTGGAAAAAGAGGAAGGGGTCGACCTAGACGACGGTGGACCCAGGACATCACAGAGAGTCTGAACTTGTCTTTGGCTGATGCAGGTCGACTTGCCCAAAATCGTGATGCGTTCAGAGCAGCTGTAATTGAAACAACGTTCTGGAAAGAATACGTCACATGATGATGATGATGACAGATATAATAGCTAATAAAGACTATCTGTGAAGAGCTAATAAAAAAAAAATTATAACGATAAAGTAGACGATCGTCTTGTTGGAGTATTTGCCTCTCGGTAAAGTTAACGGGTTCCGGGTTCAAAACCAGGTAGTGTCCTGCTCCAGCTGTAAGTGGGTACCGGACTATGCTTTTGAGTTACGGAAAGCAAAGGCAGTTAGGAATGGAACTGGTCCCCAACCTCAAAACGCAGGACCTAGTATAGTGAAGTTTCTCGCACTTCACACCACTACGGCATAATATGCTACAGGAATGCCGTTATAAACCTTTTATTCGATCCTCACTAGACCTCACTTGATGATGAGAAGAGACATCGAAAACATCGAATAATATGAACGTTAGAGGTTAGCAGAAATAAAGAAAGTCAGAGAGAAAAGTCATTGGGCAGCAAGGTATTGTGGCTTCAGAAGGTACGGCAAAGGTATATCATATACTGACATAGGGGAGTGACATGTTAGAGACTTGAATTATACGGGGGCTCAGCTTTATAAGGTGGGGTGATCAGTCTCCTTCTGCGCTACCTTTGCCCTCCCTAACTCAACAGAATAATAATGTACCCATTTTTACTCCTGGGTATACTGGAGTCCGAAGGGACCTGATATCGAACTCAATCTATATTCCTCAAGAAACAAGCTCTCTAACCACCCTTGAGAAGAAGCCTACAAAAGAATTGATTTAGAGTATAAAGGATCGACATCTCTAGAGAGACATGATCGCTTACGCCTGGCCACTTGCACCCAATGACGATGAACAGGACATTTTAAGAACAACGATACTCGTTATCGCGCATTTTGTGTTTATTTCAATTCCACAAAAATGGAATCGACAATGAACATTACTGTATTCGAGCCCAGCACTCGACGCGGCGCCAAAGACAACTCTCGTTAATCGTCTGAAGTGTCTTGGGAACATTTTGCACGTGATAGAAACACATCTGCTCATGACTTGTTAAAGCACGTATCATTTGAAAAGTTTTCATCACGTCCCTTCTTTCATTTCTTTCAATGTATTCTTGCTTTTATCATTGCTTCATGTTTGTCAGTCTGCTTGTCTATTTGTCTGACCTATCTAAAATCCCTTTAAAAACAACTGCATCCATTTAAAAGCAAATCACTACAACTGTAACAAATCCTTCCTAACAACAAACTCACCCATCTAACAACAAACCCACCCATCTAACAATAAACTCACCCATCTAGCAACAAACCCACCCATCTAACAACAAACCCACCCATCTTTCAACAAACCCACCGATCTAACAACAAACCCACCCATCTAACAACACATCCACACGTCTAACAACAAACCTGCCCATCTATCAACAAACCCACCCATCTAACAACAAACCCACCGTCGAACAACAAACCCACCGATCTAACAACAAACCTACCCATCTAACAACAAACCCACCGTCGAACAACAAACCCACCGATCTAACAACAAACCTACCCATCTAACAACAAACCTACCCATCTAACATCAAACCCATCAAAATAACAACATACCCATCTAACAACAAACCCACCCATCTAACAACAAACCCACCCATCTAACAACAAACCCATCAAAATAACAACAAACACATCTAATAACAAACCCACCCACCTAACAACAAACTCACCCATCTAACAACAAACCCATCCACCTAAAGTCCGCCCGTTTGTCCACCTCTCTTGTCTGATTTCCGCCGAAAAAAGAAGAGATTCCTCATTTGTAAAAACACTTAAAATAAAAACTTGCTTAAAACTAACTTAAAAACAATTGTTTCTAAAAACAATAGCGAATTTAGCTTGTTCGAGGCCCTAGGCACGCGCGAATTTGCTAGGTACCTTTTAAATAAAATTCTGTTTATCGAGAAACATATATTTGTGCGCCACGCCCCTGGAAGCGCGAGACCAAAGGTTTCCTACGCTTGTTATGCCTAAAACCGCCGTTTTTAGAGATTTCTTTGAGAAACACTTAAACAAACTCTCCCCACAAGACCAACAACACGCTATTGACAAGCTCTGTCTGTAATTTAAACCAATTGCGCATTTTATCTAGATTTGTTATTACCAAGTTCAAAGGTGGAAAACTCTCGACCATTCACTGACATTAAAGGGCAGAAAAGATCTCATCCTACTTATAACAAGGCAGAGATGTTTTAATCACATGCCCAACTCGAACCACTGATCTGCTGACAACTATCCAATTTCGTTTATCTCAACGCTAGTACGGACTATAAATGATGATATTAGTTCCAGACCTACTATTGGTCCCAATAACCACGGACAACGCCAACTTACTTGTCTAGTATACGAGAGAGAATAACTATGTTATTCGCGTGTTATTGTTGGTACTTTTATATTTAGATACTTACTTACTTACTTAGTCGTTCCCCTTCTACCGTGAGGTGTAGAGGTTTGGAAGAGAGAGCACCAGGCTATCCTATCGGCTGTCTTCCTCCTGGCCTGGTTCCATTCTAGTCCTCGGTCCTTCAAAGATTGTCTAATGTTGTCCTCCCAGCGGACTCTGGGTCGTCCTGGGGGTCTGGATCCTTGGCTCTTTTATATTTAGATTTGCATCTTAATTGTTACAAGAAATGTTACTACAATTGTTATTGTAACATAAAGCTGTTATTGTTAATGTCAAGATACGTTTTGTGCGGGGGTCGCACATCTGTCCTCTGGGTGGATCTTGTCTAGGTTGTTTACGGATGTGAGTAGTAGATCAGTGAGATCGTTTGCTACAAGTGATGTTGTGAACGCATCTTTCATCCATCTGGGTGACCAGTATTTGGTCACGTGAAATAAAGTTAAGCGATAATTGGTTAGTACAGTGCGGGATTTGAAAACATGTGTGAATCAGTAGACAGCGCGCTGTGAATAACGGCAAAGAGAATATTCAGTGCTTAATCAACTTTGTATGTCTCATATCGCGCTTAATTGTTGATTGGTTTTTAAGACTTGTCTCAGCTAGAACAACTGTCTGTCGTGATGCTGCTGCATAAGAAGTCCCATTGAGGCACGTGAACCTGAGAGTTATCTTGGTCGGTTTTGATTGCGTTTCAGTTATTTGAAAGGTACCAAACAAGTCTTCTGCGAGAGTCGGGCAGAGGCTGATTTTGAATTCTTCCAGAGATTGCTCAGCCATGAAGTGCTATTGTTCTGCCGTTGTACCTCTTGATATGAACTAGATGCACTTTTGTTAAATCTACAGATTAGTGACTACCTTGTTAGTTTCTTACGCGAGACGCCTAATGTCGATGTTGTCCCTTGATGCCATCTGAGTTGTTTTCAGTGATTACGAGTCATTTGTAGTATATACGTCTCAGCCTGGTCCTTGACAATTTTAGTGTCAGTAACAGTTGCAAGTAGTTGATTTTAGACTCAGTTATTGTTACAAGCAATTTATCGCACGTGCTAATGTTACATGTAGCACCGTGGTTACAAAATGTTGTCACAAATTTGCTTGTGTTAAATGCTGCAGTATTATTATTACAAGCAGTTCATTTTACACGTTGTGATTTTTACGTAAGTTCTTCGTCTTATTGGCTAATGTTGTCTTTCCGTGTGCTGGTGTTATGTTTATGAGTTACTTCTTATTGTTAAATGTTGTCTTGATATGGCTGTTATTGTTACACTCATTACTGTTATTGTTACACACAATACTGTTAAGGCTGCACACACTATTGTTATGGTTACATTCACAGCTGTTATGGTTACACTACTGTTATGGTTAGACTCAATACAGTTGTAGTTACACATACTATTGTTAATGTTACACAAATTATTGTTACTATTACACACACTACTGTTATTGTTACACACTGATATTGTTACATACACTTTTGTTACTGTTACACACACTACTGTTATAGTTACACACTACTGTTGTCGTTACATACACTATTGTTACTGTTATACACGCTACTGTTATTATTACATACACTATTGTTACTGTTACACATGCTACTGTTATTATTACATACATTATTGTTACTGTTACATACACTACTGTTAATGTTACACTACTGTTATTGTTACACTATTATTACTGTTACACACACTACTGTTATTGTTATACACTACTGTTATTGTTACACACTACTGTTGTCGTTACACACACTATTTTTACTGTAACATACACTGTTACTGTTACACACACTACTGTTATTTTTACACACTACTGTTATAGTTACATACACTATTGTTACTGTTACATACACTACTGTTATTGTTACACACTACTGTTGTCGTTACATTCACTATTGTTACAGTTACACACTACTGTTATTGTTACACACTCCTGTTATTGTTACATACACTATTGTTACTGTTACATAATAATAATAATAAATTCTTTAAGCGCCAAACACGGCGCATAAGGCAGAAACCAGTGCTCTCCAGGTTGTTCGTTGTGACGCCACTCCTCTTAGCTCTTGCACATTATTTAGGCCCAACGTTCTTCCTTCGCTTATTATTGTTCTTCTGAGTGTTTCTTTTGGTCTTCCTTTTTTCCGCTTACCCTCAGGAACCCAAGTGAGCGCCTGTAGTGGTATTCTGTTGTTTTGCATTCGTAGGACATGACCGATATATGACCATCGTCTTTTCCTTATATAGTCGGAGACATATTTCTGCCTAGAGAGTCTTCTCTTATTTGTCGATTAGTCTTGAATTCTTTCCAACTGATGTTCATGAGTTTTCTAAGACATTTGTTCTCGAATGTATTCAGCTTGTTCTCCAATGATTTTGTTATTTTCCAACTCTCACAGCCGTATGTTAACACTGAGATAACATTTGAATTAAACAGACGAAGCTTGGTATGTATATTCAATGATCGTAATTTCCAAATGTTAGATAATCTATTGAAGGCGCTAGCTGCCAAAGCAATTCTAGTATGGATTTCTCTTGTTGTGTCACCATCCTGAGTCATTTTACTGCCTAAATAATTGAAACTTGCAACTTTCTGTAGTTTTTCCCCGTTCAAGATGATATCAAAGGTCTCGTTAGAAAAGTTCATAGCTTTAGTTTTAGAGGCATTTATTTGGAGACCAATTTTAACCGAGAGATGACACAAATTATTTATTGCTTCTTGGGATTGTCTTGGTGTTGAACTTAAGAATGCTACATCATCTGCGAAATCCAGGTCCCTCAGGAATTTTCCATTTGTCCATTTTATACCCAATTGTTCATTGTGGGTATAGTTTCTCATAACCCAATCAATAGCTATTCCAAAAAGTAGTGGTGACATAATACAGCCTTGTTTCACCCCTGTTTCTACTGTAAACCATTCTGTATTCCCTTTATTTGTTCTAACACAACATCTTGCATTGTCATATAGCGCTTTGATTATATTCACATATTTTGTTGGAAAACCATAGATTGTAAGTATCTTCCACAATGATGGGCGGTGTAGACTATCAAAGGCTTTTTGAAAATCGACGAAGGTGATAATACGTGGCGATTGACTGATAGATATTTTCCTATAACTGACCTCGAAACCCTCGAATCGGTCGGTTGGATCGGAGGGTTGATCAGTGAGTTAACAATTCACTATCGTAAAACAAGCTATTGTTACCGAAACAGAACCAGGCTCGACAGTAAACATGACTCACTGTTACATACACTACTGTTATTGTTACACACTACTGTTGTCGTTACATACACTACTGTTACTGTTAAACACACTACTGTTATTGTTACACACTCCTGTTATTGTTACATACACTTTTGTTACTGTTACACACACTACTGTTATAGTTACACACTACTGTTGTCGTTACATACACTATTGTTACTGTTATACACGCTACTGTTATTATTACATACACTATTGTTACTGTTACACACGCTACTGTTAGTATTACATACATTATTGTTACTGTTACATACACTACTGTTAATGTTACACTACTGTTATTGTTACACTATTATTACTGTTACACACACTACTGTTATTGTTACACACTACTGTTATTGTTACACACTACTGTTGTCGTTACACACACTATTTTTACTGTAACATACACTGTTACTGTTACACACACTACTGTTTTTTTACACACTACTGTTATAGTTACATACACTATTGTTACTGTTACATACACTACTGTTATTGTTACACACTACTGTTGTCGTTACATTCACTATTGTTACAGTTACACACACTACTGTTATTGTTACACACTCCTGTTATTGTTACATACACTACTGTTGTCGTTACATACACTACTGTTATTGTTACACACTACTGTTATTGTTATATACACGATTGTTGCTGTTGCACACACTACTGTTATTGTTACATACACTACTGTTACTGTTACACACACTACTGTTATTGTTACATACACTACTGTTACTGTTACATACACCATTGTTACTGTTGCACGCACTATTGTTACTGTTACACATACTACTGCTACAAACCTCAGCATGCACAATAAATTGTTACACAAGTGAACCTGCAACAGCAGTTGAAGTGCTACCAGGCAAGCCTCGGGCAAGGTGGCCAATTGCAATGATAACCCCATAAGCTCTTTAAGCAGCAAAAAAAAAAAAAAAAAAACAAGGGAGAAAGAACATTGATATGTTCTCTTGTTCCATATTTCTAAAAGAAACAGCACATATATTAAAAAAAACAAAAACAACAAAAAATCAGCAAGGATCCATAATCCTGTCTGCCGATGTCGGAGTTTTTAACAGCATCGACCGATGTGTGGCTTCTGTCAGCCAGAATCCGACTGGTTAAAATTAATGGCGCCAAAGCAGACGAGGTCGATGTCAACAATACAAAGGGACAGAACTTGTAAAATCCGTATTAATAAATTAACACATATTATGATTACTTCCTCCTTTTCTTTCGTCATTTCGTTCAAATTGCAAATTGTATCCATAGTTTACTCCGTGAAGCGCTGAAGGTTGGGTTAATTTTCAGTTCGCGATCCAGGATTTGTAGCAGTGTGTTTATTTAAGATGTCCACACTCGCTACATCAGGTCTGTCCATCACATGATGGATATCACGGTATGTTTTACGACTACTGAAACAGGCAGATGCTCCGCTAGGGGCAGGTCCGCAGACTATTGTTTACAATGCGGAACTCTAGTCGGTTCTCGTGAGCTCGGGTCACAAGACGAGGTCATTATGCACGAGCATGATGGGAATAGCTCAGCTAGTCGACGAGCGTCTATCATCTTGTGCAGATCGTTCTCAGTCTCCATGACAGACAGCCCACATAGCCTGCAGGACAGACGGCCCACATAGCCTGCAGGACAGACGGCCCACATAGCCTGCAGGACAGACGGCCCACATAGCCTGCAGGACAGACAGCCCACATAGCCTGCAGGACAGACAGCCCACATAGCCTGCAGGACAGACCTGAGCCGTTCTGATTTTATGGACTCAGCAGAGGTTTTGATATGTTCCTGTTGAGTTTGGCGATATCTTTGTCAGGTTGGTCGGCTTTAGACTCGACTTAGTCTTTATTAGCACGTAAATATGGAGATTATTCTAAAGCATATTTTTGCGGTCAGATTTGATTTGTGCGATGTGGCACGACATGTACATACACTGATGTAAGGCTCTTTGTTGTTTCTAGACAGTTTTATATATCATGACCATTGACGCTGTTTTGTCGGCTGCGTGCATTCGTTCAATAAACAGTGTGTTTATTTAATGGGGGATGGGGGTGTCACCACTAACAACCGCCCCGGGTGCCAAGTACTTTAGGGACGCCTCTGAAACATGGTATAGTAACTTATTGTGTTATTCCCTTATTAAATGAGTATATCAGTATGTTAACTTGTGTGCTCCTTTAGCGTATGTTGAGCCCTAGTCTATCTGTCCACTTATTGTAAACCCACTCCAGTGGCGTATGTTGAGCCCTAGTCTATCTGTCCACTTATTGTAAACCCACTCCAGTGGAGTATGTTGAGCCCTAGTCTATCTGTCCAATTATTGTAAACCCACTCCAGTAGCGTATGTTGAGCCCTAGTCTATCTGTCCACTTATTGTAAACCCACTCCAGTGGCGTATGTTGAGCCCTAGTCTATCTGTCCACTTATTGTAAACCCACTCCAGTGGCGTATGTTGAGCCCTAGTCTATCTGTCCACTTATTGTAAACCCACTCCAGTGGCGTTGCCACACATGGAAAGACCTTGAGCTGATGGCACGGAACAGGAGAAATTGGCATAAGTTTGTTGAAGGCCTTTGCTCCTGGTGGCATTGAAAGGTGACGATAATGATACCGCTGCCAAAAGCTAAAGATAGTCTGTAATTCTGGCAGTACCTGCGTCTGCAACAAGTTAAAATATTGTCCTTGTGTTAGCTCAAACTACTGTCGACAGCTATTCTCACACAAACTACAGTGGACAACTATTCTCACACAAACTACAGTGGACAACTATTCTCACACAAACTACAGTGGACAACTATTCTCACACAAACTACTGTGGACAGCTATTCTCACACAAATTACTGTGGACAGCTATTCTCACACAAACTACTGTGGACAGCTATTCTCACACAAACTACTGTGGACAGCTATTCTCACACAAACTACAGTGGACAGCTATTCTCACACAAACTACTGTGGACAGCTATTCTCACACAAACTACTGTGGACAGCTATTCTCACTCAAACTACTGTGGACAGCTATTCTCACACAAACTACTGTGGACAGCTATTCTCACACAAACTACTGTGGACAGCTATTCTCACACAAACTACTGTGGACAGCTATTGTCACACAAACTACTGTGGACAGCTATTCTCACACAAATTACTGTGGACAGCTATTCTCACACAAACTACTGTAGACAGCTATTCTCACACAAACTACTGTGGACAGCTATTCTCACACAAACTACTGTGGACAGCTATTCTCACACAAACTACTGTGGACAGTTATTCTCACACAAACTACAGTGGACAGCTATTCTCACACAAACTACTGTGGACAGCTATTCTCACACAAACTACTGTGGACAGCTATTCTCACACAAACTACTGTGGACAGCTATTCTCACACAAACTACTGTGGACAGCTATTCTCACACAAACTACTGTGGACAGCTATTCTCACACAAACTACTGTGGACAGCTATTCTCACACAAACTACTGTGGACAGCTATTCTCACACAAACTACTGTGGACAGTTATTCTCACACAAACTACAGTGGACAGCTATTCTCACACAAACTAATGTGGACAGCTATTCTCACACAAACTACTGTGGACAGCTATTCTCACACAAACTACTGTGGACAGCTATTCTCACACAAACTACTGTGGACAGCTATTCTCACACAAGCTACTGTGGACAGCTATTCTCACACAAACTACTGTAGACAGCTATTCTCACACAAACTACTGTGGACAGCTATTCTCACACAAACTACGGTGGGCAGCTATTCTCACACAAACTACTGTGGACAGTTATTCTCACACAAAATACTGTGGACAGCTATTCTCACACAAGCTACTGTGGACAGCTATTCTCACACAAGCTACTGTAGACAGCTATTCTCACACAAACTACTGTGGACAGCTAATCTCATACAAACTACTGTGAACAGCTATTCTCACACAAACTACTGTAGACAGCTATTCTCACACAAACTACTGTAGACAGCTATTCTCACACAAGCTACTGTGGACAGCTATTCTCACACAAACTACTGTGGACAGCTATTCTCACACAAGCTACTGTGGACAGCTATTTTCACACAAACTACTGTAGACAGCTATCCCCAAACAAACTACTGTGGACAGCTAATCTCACACAAACTACTGTGGACAGCTAATCTCACACAAACTACTGTGGACAGCTAATCTCACATAAACTACTGTGGACAGTTATTCTCACACAAACTACGGTGGACAGCTATTCTGACACAAACTACTGTGGACAGCTATTCTCACACAAGCTACTGTGGACAGCTATTTTCACACAAACTACTGTAGACAGCTATTCTCAAACAAACTACTGTGGACAGCTAATCTCACACAAACTACTGTGGACAGCTAATCTCACACAAACTACTGTGGACAGCTAATCTCACACAAACTACTGTGGACAGTTATTCTCACACAAACTACGGTGGACAGCTATTCTCACACAAACTACGGTGGACAGCTATTTTCACACAAACTACTGTGGACAGCTATTCTCACACAAACTACTGTGGACAGCTATTCTCACACAAACTACTGTGGACAGTTATTCTCACACAAACTACTGTGGACAGCTATTCTCACACAAACTACTGTGGACAGCTTATCTCACACAAAATACTGTGGACAGCTCATCATCTCATCTCAGCCCGTAACCCGTCATGGGTCGTAGGGGTGCCATGGTGGAAGCATCAGCAGACAGGGTCCTCCACTGCTCTCTATCCTCAGCAATGCGTACAAGTGTGGAAAAACCGTGTCCTGCCCATTCTTTGATGTTATCAGCCCAGGATTTTCTTTGCCTTCCTCTTCTCCGTTTACCTTCGACTGTCCCCTGAAGGATCGTTTTCGAAAGGGAGTCATGACGAGTTACATGCCCAAACCAGGCAAGCTTTCGATGTTTCACTATTGACAAAAGTGGTTCTTGGTGGCCTGCATAGGTGTTTATCTTCTCTCTAACATGGACATTTGTTTTGTGCTCTTTATAGCAAATGCGCAAAATTCTTCTATAACATTTATGCTCGAAAGCCTGAATCCTTCGCTCCGTATCTGCAGTGAGTGTCCAGCTCTCACACCCATACAAGAGAATAGATAATACAAGTGATTTGTATAATTTGATCTTCACAGGAAAACTGATGTTACTTTTCCAGATCACATTCAACTTTGTCATGGCAGCTGAGGCCATCTCAAGTCTTGTCTTGATTTCTTTACTTGATCTTCCATCACTACATATAGTGGACCCGAGATATTTAAAGGTGTTAACTTCTTCTAACGTTTGCCCATTTAACGTAATGTTGGTCGGAACATGTTTCTTATGGCTATTCACCAATATCTTGCTTTTTTCTATATTAATTTCCATCCCATATGTTCTTGTTACTTTCTCCAGTCTAGAGGTAAGGTCTTGAAGTTCTGATTCTGTTCCAGCTATCAGATCAATATCATCAGCAAAACGTAGATTACACAGAGGTCGGCCTCCAATCGATATGGTTGATTTATAATCGTAGAGAGCCTCCTGCATAATATGTTCTAGATAAATGTTAAAGAGCACTGGTGACAGGATACATCCCTGGCGAACTCCTACAGTTGTTTTGAAAAATTCTCCAATGTCATTGCTTGCAAAAACAGCACTGCTTGCGTCCTTGTATAGTGCTTCAATGATATCTATGATGTTGGTATCAAAATTGAATTTTCTCATTACTTGCCATAAGCCTTCATGCCAGACTCGATCGAAGGCTTTTGTGAAATCGATGAAGTTATGGTATAAATCGTGTTGATGTTGGAGATGTTTTTCGATAAGTACTCTAATATTGAAGATTTGTTCTGAGGTACTTCTTTTTGGTCTAAAGCCAGCCTGTTCCTCTGACAAGATTTCTTCTGATTTCTGTTTTATTCTGTTCAAAAGTATTCTTAACATCACCTTACTTGGATGACTAATAAGGCTAATGGTTCTGTAGTTCTTGCACATTTTTAGATTTCCTTTCTTTGGAAGCGGTATTACTAATGACTGCGTCCATTCTTTTGGCCATTTTTTTGTACTCCATATCGTCTGGCAAATTGTTGTCATGATTTTTACTATATCTGGTCCTCCATATTTCAAGAGCTCTGCTGGGATATTATCCACACCCGGTGACTTCCCTCCTTTCATCGAACATATAGCCTCTTCCACTTCTTCCCGTAATATTGCTGCATTTCCGAGTTCCCTGTTTTCGCACTTAATGTTGTTTAATATGCCTAAGTCAGTATCAAGTTTACAGTTATATAATTCTTTACAATATTCTGTCCACCTTCTCATTACAGCTGTTTTTTCATTGAGCAGAGCCCCATTGCTATCTTCTATGACAGTTACCCTGGGCTGTTGGGGTTTTGATAGTTTTCTTAATGTGTCAAAAGCTGCCTTGCTGTTACCTTTTATTAGCCCCGTATTAATGGACTCACATTGATCAGCTACCCATTTTTTCTTTGGCCTGTTTCATTTTCTTCCTAATATTTTTATTCACCATACTGTATTGCCATGCTGCTTCAGGAACCTCTTTCTTAACCTTTTTCATTTCCCGCCGTGTATCACATAACTTCAGAATGTCATCTGTAACCCATGGTTTGTTTATTTTTCTTTCTTTTACCAAGTATTTCTGTTGCTGATTCAATGAGCACGTCTTTCATGTTCTCTGTGATTGAGTTGATATCATCCTCCAAAAAATTGAGAGCTGCGAATTTTCCTCCAACAGTTGCCTCAAAGATTCCCGCGATTTCTGGATCTTTCAGTTTGTCTAAATTGAATCTTAACTGAGAACATCTGTTTTGATTATAGTTCTTTTTAAGTTTAAGCTTGAGCGTCATCAATACCATGTCGTGATCACTACCAATGTCGGCGCCAGGAAAAGTCCTAGTCTTGGCTTTATTAATACTAGACTTGAATCTTTTGGATACAAGAATAAAATCAATTTGGCCATGTATCTCAGTTTTTGGGGCATGCCACGTTGTTCTTCTTGATAACTTATGAGGAAATAGTGTATTTGCAATGGTTAGTTTATAGTTGCTGGCAAATTCTAGTAGCCTTAGTCCTCGATCGTTGGTTTCACCTGTCCCAAATCTCCCCACTGTACCAGCCCAGTGACCGTATGCATCTGGCCCTATTTTAGCATTCCAATCACCTAACACGATGAGAAGATCTTTCTTTGGAATTTTCTTAATTGGACAGCTATTCTCACACAAACTACTGTGGACAGCTATTCTCACACAAACTACTGTGGACAGTTATTGTCACACAAACTACTTTGGACAGCTATTCTCACACAAACTACTGTGGACAGCTAATCTCCCGCAAACTACTGTGGACAGCTATTCTCACACAAACTACTGTAGACAGCTATTCTCACACAAACTACTGTGGACAGTTATTCTCACACAAACTACTGTGGACAGCTATTCTCACACAAACTACTGTGGACAGCTATTCTCACACAAACTACTGTGGACAGCTATTCTCACACAAACTACTGTGGACAGCTATTCTCACACAAACTACTGTGGACAGCTATTCTCACACAAACTACTGTGGACAGCTATTCTCACACAAACTACTGCGGACAGCTATTCTCACACAAACTACGGTGGACAGCTATTCTCACACAAACTACTGTGGACAGCTATTCTCACACAAACTATGGTGGGCAGCTATTCTCACACAAACTACTGTGGACAGCTAATCTCACACAAACTGTGGTGGGCAGCTATTCTCACACAAACTACTGTGGATAGCTATTCTCACACAAACTACGGTGGACAGCTATTCTCACACAAACTACTGTGGACAGCTATTCTCACACAAACTACTGCGGACAGCTATTTTCAGACATACTACTGTGGACAGCTACTCTCACACAAACTACGGTGGGCAGCTATTCTCCCACAAACTACTGTGGGCAGCTATTCTCACACAAACTACGGTGGACAGCTATTCTCACACAAACTATGGTGGGCAGCTATTCTCACACAAACTACTGTGGGCAGCTATTCTCACACAAACTACTGTGGGCAGCTATTCTCACACAAACTACTGTGGGCAGCTATTCTCACACAAACTACTGTGGGGAGCTATTCTCACATACAATTCACCGAATCTTTTTGCCGAATACCATCACTAACCAAGAACCTGGTCTGGTAATCTGTAAAAAAAAAAACGAAAAAAAAACTACACATAGAAAAGCAATGAACGCAGGTGATTGCGAACCTGGTGTGGTAATAGGTTAAAAAACACACACACACATACATACAAAAGAATGAATATACTTGATTGTGAGCCTGGTCTGGTAATCGGTTTTAAAAAAAACAAACACAAAAACTACACATACATGAGAAAAAACAAAGTGGATTTTGTGAACCTGTTCTGGTAATCTGTCAATATACGTACCGTGGTAGGATTATTTGTCGTGACCACGTGACTAAACGGCTCGCACTTTCCATTCTGTGACACCTGTGGTTGGAGCATACTTCTAGCTTATATATGTCGAGCATGACGTCAAGAATGCATTTGCTTTTTTTTTTTTTTTTTTAATACCGCCAGTAATTGCAAGAAGCAGCCATGCGTGTCGATTTTTCTGCCGCCATATCTGTTTCAGTTGAAATTTGACATTTACACTAATCGTGTTGAAAATATGTTCTTAGCCTGTTTTTCTGCTGTTTCCTGGTCTTCACAATAATTTTTTGCTTGCTGTTTACTGTTCTTGTTTAAAATGGTGTCCCTGGAGGTCATTAACAAAACTCGTTGTAGAATCTTCTTCTATTTCAAGTACCATGCACGGTAGCGTAGGAGATCATGCCTCTACCTAACGTCATGTCTTCAATACTGTTTATCGACCGAAAAGCTACAGACTTTCGTGTGGCTGCGTAGAAAAAAAGGATTGATTGGTATAACAACATCACTAACATAGAACTGATAACAAAGAACGAGATAAATGCCAGTGGAACACGAGATGAGAAATAGACGTTGGAGATGATTATGAAACATATTGAGGAAGCCTGTTGATTTAGTTAACGCACAATTCTTTGGTCTGGGTACAAGAGGTGGATGGAGACACACGGAGATGGTCTAGGTACAAGAGGTGGATGGAGACATACGGAGATGGTCTAGGTACAAGAGGTGGATGGAGACAACACACGGAGAAGACAAAAGGAGACAAAAAGGGATAAGGACGACATGACAGAAAGGGATAAGGACGACATGAAAAGACCTTTGCAGGCGACAGGATGACCTGGCATAAGGTTATTGAAGGCCCATGCTCCGTGGGGAGTGAAGAGTGATGACGACACGAAAGAGTACAAATTTAACAGCTTGTGTCCATTCACTGTGACCAAACAAAAATCCTGTTCCATCGGTATTTGGGTTGTTGTTAATATCAATCGTACATTAGTGATTTTGTCATATATAACTGAATGCTTCGATTCTACTCAACCGTCTGTTAAGTAAGTCTGTAACGTCTTGGTCAACATGTTACAGACACATAATAATTACCGTTCTTGTTTTTCTTCACATTTAACTATACAACAAACCGGATTTGATACTTGAGCAGAAATGACTTTTTTTTGTTTTGTTTTGAATGTTGGACGTGGCTTCTTCGACTTTCACGTATACAAGGTGTTTCAAAATTATGTACACGTACTTCGAAATTATGTATACATAACGCACACATAAGAACACAAAACTATGCTATTTTGTAAGAACGGAGCGGAATAATGCTAGATACAAACGAATAATGCCATTAGATTATTACTAGCGGAGACACTTGGGAGTCATGACCCAGGTGGGCCCGGCCCCCTTAGAGTGTAAAGGAGAATAAAGGGCCGAAACGCTTGTTCGACGGGGGGACCCTTCTGATGATCAGATTGCCTCCTGTTGTATCGCTCTGTATAGAGTTTCCTATCATAATTGCATGGTCAAACCAGTGACAATCGGGAAAAGACCGATTGACTTCTGGAAAGACAGATGACACTGGGAAAGACTAGAAACCGGCTGATAGATGCCCCCAGGATTCACCGAAAAAAAGGGGGGGGGGGAGAATGATGAATCTACTGGCGCCTCATTGGAATCGACCAGACCCGTTACACGGACTTCGAGCTCTGAACAACGACTGGAATTTCCATGTGCCTGTGGTAGGAAAGTCTCTGCTCAGAGAGGAATGAAAATCCACAGAACGAAAAAGGGGTGTGGGAGTTCATCAGGGGTAGATCAACAACGCTCTGTCTCGACGGGTAAGACGTTAGAAGAACTCAGCCAGGAGTCAATCCACAGTGCTGAGTACATTAAAGTTGATCTGCCTGATGATGATCTCACACACTTCTTGGACGGGAAGAGAGATGCAATCAAGTTTCCACCTGCCAGCGCAAAAGGGCTTTGGGAACAGCTGGACGAAGCCTTGGCAAAAGAGTTGGATAACAACCTGAAGCAGATAACTTTGGAGAACAGGATGGAAATCTTCGGTGACATAATATATCTTCACTGTCGTAAAGTGTTTGGAGTCAGGGAGGCAAGGGAAAGTGACCCACCGCGGAAAAGTAGAAGACAAATTAAAATAGAAGAAATCAGGAAACAGAAGAAGCATGCCTAAAAACTGTTCAAGAATGCAGTGGCCACAGAGAAGGAAGGGGTACGACAGGTTTGGGACCACCTGAAAGGCCAACATAATTCCCTTTATAGAGCAGAAAGGTTGTGCAGGAAGAGAAGGAAGACTCGGGGGGATAGGGAAAGATTCTTCAGGGAGCCCCTCAAGTTTGCCAAAGAACTGTTTGAGCAGCCACGGCCGGGAACGCTAAACATTAGGAAAGAAGACCTGGAAGAACACCTTAGAATGACCTATTCAGATGGTCGCAAAGATAAGCCGCTCAGATGTTGTGGCAGGCCCTAGAAATGTATCATGTTCCACAAGAGATTGTAGCAATGCTGAAGCTGTATTTCGCAGGGTTCTCTGTCAGATTTTCAACCAGAGAGTACACAACGAAGGGGATTGGCCTTGAAGTTGGAATTGCGATGGGATGTACCATCTCTCCGATACTATTCGTGATGGCTATGCAAGTAATCCTCAATGCGGCTGAAGGAATGGCTATAGGTCCAAAGCTCGGTGGAATGTGTCACATGCCACCGCTCAAAGCATTCATGGATGACACAACAATTCTGACATCAGAGAAACATCAGGCCCGGAGGATGTTAGCATGCCTGGATGAACTAGTCAGCTGGTGCAGAATGAACTTCAAACCCAAGTAGTCGAGAAGCCTATCAGTCAGGAAAGGGAAGATAGCGGATGTCATATTCATGGTTTCCAACCAAAGAATCCCTACTGTCATTGAGGGACCTGTTAAAAGTCTTGGCTTGGTGTACGATGCCTCATTAAAAGACTCGAAGGCAGTGCAACAGACAATAGAAATGCAGACAGAGGGCTACAGATCATAGATCAAAGCAGACTCCTGGGAAAGTTCAAACTGTGGTGCCTCCAGTTCATGTTGATACCGAAGTTGCTGTGGCTACTGCTTATATATGAAATAAGCACAAGTACAGTGGAAGCTATAGAGCAGAAGGTCAACAAGTTCATGAGGAAATGGCTAGGGGTACCACCAGGTCTGTCAGACGTAGCATTGTACTGCATAAAGTCAAAACGTCTGCTTCCTTTCAAGTCAGTTGTTGAAGAGTACAAAGTTGGAAAGGCAAGGCTTGCAATGATGCTACGCGAGTCAGCAGATGACGTGGTTAAGTCCATTCAGCCCACACTGAAAACGGGAAGGAAGTGGAGAGTTGAAGAAGCTGTTGATGCTGCCCAAGCGTCGCTCAAACTGAGGGAGGTAATCAGATACACACAAACGAATAGAAGGGGATTTGGTCATGGGGACGTCCGCTGGTGGTTCAAGGCATCAAGCAGGGAGCACAGAGATATGGTAGTTCAGGAGATACGAGGAGCTGAGAATGATAAGAGGTTGCAAAAAGCAGGTCAGCAAGTCCAACAAGGCCAATGGACGACATGGGAAGGAGCCCTGCAAAAGTCCTTGACATGGAATAATATATGGCATATGGTACCTCTTAGGCTCAGCTTCATTATTAGATCAATGTATGACCTCCTGCCATCGGGCACAAACCTTGTGAGATGAGGAAAGTCGGATGATGAGCAGTGCCCCCTGTGCCATGAGAGGCAGACACTTGAACACGTGCTCTCAGCTTGCAAGGTGTCATTAGGGCAAGGGCGATACACATGGCGCCATAACAAAGTGCTAAATGAGCTGGCTGCGACAATAGATCTGGCAAGGATGAAGGCGAATAGCAATGTCAGACCGAACACCGCAAACACATACTTTCTGAGAGCTGGAAAGTCAGCACACCTCAAACCGAGTAAATCAGGTAGCAGTGTACCATCTCTCCTTGACTGTGCAAATGACTGTGAGAGGGCGATAGACCTACCTGGACGAGAGGCATATCCAGAGATTATTAGGAAATCTTGAAGGCGGCCGGACATAGTGCTGCAATCTTCATCATCGCACCAGGTTATATTGATTGAACTGACCGTGCCATTTGAATCCAGACTGGAAGAGCAACATTTGTTCAAAGCGGCCAAGTATAGTGATCTAGCCGCGGATCTGAGACACGATGGGTTCACTGCAAGGGTCATGGCTGTTGAGGTGGGTGCAAGAGGGCTCGTGGCTGCATCAGTGAATGATTTATTGAAACTGTTGGGGCTGAGGGGACAGTCGAGAACAAGGGCACTGAAGAGGCTTAGTGAAACTGCCGAAAAGGCATCAGGCTGGCTGTGGAACAACCGCAATGGGCTATGAAACTCGGGACAGTAAACTCTATCCCCACCTGCGTTACAGGAAACATCTGGAAAGTGAAAATGTTTTTTTCTAAGTCCGCAATACACTGAGTTTTTCGTTGTATTGGTGAAAGGACAGTGGCTTGCAGGCAACACGCGGCGTTTTTATATGAGGTGTCGGGCGCAAGTAGATTTCAGTTGCTAGCGCGCAGTGGCTTCAAGCCTCGTTGGCTTTGCGCAGGTGGGTCAGTGTCAGTCCCTAGTCGTGGTGTGCTGTGGCACAATAATTTGTTTTCAACATAAGGGTTACTTCCACAATTGCCTCCGGCTGGCAGAATTGTGGATTTTAAAGCTGCAACCAAGGTGGAGTGGGTTCATTTTCTACATAAGACAACAGGAGGCGGAGACACTTGGGAGTCATGACCCATGTGGGCCCGCCCCCCTTAGAGTGTAAAGGAGAATAAAGGGCCGAAAAGCTTGTTCGACGGGTGGACACCTTCTGATGATCAGATTCCCTCCTGTTGTATCCCTCTGTATAGAGTTTCCTATCATCCTAGTGAAGCCTTTTTTAAAACTAGAAGGTTGTGCTATCTCAAAACGAGCACAGTAATGGACATCAAATTAAAACGGCATGTTTCACTACTCATTTAGTAATAAATACAGAATGGCTGTCAGTTGTTCATCGCAGTGATCAATGCATTGTTGCAGGTCGTCTACACTTTGAACATTTGTGAATTTAAAAGTGAAAATGCAATAATTCTATCACAAATGATAAATGAGTTATCAGCATTCAATGTATGCATTCATAATTTTGAAATATCCCAACTCTCTCTCTCTCTCTCTCTCTCTCTCTCTCTCTCTCTCTCTCTCTCTCTCTCTCTCTCTCTCTCTCTCTCTCTCTCTTCTCTCTCTCTCTCTCTCTCTCTCTCTCTCTCTATATATATATATATATATATATATATATATATATATATATATATATATATATATATATATATATATATATATATATATATATATATATATATATATATATATATATATATAATAGCCCCGTCAGTCATAACTGACTACGGGAAGACGCCCCTGCGGTGACAGCCCTCAGCTGCTTTTTTCCTGATTCGACGTTGTCTTTTCTCTTCTGCGTGTTGCTGTTTGTTGTGAGAGTTTATTTTCGCCCAATTTGAAGTGGCGCCGTAGAGAGCACCGCCACTTGGTGCGATAGACAGCTTCATCCTCCCATGTTACTGGATTTATGTCCAATGCCCTCATGTCTCTCTTGTACACATCTTTGAACCTCAGCTGTGGTCGCCCAACTGTTCTTTTGCCGTCTGCCAGTTGCCCGTAGAAGATATCTTTCGGGATGCGACCATCTTCCATGAGGCGTACATGGCCAAGCCAGCGTAGTCTGCGCTGTCTAAGCAGTGTATACATGCTTTGAAGGCCAGCACGTGACAACACCTCGACATTTGTCACTTTGTTTTTCAACGAAATACCAAGGACGTGGCGTAGACACCGTAGATGGAAGGTATTGAGCCTTCTTTTTTGCTTAGCGTAGGCTGTCCATGTCCCGCTGCCATATAGGAGTGTGCTGGGGACGCAAACTTTATATACCGCGGCTTTGGTCTTCATTGTGAGTTTCGCGTTTCCACAAACAAGCCTTGTGAGGTGGGCAAAGGTGGCTGCAGCTTTGCCAATGCGGCTGTCAATTTCTGTGCCCAGAAAGATGATGGTAGACCCCAGATATGTGAAGTGGTGCACCACTGCCACAGTTATCGAAAGTGATAACTGGTGTAACATCCACATCCTGACCCAGCACATTTGTTTTCTTTAGACTTATTGTGAGGCCAAAGTCCTTGCATGCTTGGGTGAAGCGATTCATCAAGTCCTGAAGCTCCTGTTGGCTTTGAGTGACGATTGCAGCGTCATCAGCAAATAGAAAGTCTCTTATAGTGGTCCTTCTGATTTTTATTTTTGCCTTCAGCCTTGCGAGGTTAAACAGTCGGCCATCTGACTTAGTGTGAAGGCATATTCCTTCAGTTGCATCTCTGAATGCATATTTCAACAGCAAGGCAAAAAAGATCTGGAATAGGGTCGGAGTCAGGATGCAGCCTTGTTTAATGTCACTGCGTGTGATGTGCTTCAAGTATATTCGCCTGTTCCCTTCATGTCTTCGTGGAATGACTATACTATTTCCAGCAATTTGCAGTCAGCAACTACGGCGAGTCTGGGGCTGGATTTGACAAAACTTAAATCTGACACTAAATAGTATTATTACTTATTAGTGTATTTCCCTGGAATGCCTGCGACAACTACAGGGGTAAGCAAAAGTCTGAAAGTGGCCACTGAATGGGTGTGAATTGAATGAACGGAGAAAGAAACTTATGTCTTTTGTTAACATCATATACTTATGTGGTTTCTTCTTTCTTTTTATCTCACTAATCTGAGTAGTCACGGGAGAGATTACATTAGGAACCTATTCTTTTCCCATACTGACTATTTCATAACTTATTGTTAACTTTTGATCTTTTGGGTTAATTAACCTCTGTTGGGATCGTCTTTTCTTTTCCTTTACCAGAGGGGGAGAAACTATTTGATTAATTTCTTCTTTTGCAATTTTGTCTGTAAACCATGATCTAGTAATGTATATGCTTTTTGTTGTGATCTTCTATTGATAATAAACTTTATAAACCTTTAGTTATCGTGTCGGTCAACCCCTATTCATTACATGTTATTCATAGTTTGTTTTCACGTTTGTGCGTATTTGTCACAGAATTGGGTGCATTTGAGTGTAGTGTAACTTGTATTTTAATACAAGGAGAGAAAGTGCGTCTGATTTAAATATCGTCGTCCAGATAGACTGGATTAGATAAATTATTCTATCCAGAGACTGTCATTTCTCTTACACGATCACCTCGTGATAAAACTACTTCTTACCCCTTACTTTCACATTGTCATCACTATCACCTCTGCTCAGACAGGACTATAAACATCTATTACCTATCTGATAAAATTTACGACACCATTCATTACCTTTCAGGTCCAAAAGGAGCATATGCCTTCAATAAATTCATGCCAAGCCTTCAAATCCCATGCCGTCTGTTCAAAGTCCAGACCTGTGTTCTTTCCCACATCATGTCTATCTCCAGTTTCCTTCTCCACATGCTTTTTGTCTTCCTTCACTTCTCTTACCTTGACGAGTCCACGGAAAGAACTGCCATGTAGAGCTATCAATAGGTTTCCTCAAGGTGCTGCTCATGTTGCTAAAAAAATACATGTCTGATTCAACATTCTGTAGGGGTATGTGAATTTTCAGGCCTGTAGTGGGTTTGATGGTATTGTATGATGGTGATATTACTAAATGTAATGTATGAGGCCAGCTGTGAAGGCTCCTGAGATAAAATGTAGTTGTGAATTGTCAGAAGGCCTTTCTTGCTACCACTACGACCTCACACTCAATTTTTTTTCTTAATGAATGTAGCTATGTAAAATGTCTAGGGTAATGATATGTAATGTGGTGTGATAGTTATAGATACACCCACAGATATTTAAGCAGACTAATAATATTTAACAAATATTATAATACACTGAACTAACTCAAGAGTGTAAAATTTTTGATAGAATTATATTCCATTTATTTGTTCTGGATCAAGTTTTATGTTGACCAGAACTTTTTTTAAAAAAAAGGATTTAAAAATTTATGAAAGAAATGCATGGAATGTTACATAATAAATGCAAGAGTGTACATATATAAGTACTAGACTAGTTAGTTTTATTAAAATGTTCTAGTAGTCATCTACTTGGGAGGATAGTTAATGCTTGTGCTGTTGGGGTGGCCTCATCACACCTGTCTATATTGACTACACAGTGTCCAGTAAATTACAGGAATTTTATGGGGTATTAGTAACTAAAAGGCGTTGGTGAACTTCCAGCAGACCAGAGGCTCACTCAACTTGCATATGTAGCTCTGGTGCTGAAATCTGGTGGTCCCACCTCTCCGAGCTGGCGGGCAATAATAGTGGTCTCTGTCACAACGTACTGCACAGATACACTCGAGTAAAATCACCAACTGAATGGACACCGCCTTGTTGACAACTGAAACTCACAGCTCAGATTATGAATAAAGAACACAGAAATGCTAGCAAAACTCAGCTGAGCTGCTGGCTATAGTATGGCGTCCCTGAACTTATTTCACTTTCTTTCATTTGGAAATCACCACACTTTAAAATACTGTGTCTATCATCGAACAACTATTGAGGAATGGCCCCACTTCTCGTCTGAGCGCCGATAAAATGATTGTCTGTGGCCAATCACTGCCTAGGTTTATTTCAAATTCAAATTTCCTACCCTAAAGTCATTTCAGTCATGCTTCAGTCAAGTATGGATGTTTATCTGTTAGTCTGTCCGTCTCTACTTGTTTTTTTCAAAAACGTACTTGATTTTTGAACCAACCTTTCTCTCCCCTCCAAAATTTTGTCGTTAAAAGTTATATTTAGACACAGCTCCCACCAATGTCCCTTCGCTTCCCTACTAAGTAGATTTGAACACCTGCGTCTCAAGGTCGTGTTTTTTTGTGCAAATAGCGACACTTTTTATTCAATACAGTCTGTCGCTGATGTGAACAACACTGTCTTTTGTCATTATCTTCAATATTATCTATCCGTCTGTAAAATTAAGAACATATTAGTTCACTGCTCAGAATGGGCCATCCGGCCAGCTAATTTTTATATTCCTAACATTAATATTACGAAAAAGTTACTTTTTAATTTTTGTAATATTCCAAACATCTGCGTTCTGCCGCTGAATTCAAATCAAAGGCTTGGTATCGCAAAAGCGACCAATAAATGACTGTGGCGTAACATATCCAAGGTCCCTTCTGTCGAGTTCCTTACTTTATGTCAACTTGGGAAACGTGACTTTTCTCCGTTTCCCCCCCCCAATTGCGTCTCCTTAGCCTTTCTAGTCTCACGCAATCTTTCCAGTCATATTTTTTCCTTTTTATCCGCCGTTCCCCTCCTGTCTAGCAAGTCAATTTTTATGGAGGGTGATGACCCGCGGTCTGGGCGATCATGTACTATCAGCAGCCTACGCATTATGTTTTTATCCTTACATGTTATCTTTGGAGGTATTTTACCGTTGTATCTCTGTCAATTTCACTACACATCTCCCCACTTGAAAAAATGCCTATGGCAAGTTCCAAAACCAGCGATACACATAGGTAAAATTACTCCTCACGTCTGCCACTACTCTAATTTTGATCACAGGGGTGCCGACTGAGGAAATCTGCACCGACATTCAATTTGCCTGGGATATATTGGATACTGAACTGATAAGGTTGAAGCAATAAAGACCACCTCAGCAATCTTGCGTTTTCATGCTTAGCCTGAGATAAGAATACAAGAGGCTGATGGTCCGTCTCCACCACAAAAGTCCTACCATACAGATAGATTTGAAACTTCTTTATTGCCCAGATTAACGCTAAACATTCTTTTTCGCTTGTGGAGTATCCTTGTTCCGCCTTATTCAATTTACGGCTTGCATAAGCGACTGGTTTCAGTTCCCCATCAGGTGAAGATGATCTTTGCAACAAAGCCCCTCCTAATCCTACATTACTTGCATCGGTTCTTAAGACAAAGTCCTGTGTCAAATCAGGCAGTGTGAGAATAGGCTTGCTAGTGAGTTTTTCTTTTAACTCTTGGAACGCTAGTTCACATTGTGCAGTCCAAATAATTTTATCTGGAAGTCCCTTGCGAGTCAGATCAGTCAGAGGAGCACAAATAGCGTTAAAATTCTTGATGTATTTCTGATAAAATCCGCATAACGACACAAACGATCGCACGTCCTTTTTTGTTTGCGGCCTAGGTGCTCTCTGCAGTTTTTCCAAGTTCTTAGGATCAGGGGTCATATTACCCTGATATACAGTGTGTCCCAAGAATTCCAACTCTTTGCATCCAATACAACATTTTGTTGGCCTAGCAGTTAAGTTCGCCTCCCGAAGTCTATCAAACAACATCTCCAGAGCTTCAATGTGTTCTTCAAATGTCTCTGTGGCGACGAGAATATCATCCATGAAATTCGTGATACATGGGTTATTCAGGGGATCCAACAATTTGCGCATCATCCTTGAAAACACACTCGGAGCATTTTTCAGTCCGAATGGTAGCATATTGAATTCATAATGTCCATCCGAAGTGCTAAAAGCCAAATAAGGTCTCACTTCAGGCTTCACTGGGATCTGGTAATAGCCTTTACTAAGATCCACCTTTGAAAAGTATTTTGCCTTGTTCAGTCTGGCAAATAACTGTTTTGTGTCTGGTAATGGATCCACTTGTCCTTCTGTGACAGCATTCAGTTTCCTGTAATCTATGCACAGTCTGTGTTCCCCAGACGGTTTTCTCAACAAAACGACACTAGAACTAAAAGATGATTCACTGTGCGAAATAATCCCCTCCTTCAACAAATACTCTATTTCTTCCTTCAATGCCTTCTCCTTCGCGAACGGAATAGAATAGGCTCTCATACAGATTGGGTTTGAGTCTACCAGTTTCATGTCATACTGTAGCAAATTTGTATGGCCTGGTTTATCTGTTAATACATCTGTATGTTCCTCCAGAACCTGTTGCACTCTCTCCCTCTGGTTTTTAGTCAGGTGCTTACTGACTTTTACCTGTGCTGCGGTTTCACAAGGATGTAATGGGTATTCATGTGAGGTGAGTGGTTCTTTTTGCATCTGGGTTGCAATAGCCAAGGTCAATAAGGGGGGTGCTTTCCTGGAGTGGTCTGTCCAGATACTTCTTTAACAGGTTTACATGATAAACTTTCTCCTTCCCCTTTTTGTCAATTTTATAGTTTGTTCTAGACACCTTCTCTAGAACCGTATATGGACCTTGCCAACCAATTTGTAATTTATTCTGGCTTCCGGGTAGTAGAAGCAGCACCTTCTCTCCGACTGCCAGTTCCCTGTCCTTTGCCTTCCTATTAAAATATGCTGCATGTTTCTTCCTGGCTTGCTTCAAATTATCATTTGCCAGTTTCCATCCAGCTTTCAAACGAGTGGTCAGTTCGTTCACGTATTGATACGATGAGGTAACAGTCTCTTCCGCCTTCTCATCTGTCCAGGTCCTTAATAGAGCTTCTAATGGACCTTTTATTGGCCTCCCAAATAGCAGAGTTGCGGGAGCCATCCCGGTTGAACTATGTGGTACCTCCCGGTACGCAAACAATGCGGCGGGCAGGAATTGATCCCACAGATCCGGTTTTTCGTGTGCCAGCTTTCTCAGGATAGAAATGAGAGTCCCGTTGAACCTCTCTAACTGGCCGTTCCCTTGTGGATGGTACGGACTACAATGAAAGTGTCTGGCTTGAAATAGCTTAAAAACTTCTTCCGTTAGTTTCCCCTTGAACTGAGAACCATTATCCGTCAAGATTTGATGCGGGAATCCTAATCGGGTAAATATTGTAAGTAGTGCCTCTGCTACATGTTTTGAATCAATTGATGGCAGGGCTACCGCCTCTCCCCACATAGAACAAGTGTCCACCAGAGTAAGGATGTAACTGTTCCTCCTCTTGGTCCGAGTGAGAGGTCCTACAATATCCACTGCAACCCTCTCAAAAGGTGTTCCCACTATGGGCATTTCCCCTAGAGTTGCAGGAGCAGTCCAGTGCTTTGGAGCTACCCTTTGACATTCTGGGCAGGATTTGACATATCTTTTTGTATCCTCCGTTATCCCTGGCCAGAAGTAATGACAAGCTATACGCTGTCCTGTGGCGCTGATCCCCATGTGACCACTGAAGGGAATCGCATGCCCGAGTTCCATCACTTTATCTATATATGAAGTGGGAAGAACCAGCTGGTTGTGACCATTTGTTCCAGTTCCGGCCTTCCTGTATAAGAGTTTGTTCTTCATGAAATATTCCCCCTTGCTCGGAGGTGTGTGGCATTTGGGCAATTTTTTAAAACAGGGCTTGAGTGTCCTATCCTCAGCCTGCGCCTTCCTCATCTCCTCTGGATGAGCATTTATAGGTTCACCTTCTTCCTCCTTCTTCTGTGACCTGGTCTGCACTGTCGCCATGATCACAGGTTTCTCGGGATTCCCCAAGAAGACGTATCTACACCCCAATATCAGAGGGTAGATTGGTTCATCTATCACTGCTGCTCTGATTTCTCCCTCCACATAGCGAGTTTTCACCTTTATCCTTGCGATGGGAAGTGTCATGAGTGGTATGTCCTTAGTCGCCCCTTGTATTTCCACTGTTTCTGTGGTATACTGACCTGGGTCCACTAGGCTAGACTTCACAACTGAATCATAATCCAAACCTGTATCATAAAGGCACCTTATGGTGACCCCATTACAAATAACATCCTCACAAACTGGGGGGTGATAAGGTTCCTGTTGTCCATTAGGATTAACCTTTAATCTTCGCGTCCCCGACTTCATTGCAGCAATGTTTGAAGGTTTCCTTCTACAAAATTCGGTGTTATGGTTATCCTTCTTGCACCATTTACACCATCTTTTTCCTTGGTTCAACGGTTTTCTTTCATTGAACTTTTGGTCATTGAACTGTGAGTTTCTGACGCGATAGTCATTTCTTGGCCGCTCAAAGTTTGTCCTACCTTTATTTCCCTGCTCTCTATTATCAAATTTATTAAATTGCTGTGGAGCTTTAAAATTGTCTATGTGCTTCTTTTTAGCACCACTTACCTCTGCCTGAGCTGCCTGATACCTCTCAGCAACATTTAAAATTTCCCCCAACTTCTCTGCACCTTGTTCCATGAGAAATTTTCTCATGTCTGGAGCCATGGACTCTCTCAATTGCTCAATCATGATCATTTCTTTAAGATCTTGGGTCTTCCCCAGAGCCGTCCATTTCTCCAAATAGGTTTCTAGTCTAGCAGAGAATTGGTGGTATGTCTCCCCAGACAACAGTTTGGCATTTCTAAATTTCTTACGATAAAATTCACCATTCTTCTCGTACCTTAATAACAAAGCCTGCTTTAACATGTCATAATTGTCTTGGTCTTCCCTGTTCATTTTGGCAAATACTTCATAAGAAGTACCTCTCAATCCCTGTGATAGCTTTAAACTCCACCTCTCTCTCTCTAACCCATATGTAGTAGCTAATAACTCAAAACGTCCTAGGTACCCCTCTATGTCATCGTCTTTTTCAACAAAATGGTCTAAATGAAACCCCATAGCTGAGTTTGAGGCTCCCAGACTGGGCGTAGCATCTGAGGCAAAAGGGCTGGCACCATTTTCAGGAGCCGGGCCTTGTAATTCCAGCTCCCTTAGTCGTAATTCGTGCTCCCTTTGCAACCTTCTATCTTCTGCCTCCCTTTCGGCAGTCAACCTTTTTTCTTCTGCCTCCCTTTCCTGTCGTTTTTCTTCTGCCTCCCTTTGCTGTCGTTTTTCTTCTGCCTCAATCTGCAGCCTCTTAATTTCTCTATCAGCCTCAATTTGTAACCTCTTCTCTTCAGCTACCTTTCTATCTTCCCTTTCAATATATTTATCACATTCAGCCGTTACATATTGAATTAAAATCTGACCATCCATTCCCATCTCCTTTGCGGTCAGCACAGCAGCTGATCGGAATTTTGCTAGCTCCGCCATACTTTTCAGACAATATAATAATATACAAGCTAAATCTCTAACCAGTAAATACACTAAGTACTTCTTATGACTATAGTCTAACTAATTCTAACTAACCAGTTAACTAATTAATTATCACTGGCTGTGAAGATTCACCAACTTTTATCTGCAGGGACACTTTTAATTTTTAAAGGGAATTTCACAATTTTTTTCCCCTAATTTTATTTCTCCAACCAGGAGATCCTAATATTACTGTTGGGCTAATTATCCCTGGACAAGACCCCAATGTATGTAGTGGGTTTGATGGTATTGTATGATGGTGATATTACTAAATGTAATGTATGAGGCCAGCTGTGAAGGCTCCTGAGATAAAATGTAGTTGTGAATTGTCAGAAGGCCTTTCTTGCTACCACTACGACCTCACACTCAATTTTTTTTCTTAATGAATGTAGCTATGTAAAATGTCTAGGGTAATGATATGTAATGTGGTGTGATAGTTATAGATACACCCACAGATATTTAAGCAGACTAATAATATTTAACAAATATTATAATACACTGAACTAACTCAAGAGTGTAAAATTTTTGATAGAATTATATTCCATTTATTTGTTCTGGATCAAGTTTTATGTTGACCAGAACTTTTTTTAAAAAAAAGGATTTAAAAATTTATGAAAGAAATGCATGGAATGTTACATAATAAATGCAAGAGTGTACATATATAAGTACTAGACTAGTTAGTTTTATTAAAATGTTCTAGTAGTCATCTACTTGGGAGGATAGTTAATGCTTGTGCTGTTGGGGTGGCCTCATCACACCTGTCTATATTGACTACACAGTGTCCAGTAAATTACAGGAATTTTATGGGGTATTAGTAACTAAAAGGCGTTGGTGAACTTCCAGCAGACCAGAGGCTCACTCAACTTGCATATGTAGCTCTGGTGCTGAAATCTGGTGGTCCCACCTCTCCGAGCTGGCGGGCAATAATAGTGGTCTCTGTCACAACGTACTGCACAGATACACTCGAGTAAAATCACCAACTGAATGGACACCGCCTTGTTGACAACTGAAACTCACAGCTCAGATTATGAATAAAGAACACAGAAATGCTAGCAAAACTCAGCTGAGCTGCTGGCTATAGTATGGCGTCCCTGAACTTATTTCACTTTCTTTCATTTGGAAATCACCACACTTTAAAATACTGTGTCTCATCGAACAACTATTGAGGAATGGCCCAACTTCTCGTCTGAGCGCCGATAAAATGATTGTCTGTGGCCAATCACTGCCTAGGTTTATTTCAAATTCAAATTTCCTACCCTAAAGTCATTTCAGTCATGCTTCAGTCAAGTATGGATGTTTATCTGTTAGTCTGTCCGTCTCTACTTGTTTTTTTCAAAAACGTACTTGATTTTTGAACCAACCTTTCTCTCCCCTCCAAAATTTTGTCGTTAAAAGTTATATTTAGACACAGCTCCCACCAATGTCCCTTCGCTTCCCTACTAAGTAGATTTGAACACCTGCGTCTCAAGGTCGTGTTTTTTTTGTGCAAATAGCGACACTTTTTATTCAATACAGTCTGTCGCTGATGTGAACAACACTGTCTTTTGTCATTATCTTCAATATTATCTATCCGTCTGTAAAATTAAGAACATATTAGTTCACTGCTCAGAATGGGCCATCCGGCCAGCTAATTTTTATATTCCTAACATTAATATTACGAAAAAGTTACTTTTTAATTTTTGTAATATTCCAAACATCTGCGTTCTGCCGCTGAATTCAAATCAAAGGCTTGGTATCGCAAAAGCGACCAATAAATGACTGTGGCGTAACATATCCAAGGTCCCTTCTGTCGAGTTCCTTACTTTATGTCAACTTGGGAAACGTGACTTTTCTCCGTTTCCCCCCCAATTGCGTCTCCTTAGCCTTTCTAGTCTCACGCAATCTTTCCAGTCATATTTTTTCCGTTTTATCCGCCGTTCCCCTCCTGTCTAGCAAGTCAATTTTTATGGAGGGTGATGACCCGCGGTCTGGGCGATCATGTACTATCAGCAGCCTACGCATTATGTTTTTATCCTTACATGTTATCTTTGGAGGTATTTTACCGTTGTATCTCTGTCAATTTCACTACAAGGCCGTACTGTAATAATCTCTCATTCAGCATTCTTATAGTGTCCTGCATAAAGTTTCGGATGTGAGATACAAAGACAAGGTCAGTAATGAAGCCCAAATAATATAATCGAGTTCATACAATCCAGATAATTCCATTTCTGTTGGTTGATATGTTGGTGTAATAATCCAATCTACAGGCATTAGTAAGAATAATGGTGGCGAGAAGCATCTCTTCATCACTCCAATTCTTATTTAAAAGGGTTCTGTAAGTTGTCCTTCATGAATAAATCACGTTCTTCATATGTTCGTTATTAGGTTAATGAACGTACTATTCTGAGACAATCTGATCTCTACAATATTTATCTGTTATATGTCACCTTTCTCAACGATATTTATCTGTTATACGTCACACTTATCTCAAAAAATATTTATCTGTTATACGTTGTAGTGATTTCTAAATACAATATCTAAATTAATATATAACAGTATAGGGCATAAAGGCAAAGATAAGAAAGTACAAAAGAATTTTCTGCTAGAACGGTTGGTGTCGCCTACGCCTTCAGATTATTATTTGCTAACGAATAGCCGAACAAAACGGTACCCAAAATTTTTCAAATTCGTCCTTGAAATAAACACCCACTTTTCCTAGTTCTAAGAAAATATTTGCCTAAAATGCATTGTGGAACGAGGAGGGGCAAGTATAGATGAAATGCTAATTCGTTTTGCATTGATTTTAAACTAAAAGCCAACACTAGCACAGGGGCAAGCCTTGCCTTAGGAGTTTCCCCAAATACGATGAAAAAGTTAGAAATGTATACACTACGGTCATGTAAACATCTTCTTCTTCCGTCCTTCGCCAACGACCGGCAAAGCAGTCAGTGGCCATTACGCCTAGTGGCGTCTTAAGGGCAACAGCGAATAGATTTTCTTTGCCGTTGTTCCCATCACGCCTAATGGCGTCTTTAGGGCAACGACAAATCAATCCGTTTGTTGTTGTTTCCGTAATCAAAGTGACTGGCAAACGGGTGATCAGCCCGTTGGGTCATGTAAACATGTTAAGCTCTTATTATGAATGACCTAAGCTGTCGTAATTATCTCGTAAGTACATGAGAAAAGAAGTGAACAGGAGGTAGTTTAAAAATAAACAACCAACATAGAAAAAAAGATAAAATTTTTGAACCAAACCACATAGCCCCTTAAAAATCGTAGATTCGTGTACTTGAAGACTTGCTGACCAAGAAAATGGCGTTAGTTATATAAATAGTCCCTTAACTAATCAACTATTGATAAAACCATACATAGAGATCAGAGATACTGTCAGGTCAAGTCATATCTGCTTAGATTGGATCGCATATTTTTTGGGAAAAAAGTAGGTGACAGATAGGCTAAGATAGTACAGTGAATCCGATTGGGTGGCATTTGAAGTGAGACGAAATATTATTGGCTGACCTTTCAATAAACATAAATAACCTAGTAACGTAGGAAAAGTTTGAATGATATTTTTTGAAAAAGACTGTTTACCCTTGTGATATTAATAGCGATTGGCTAACTGAATCGATATTGTCAGAATAAGCGTTGGGGAGGACGCCATTTCTAAGAAAATGTTCAACAGTGATAGATGAGAGCAGGCTGTGCTTTAAAATACAAGTTCTAAGCAGCCTGGGCAATAAAACAGATCGAAACTGTGTCAGTCATCGTCTCTGTGTATATTTCATTGAAAATTGTGAGGTTCTGGGTACTGACGTTAATGTGGTACCAAACGCTTGAAAATTGATTGATTCAGGACTCTGCCTGTTTACTGCGAGCCCATGCTAGTGGCCATTGCCTATCAAACAGGGAACAGATTGTCAAGCGAGCAGAGGAAAGGTTCAACCTATATTCTACTGCCAAGTTAAGTTCTCGTTCGGCACCTGAGAGCTCAACTACAGAACTTTAAAAGAACTATGTAATGACAGTGAATAAAACTGGGACAAATATTTAATAGTTCCAGAAGTGACAAAATAGAAACAAACATTTCCAAAAGGACATGATTTAAAACAACAACCTAGTAGTACTACCAGTATTACCTTAAAGTAGGAGAACACTACAGACGTATATTAGAAAAATATTTTATATATGGACAAGCAATCTATTGTGCTATTTGACTGATGTAAACGATTATTTTGATTTCACTTTTAAATTGTCAGTCCTGATTACAAATAAATTTGAATCAGGATAATAAAACTGTAAAAATTATATTTACACAAAATTCAACCACAGTCTTAAATAAGATAGCCTTTTAAAGTGTCGTTTGTATGTTGTTGTGGTAGTACTGTGTGCTGTTGTGAATAATAAACTATCTGTTTGCATGTTTGTTGATTATTGTACATTACACTCTACATTCATAACCCTAGACACAACACGAAGTCATTTAATATAATAAAATAAATACATTTTGAATGAGATAAAAAGGTGGTAGTGGAAAGGTACCCTGAAAAGTTCACAATATTATTGGGTATATTCAGGGACCTTCATAGCTAATCTCATTTAATACAAATATAATAATACCTACAACAATTCATAACATCAAATCCACCACATACGTCACCCCCATCACAACAATTTTTATCCATGCTACGTCACTCCCATCCCAACAATATTTATCCATGCTGTGTCACTCCCATCTGAACAATAGTTACCCAATCTACATCACCCTCATCTCAACAATATTTATCCAATCTACGTCACTCCCATCCCAACAAAAGTTATCCCTGCTACGTCACCCCAATCCCAACAATAGTTAACCATGTAGCCATGCCACTTCCATCTCTATAATATTTATCCATGCTACGTCACTCCCATCACAACAATATTTAACCATGCTACGTCACTCACATCCCAACAATATATATCCATGCTATGTCATAACCACCTCAACAATAGTTATATCCAATTTACGTCACTCCAATCTCAACAAAAGCTATCCAATCTACGTCACTCCCACGTCAACAACAATTATCCAATCTACGTCACTGCCATCTCAACTATAATTATCCAATCTACGTCACTTCCATCTCAACAATAGTTATCCAATCTACACAACTCCCATCTCAACAATAGTTATCTAATCTACGTCACTTCCATCTCAACAATAGTTATCCAATCTACGTCACTACCATCTCAACAACAGTTATCATATCTACGTCACTCCCATCCCAACAATAGTTATCCAATCTACACAACTCCCATCTCAACAATAGTTATCTAATCTACGTCACTTCCATCTCAACAATAGTTATCCAATCTACGTCACTGCCATCTCAACAATAGTTATCCAATCTACGTCCCTTCCATCTCAACAATAGCTATCCAATCTACACAACTCCCATCTCAACAATAGTTATCTAATCTACGTCACTTCCATCTCAACAATAGTTATCCAATCTACGTCACTACCATCTCAACAACAGTTATCATATCTATGTCACTCCCATCCCAACAATAGTTATCCATGTTACGTCACTTCCATCCCAACAATAGTTATCCATGTTACGTCACTCCACCCTCAACTATATTTATCCATGCCACGTGACTACTGTTCTTTAGCCTGTACAGCGCAATCAATAAACTAACTACTGGCTCTATGCACTTATATATTTACCTATCTATGTTTCAACTACATACCTCTCTACCAGCACACCTATCCTTTCAATACCTACCTACCCATTCATGGATCCATTCATCCACCCCACTACTTATCTGTCTGTCTGTGCATCTATCTATCCGTAGTCCGTCTCTGTATCTAATTACATAACCATATCTGTATCCATATTCATGACACAATGAAACCCTATTACCGTAAAACTGCCACAATAATGGAAGCTTCTCTACATGAAAAGCTCACATTACAAGAAATCTGCAAACTAAGAACTTGTGATGTTGTCTTCAATCAATGTTTGCGAGCTCTGAAAATAGTTCAGTTAATGAACCAGCCTGTTGAATGGAACGCTCTTTTGAAACGGCAGACATTAGAATTGAACTTATCTCAGGCAAAGAGTAACACAATAGACGAGGTCCCTGAAGGGACCAATTAAGCAAGCTGCAGCTTACGGGTTCTGTGTGTGAGCCAAATGGCTTTCCCAGGCTATCGCATTAGATTTAATGTTGTTCAGAGTGGTGGGTGCATGTAGCAAAATTGGTTTTAATGGTTAAGCATCTCGCCTGAAATAGATATATCGTTTCATATGCAGTACCAGGTACGTTAATTATACCTTGCTGTAGAAGTTATCTGTTATATGTGCATCTTATTTCGTGTACGCACGCGCATACACTATATCATCATCATCTTTTTCACTCCTTATGGAGCAAGGGGCCGCCACTGTAGCTGAAGCCCCCCCTAGAGGACGCCTATGGCAAAGCACAAACTCTTGTTTGTTTTAGTTTCTGTAGCAATTTGTTTTACATGGTGAGTTTGTCAGTCTCTTGCACGACCTCACGTTAGTTAGCCTTGTACGACATGCATGTGGGAGCAATATTTTCTATCATTTCTATGTTTAACCAGAGACCCCCGGGGCTATATATATACACACACACACATACCCACACACCCTCGCACACATATACACACACATATATAGACATACTTACACACACATATACACATACATACATACACACATATACACACACATATACACATTCATACACTCACCCACATACACACACCCACACATATACACATACACCCACCCACACATATACACACATACATACACACACACCCACACATATACACCCACACACACATACACCCACACCCACATATATACATACACACATATACACTACACCCACACATATACACATACACACACCCACACACATATACACCCACACTCACACATTTATACACATACACCCACACATACACACACACATATACACATACACATATATATATAAATATACGAGGGGCGGTCGATAGGTTTTGCACTTTACTAAGAAAGCGTTAAGACAGGCGGGATTGCTGTGTATCATTGTAAAGACACACTATTGGTTTACATTTCCCGCGCGTACATGGCGCGTGCGGGTGCCGTGTGAAAGAGAAATTGGCGGGAAACTGGTTCAGTTGTGTATGAAGCGGTGTCATGGACAAAAGGAGCATTGAGCCGAAACATCCGCACAGATGTTGGACATTTGCAATGCTGACGAAGATGATTTTTTTCGTAGACTGGTTACTGTGGACGAATGTTGGGTGCATTTCTATGACCCCGAGACTAAAAACCAGAGCAAACAATGGAAACATTCCTGTTCGCCACCACCAAAGAAGGGAAAGACGGTACCCTCTGCGGGAAAGGTCATGCTCACCGTCCTTTGGGACTGCCGCGGGGTAATACTCACCGACTACCTTCCTCGTGGCCGTACTATCAACTCCACGTACTACCAAAGCCTTTTCCAGAAGTTACGAGAAGAAATGAAGCGCAAAAGACGCGGGATGCTGTCCAGAGGCGTTCGTCTGCTTCAGGACAATGCGCCGGCTCATGCAGCTCATGGCTCCATCGTCCTTGCCCAGCAGTGCGGGTATGAAATCATGCCCCATCCAGCATTCTCACTGGACTTGGCACCGAGTGACTTCTTCCTGTTTCCAAACATGAAGAATCCGCTTCGTGGACGTCGTTTTTCTAACGACCAGGACTTGATTACTGAACTAGAGACGTGGTTCCGGGCCCAGACGGGGGTGTTCTACAATCTGGGCATCTGGAAGGTGAAGAAGAGATGGGAGAAGTGCATTGCCTTGAGGGGTGAATACATAGAGAAGGACTAAAGTTCACACCAATTTCCAGGTACGTGCCTTGACTCCTTCATACTAAAGTGCAAAACTTTTCCACCGCCCCTCGTATATATATATATATATATATATATACATACATACACCCAGACACATACATACACACACACCCACACACACATATATACAACCACATATATCCATACACATAACTGTATGCTTTCATTATGAGTCATGAAGATATGTCCAAGTGTGGGTACACATGATGGTTATGTGAATGTACAGAAAGAGTGTATGCGTGCTTAATGAATGAACAGTAGTTATATTTATAAGACACATATTGAGAAAACATATAGAGAAAACATATTGAGAAAACATATTGAGAAAACATATTGATAGCATTACCAGGCAGTCCTCGTTCTGCAGTCCCCAGGGACCAAGGAGCACGTGGAGAAGAGAGCTAGAGACAGACATGAAGATTTTGGGCTGATGGCACGTGACAGGAAGACTTAGCATACGTTTGTTGAAGGCCTGTGTTCTGTGAACAGTTGACAGGTGAAAAAAAAGGTGCATAGCTAGAATACTAGTCACCCTCAGGCATGTCTTACCAGGCGACTAATATAAGGTTGTGCGTGAGTCTGGCAACATCATCATGTAAAACTAACTGCGACAGAAGCCATAGCTGCAAGAAGTCCTAGATGCAGTGGTAGACCTAAGCTCTGTAAGGAGCACACGGGATACCTAGTGTAAGAAGTGAGAGGACGTAAGATGACGGAGTAATAAAAGTGTTGCTGATGGCATGTCATATTTGGCAAGTTGAAAACATGAATGTACTTCCTTGTCCGCACCTGCCGTCACCACAAAAGTAGTATAGACCAGATAAACTCAAAGGAAAAGTGTTCAAATACGAACAGATTGTAAGATTAAGAGTCGACTGTTGTATTAGGGTCAGGTTCAGTTGAAAGTCGGGATAAGTTCATAGAAGGCTACATTTCCCGTTATTATGTTTACATCTTGGAGTGGTGGTTTGTGTTGCAATATACTTTTCCCTGTATTATGTATACATCATACAGTGGTGGTTTGTGTTGCAATTTACTTTTCCCTGTATTATGTAAACGTCATACAGTGGTGGTTTGTGTTGCAATATACTTTTCCCTGTATTATGTATACATCATTCAGTGCTGGTTTGTGTTGCAATATACTTTTCCCTGTATTATGTATACATCATACAGTGGTGGTTTGTGTTGCAATATACTTTTCCCTGTATTATGTATACATCATTCAGTGGTGGTTTGTGTTGCAATATACTTTTCCCTGTATTATGTATACATCATACAGTGGTGGTTTGTGTTGCAATATACTTTTCCCTGTATTATGTATACATCATTCAGTGGTGTTTTGTGTTGCAATATACTTTTCCCTGTATTATGTATACATCATACAGTGGTGGTTTGTGTTGCAATATACTTTTCCTGTTATTATGTAAACATCATACAGTGGTGGTTTGTGTTGCAATATACTTTTCCCTGTATTATGTATACATCATTCAGTGGTGGTTTGTGTTGCAATATACTTTTCCCTGTATTATGTATACATCATTCAGTGGTGGTTTGTGTTGCAATATACTTTTCCCTGTATTATGTATACATTATACAGTGGTGGTTTGTGTTGCAATATACTTTTCCCTGTATTACGTATACATCATACAGTGGTGGTTTGTGTTGCAATATACTTTTCCCTTTATTATGTATACATCATGCAGTGGTGGTTTGTGTTGCAATATACTTTTCCCGTTATTATGTATACATCATACAGTGGTGGTTTGTGTTGCAATATACTTTTTCCTTTATTATGTATACATCATACAGTGGTGGTTTGTGTTGCAATATACTTTTCCCTGTATTACGTAAACATCATACAGTGGTGGTTTGTGTTGCAATATACTTTTCCCTTTATTATGTATACATCATACAGTGGTGGTTTGTGTTGCAATATACTTTTCCCTTTATTATGTATACATCATACAGTGGTGGTTTGTGTTGAAATATACTTTTCCCTTTATTATGTATACATCATACAGTGTTGGTTTGTGTTGCAATATACTTTTCCCGTTATTATGTAAACATCATACAGTGGTGGTTTGTGTTGCTATATACTTTTCCCTGTATTATGTAAACATCATACAGTGGTGGTTTGTGTTGCAATATACTTTTCCCTGTATTATGTATACATCATTCAGTGGTGGTTTGTGTTGCAATATACTTTTCCCGTTATTATGTAAACATCATACAGTGGTGGTTTGTGTTGCAATATACTTTTCCCTGTATTATGTATACATCATTCAGTGGTGGTTTGTGTTGCAATATACTTTTCCCTGTATTATGTATACATCATTCAGTGGTGGTTTGTGTTGCAATATACTTTTCCCTGTATTATGTATACATCATACAGTGGTGGTTTGTGTTGCAATATACTTTTCCCTGTATTATGTATACATCATACAGTGGTGGTTTGTGTTGCAATATACTTTTCCCTTTATTATGTATACATCATATAATGGTGGTTTGTGTTGCAATATACTTTTCCCGTTATTATGTATACCTCATGCAGTGGTGGTTTGTGTTGCAATATACTTTTCCCGTTATTATGTATACATCATACAGTGGTGGTTTGTGTTGCAATATACTTTTCCCTTTATTATGTATACATCATACAGTGGTGGTTTGTGTTGCAATATACTTTTCCCTGTATTATGTAAACATCATACAGTGGTGGTTTGTGTTGCAATATACTTTTCCCTTTATTATGTATACATCATACAGTGGTGGTTTGTGTTGCAATATACTTTTCCCTTTATTATGTATACATCATACAGTGGTGGTTTGTGTTGCAATATACTTTTCCCTTTATTATGTATACATCATACAGTGGTGGTTTGTGTTGCAATATACTTTTCCCGTTATTATGTAAACATCATACAGTGGTGGTTTGTGTTGCAATATACTTTTCCCTGTATTATGTATACATCATTCAGTGGTGGTTTGTGTTGCAATATACTTTTCCCGTTATTATGTAAACATCATACAGTGGTGGTTTGTGTTGCAATATACTTTTCCCTGTATTATGTATACATCATACAGTGGTGGTTTGTGTTGCAATATACTTTTCCCTGTATTATGTATACATCATACAGTGGTGGTTTGTGTATCAATGATTCTTACATGATGAAATTGCCAGCCTATGGCAACCTCACCTTGACCTTGCTCATCTGTTACGATATGTCTAAGCATCAGTGATGCTATTATTTATAGTTTGCCTTTTGAAAGATCCCGGACAGCCAAAGAACCACACAGATAACGTAATATTGTAATGGCTGATAAGTTGTGTGAAAGAACATTTTTCTAAGAAAGAAAGAGTAGCTGTATGGGAATTTTACGTTATACAATACTTCTGGCATGAACAAATAATACTGAGAGAACGAAAGAGAACATCTTTACTCTTGAAGGATGAATGAAAAGCATTTTTGTTTTGTTACATTTCTTTTCGGCAGAATAGTAAGATGTGAACTTGGCAGATGAAGATGGGGGCTTTCTGAGAGAAAGAAATATGAGAGAAGAAGGAATAAGTTCTGAGAGTGGGTGTGTGTGAGAAAGAGAACACGAACGAACGAATGAACTTTATTTTCAAAGGGTTGAGAAGTGGGCACGCAGGCCCGTCTGACATTCTGCTCTTCCTTTCTCTCGTCTTTTATACTGATTTCATTTATTCTCACACACATTTTACTCATCAATGTAAAAGAATTCAACGTTGTAAAGGTAAAATAATAGCATACTCACATTCACAGTATCTAATTATAAACATGAAATAAAATATGTTGAAAAAGTACAAACATTATCATTAAACCTACATTCGATATTAGATCATTTGTTCGGAAAAATAATCACATTATGGGGGCAGATAATCAGAACTCATAAAGTATTCGAAAAGTCTACGACTGAATGAGTAGGGACTGAGAGAGACAGAGACACTTTGATGTAAGAAAAGAAAACATGGATTCTTCAAAACAGAAGTCCCATGGGAATGAAAAAAAAAAAAAAAACTGCCTGACTTTAGAACCGAACTCTGTAACAACACGATAAATGTGTAAATAGAATGTGTTACAATACGAGTAATGTGTAACCAGAGTTTTCTACAATACGATTAATGTATAAACAGAGTTTTTGAAAACACGAAGAATACGTAAAAAGAGTTTTTGACAGCATGATGAATGTCAAAGTAGAGTTTCTGATAACATAAAAAAATTTACGGATCAACAATCAACACACTTTAGCTCCTCAAGGAACATAGGCCTTCAACAAACACATGCCAAGTCTTCCTGTCACGTGCTATCAATTCAACTTCTGTCCACGTTTTGCTCATCATTTTCCCTTCTGTCTCAGGTTGTCTTCTTCTTCTATCTCTGCCTCTCTTACTCTGGCGACTCCAGAACAAAGACTGCTTTGTAAAGCTAACAAGAGGTTTCTTCAAGGTGTGTCCTATCTATCGCCAGCGCCTTATTCTCATCCCTTATTCCACTAGCACTTGTCTGGTTCGTGTCATCAGTTCCACATTGGTGACTTTGTCGCACCATTTCCATGTGGAGCACAAGTCATTAATTAGTTCCCTCCTTACTTTCATTTCCTAGCATTTTGCTTCGGTTCTTTTTATGTCTACTGTATCCGTGTTTCTCCATCCTTGTACACCTTCTTGGTGTGCTCTGGAATCTTCCTGTTTTTTCTTCTTCTGGGTTTTATAACAGGGAATGGGGAGCCGCGCTAGCGTAGTGGTTACAACACCGCTCTGGCGACCGGGTGATACAGGATCAAACCCGGGCGACGGCATTTGAGGATTTTTCGTCGACCGG
Organism: Oreohelix idahoensis; assembly: GCA_024509875.1. Taxonomy (NCBI): domain Eukaryota; kingdom Metazoa; phylum Mollusca; class Gastropoda; order Stylommatophora; family Oreohelicidae; genus Oreohelix; species Oreohelix idahoensis. The sequence continues at coordinate 77,945 of JAMPIV010005003.1, forward strand.
GATTTGGACTGGATTAACTCGAGACCTGGCGAGGACATTTGAAGGAGTGTCGTCGACCAGGGACTGGCGGCTCCTGAGCCGACCCAGCTGCAATGGGTACCTCCGAAATCGGAGAGTATTTGCCTGAATGGCGAGGGACACTTGTCTCTGTACAAGAAATAAAGGGATACTCACGTAAAATCAATGTCAGGTTAGACATAAATAATAACCTGAGATTTCGCCTCGAGTATTAGCGGGCGTACGAAAAAAAAAAAAAAAAAAAAACAGGGAATGTTGCTGACATTGAAGGAAAGATAACATTGTAGATGTGTAAATACAGTTTCCAACTATGTGGAAGTACACATAACATGACAACATTTGCAAGCGTGTTAACGGAATTTCTAACATAGCGTTTCATATACGACGTCTGATATCATTTGCAAGCGTGAAAACAGAGTTTTTAACATGGATGTGTAAACAGCTTCCGACAATGTTTAAGCAATGTTTTAACATTGATAAGTAAACAGTTTTTGACAACACTGGGAAGCGTGTAAACAGAGATCCTAACATAGAATGTGTAAACAGTTCCTGACAACACTGGGAAGCGTGTAAACAGAGATCCTATCATAGAATGTGTAAACAGTTCCTGACAACACTGGGAAGCGTGTAAACAGAGCTCCTAACATAGAATGTGTAAAGAGTTTCTGACAACACTGGGAAGCGTGTTAACAGAGTTCCTAACATAGAATGTGTAAAGAGTTTCTGACAACACTGCAAGTGTTTAACAAAAGTTTCTAGTGCAGCCTGTGTAAACAGTCCATGACAGCATTTCAAGTGTTTAAGAAATTTCCAAATATTATGACAAATGTATAAAAAAAATTTGAGACAGCATGATGAATATATAAAAAGAATGTGTGGCCAATATGGTAATAGCACATAAGAGCTTCCACAAGTGTGATCAATCCTGAAATAACACTTTGACAACAAGTCCAATATAAAATCAAGTCTGTAACAATATAACTGAATGTATATTCATTGTAACAAGATGACAGGCGGTATAAAAACATCTGGTAACTTAATGAAAATTGTATAAACACAATTATTAACAACATGACGAATGTTTAAACAGGCTTAATTAAGACGAACATGGCTAGACTCTGAAAACAAAACTCATGACAGATTTTTCCAAGAATCTCACTTAAAATTTAAAATTAAAACAACGACAAATGTGATAAACATTCTCGTGCCTGTAATTGAAGTTGTTATGTCCCCTCTTGTAAGGTTTGCTTTGCCCTTAATACAAACAAGATCCAGTAACACGTGCAGACAGCTTATACCTGGTGCACAGCAATCTTCATTTAAGGCGTCGGCGACAATCCCTCAAGGGCATCCAATCAGCAAACACTTCACATTTGTATTTCGTTTTCAAAATTTATTTTGACCATCTGTCTGTGCTTGCCTGTCCGCCCGTCCGTCTACCTATACGTACCTACCGACCGATCGACATAAACCCACCCATCCATCCACCTACCTGTCTGTCTGTCCGTCAGTCTGTCTATCTATCACTCCTGCCGTCCCAGAAGGCAGCAGTTGTTGCCGACAGATATTTCTCTTTTGAGCAGTGTTCTATGATCTGCCGGCGCGGAGCTGTTTGCCTTGGCATACTCTCGCATCTTTCTTCTCCATGTTTTCTTTGGACTCCTCACTATTCACGTACCCTATGAGTTACTGTGAAATACATGTCTGGTTCTGAACGCTTATTATTTCTTCAGGATATGGTCCGTCTGTCACCACCTTTTGTTTCTCTTTAATATCTAGCTGTGCTGGTATTATCTGGGGCTTGCTTTTACATGTCTGTATTGGCTGTTAAAATTGGCCATTGGATAACATGACCTCATCTGTTGGTGAGTAGTTTTACTTGGGTTACTTAATTTTTTTTTTCTTGGTTCCCTAGTGAGCTAACATGATAAAATCATTCATGTAGAACTGAAGGAATTAACCCGACAAACACCAGTAGAACTGGAGTTAAGGAGAAGACGGCTGGGGTTAGACAAGACACACATTTTTGGAATCTCCTAGGTAAGACAAACAGAGAAAATAAAACACATAGAAAAGAGGACTGGAGACAGACATGACAGGGATAAAGAGTAGTCAATACAATCTTCGATTTCAGTAGTTCAATACAATCCTCGACTTCTGTAGTTAAATACAATCCTCGACTTCTGTAATTCAATACAATCCTCGACTTCTGTAATTCAATACAATCTTCGATTTCAGTAGTTCAATACAATCCTCGACTTCTGTAGTTAAATACAATCCTCGACTTCTGTAATTCAATACAATTCTCGACTTCTGTAGTTCAATACAATCCTCGACTTCTGTAGTTCAATACAATCCTCGACTTCTGTAATTCAATACAATCCTCGACTTCTGTAGTTCAATACAATCCTCGACTTCTGTAGTTCAATACAATCCTCGACTTCTGTAATTCAATACAATCCTTGACTTCTGTAGTTCAATACAATCCTCGACTTCTGTAATTCAATACAATCCTCGACTTCTGTAGTTCAATACAATCCTCGACATCTGTAGTTCAATACAATCCTCGACTTCTGTAATTCAATACAATACTCGACTTCTGTAGTTCAATACAATCCTCAACTTCTGTAGTTCAATACAATCCTCGACTTCTGTAATTCAATACAATCCTCGACTTCTGTAATTCAATACAATCCTCAACTTCTGTAGTTCAATACAATCTTCGACTTCTGTAGTTCAATACAATCCTCGACTTCTGTAATTCAATACAATCCTCGACTTCTGTAGTTCAATACAATCCTCGACTTCTGTAATTCAATACAATCCTCGACTTTTGTAGTTCAATACAATCCTCGACTTCTGTAATTCAATACAATCCTCGACTTCTGTAATTCATAACAATCCTCGACTTCTGTAGTTCAATACAATCCTCGACTTCTGTAATTCAATACAATCCTCGACTTCTGTAATTCAATACAATCCTCAACTTCTGTAGTTCAATACAATCCTCGACTACTGTAATTCAATACAATCCTCGACTTCTGTAATTCAATACAATCCTCAACTTCTGTAGTTCAATACAATCCTCGACTTCTGTAGTTCAATACAATCTTCGACTTCTGTAGTTTAATACAATCCTCGACTTCTGTAGTTCAATACAATCCTCGACTTCTGTAGTTTAATACAATCCTTGATGTCTGTAGCTCAATACAATCTTCGTCTTCTGTAGTTCAATACAATCCTCGACTTCTGTAGTTCAATACAATCTTCGACGTCGTAGTGCAATCCAATCCTTCACTTCTGTAGTTCAATACAATCTTCGACGTCTGTAGTGCAATCCAATCCTTGACTTCTGTAGTTCAATACTATTTTCAACTTCTGTAGTTCAGTGAAGCAGCTTAACAAGAAACAAATAAAGGAAAAACACGTTTAGGACTAAATACTTTTATTTTACAATGCACTAACAACGGAACAGTTATGTGATCCTGTTTACAATTTTGTGTACGTCACCAAATTATGTGATCTTGGTCACAATTTTGTGTACGTCACCAAATTATGTGATCCTGTTTAAAATTTTGTGTACGTCACCAAATTATGTGATCCTGTTCACAATTTTGTGTACGTCACCAAATTATGTGATTCTGTTTACAATTTTGTGTACGTCACCAAATTATGTGATCCTTTTTAATAATTTGTGTACGTCACCAAATTATGTGATCCTGTTTACAATTTTGTGTACGTCACCAAATTATGTAATCCTGTTTACAATTTTGTGTACGTCATCAAGTTATGTGATCTTGTTTACAAATTTGTGCACGTCACCAAATTATGTGATCCTGTTCACAATTATGTGTACGTCACCAAGTTATGTGATCATTCACAGATGTAATCTTGTACAGTTTCTATGACTTTTTTCCGCTTTAATTTGTGTACGGCGGACCAGGAACATTTTATTCGAGTTTTATTCAAGTTTAAAATGTACCACAATAGAGAGTGGCGACAAAAATGTCAGCTTCCTAGATCATCCGAAACCTAGTGAACCAAGGGCTCAAAATTTTGAAACATCCAAACAACGCTCACATCCAATAAAATAAAAATGCTTTGTTTAAAAAAAAAAAAAAACCCCCTTACATTTTTATATTTTAGAATTAAGATTTACATAAAAATATTACTTTTTCTTGTTTAAATACGAAAACTTCTTCAGATCTTAGATGAACACGATACAAAATGAAAGATATAACTCATTGAAAATGTCCAGGGTTGAAAGTGGCATGTATGGAGTGAACGAGGCAAGCACAAGGATAAAGAATTTAAAAAACAAAAAGGAGAAAGTGAACCACAAGATGGCAGCTTCTCGTAGCTGTAAAAAGAAACCCCCTGCTTGTTGTCTCATCAACACATTTCTGCTTCTGCTTCTCCTGCCGTCTTGGATGTCTTTATTTAAGAACAAAAACAAGACAATCATCATGATTGCATTCAAGTGCGAACTATGGTCTATCAACACTTGCAATGGCGGTGAAAACACGTGCAGAAGTCTGCAAGAACTGGCACCAGCCTGATGGTTACAACAATCGAAAAGACAAATGAAGAATAGGCAGTGGTGTCGTTCGGAAGGTCCTGTGTTCGAGTCCCCGGTAAGCCTATCACTTCGGTTGTTTTTCTGTTGTCTAGTTTTCTACTTCTTTATTTCTCACGAGTGTCTGAAACATACCTTTGTGATTTATTTATTTATTTACTAGTTCAGAATAAATAGTACGCCCGTAACGAGTTTGTGATAACATTACACATGTGTGCCAATATATACAGAAAAAACGTGCAGCCCGAAAGTCAAGCGTGGATGTGCATCCTGTATTGTCTTCGGGCCTTATATGTCGGTCATGCAACATAACTTTTCTTGCCGGCATTGGCTTGATCAGCCATATGCGCATCCACTTAAGGGGCTGCACTACAATGAAAACTAACTTTTGTTCTAATAACATTTTCAAACTTTTTATGTGCTCAATAGACACAGTGTATGTCCATGAACCAAATTCTACAGTTTATTTTGTTAAAAAGCATGTGGTTACCATGGTAACCAAAAAAAAACATCCGCCATTTTGGATTTTCACAAATTTTCGAGAGCTAAAAACTTATGTTTCCCATTGCCCAAACTTTACCAAATTGCACACACATGTTGTGACTCGCAATTAAAACAATTTGTCAGGGGCTTTTTTTGATAAGTTTAAAATTCTATTTTTAATGATTTTAAAAAAAAATACATTATATTTGTATGAAAAACAATGAAAAAAAAATATTATAAAAATTATATCAAAGCAAATTACAAAAATATCAAAAAAAAGCCCTTGTCAATTTAAAGGTATATATGCATCCTACATGCATGCCAAATTTTAGACTGATCTATTAGATAATTTGTAAAAAATAACATTTTTTGTTAATAAAATGTTAGTTTTGAGAAAAATGCATTTTAGTCACCGAATGACTTGTCTTGTCCAATATACTCCATTCTGGGGGGCTGAATGTGTTTAAAATTATCCAGCACTATATGCTGCACCTCCTTCAGCTTCCTGCAGCTCCTCCTCTCGCCGTTATCTTGCCTAATTTTTCTTCTTTCCTTCTACATGGTAACCAAAAAAAAAAAAAACAACTGCCATATTGGGTTTTTCACCAATTTTCAAGACCAAAAATCTTATGTTTACCATTGACCAAACTTTATCAAATTGCACACACATGCTGTGACTGACAATTAAAACAATTTGTCATAGGCCTTTTTTTATAAGTTTAAAATTCTATTTTTAATGATTTTTTTTAAAAATACACTATATTTGTAAGAAAAACAATGAAAAAAAAAAAAATACACCTCCTTCAGCTTCCTGCAGCTCCTCCTCTCGCCTTTGTCTTGCCTAATTTTTCTTCTGTCCTTCTACCATGGTAACCAAAAAAACAACCGCTATATTGGGTTTTTCACCAATTTTCAAGAGCAAAAATCTTGTTTCCCATTGACCAAACTTTATCAAATTGCACCCACATGTTGTGACTGACAATTAAAACAATTTTACTCATGATTATTTTGATAAGTTTTAAATTCTATTTTTAATGATTTAAAAAAAAAAACTATATTTGTATGAAAACATATTTTTTAAAATATTTTTTTTAAAATTATAACAGAAAATTACCATAATATCAAAAATGCAGATGTGTTACTTTAAAGATATAGATGTGTACTACTTATGATTATTTTGATAAGTTTAAAATTCTATTTTTAATGATTTAAAAAAAAAATATTTGTGGGAAAAAATATTTTTTTTAAAATTTATAAAACAAAATTACCAAAATATCAAAAATGCAGATGTGTTACTTTAAAGATATAGATGTGTACTACATGCATGCCAAATTTGAGACTCCTCTGTTAGATAGTTTTAGAGAGAAATCGTGCATTTTCGGCACACATTTGAAAATCATAGCATGGGGGTAGTACCGACAATATGCTTTTTGATACATCAAATGCATTTTTTATGTTATAAAACCTTGCTCAATCGATTCCTCGATGATTATTTAATAAAATAAGCTCAAAAGTAAAAAATCATAGAACGAACTGTATTACGAGAGATGTCGATGGTCCTCATCGAATACGATGGACAAATCATCAATATAACAGATGTATGTCAATAAAACATGTGTCAATATAACAGATGTATGTCAATATAACGTATGTCAATATAACGTGTGTCAATATAACAGATGTGTGTCAATATAACAGATGTATGTCTATATAACATGTGTGTCAATAAAACAGATGTGTGTCGATATAACAGATGTGTGTCAATATAACAGATGTATGTCAATAAAACATATGTCAATATAACAGACGTATGTCAATATAACGTGTGTCAATATAACAGATGTGTGTCAATATAACAGATGTATGTCTATATAACATGTGTGTCAATAAAACAGATGTGTGTCGATATAACAGATGTGTGTCAATATAACAGATGTGTGTCAATTTAACAGATGTATGTCGATTAACAGATGTATGTCAATATAACAGATGTGTGTCAATTAAACAGATGTATGTCGATATAACAGATGTATGTCTATATAACATGTGTGTCAATATAACAGATGTGTGTCGATATAACAGATGTATGTCAATATAACAGATGTGTGTCAATATAACAGATATGTGTCAATATAACAGATGTGTGTCAATATAACAGATGTATGAGCAGTGATGTAAGATCAAAGACAAAACTCCACAGCAGATAACTATCCTAGGGGAGTGAAGTGTTAGAGACTGTATCATGACGTAGAGGAGTGAAGTGTTAGAGACTGTATCATGACGTAGAGGAGTGAAGTGTTAGAGACTGTATCATGACGTAGATGAGTGAAGTGTTAGAGACTGTACCATGACGTAGAGGAGTGAAGTGTTAGAGACTGTACCATGACGTAGAGGAGTGAAGTGTTAGAGACTGTATCATGACGTAGAGGAGTGAAGTGTTAGAGACTGTACCATGACGTAGAGGAGCGAAGTGTTAGAGACTGTATCATGACGTAGATGAGTGAAGTGTTAGAGACTGTACCATGACGTAGAGGAGTGAAGTGTTAGAGACTGTACCATGACGTAGAGGAGTGAAGTGTTAGAGACTGTATCATGACGTAGAGGAGTGAAGTGTTAGAGACTGTATCATGACGTAGAGGAGTGAAGTGTTAGAGACTGTATCATGACGTAGAGGAGTGAAGTGTTAGAGACTGTATCATGACGTAGAGGAGTGAAGTGTTAGAGACTGTATCATGACGTAGAGGAGTGAAGTGTTAGAGACTGTACCATGACGTAGAGGAGTGAAGTGTTAGAGACTGTATCATGACGTACAGGAGTGAAGTGTTAGAGACTGTACCTATATTTAGATCTGACCTTTATAAGGCGGAATGACCAGTTTCCTTTCTCGCTGCCTTTGCCTTCTCTAATTCAAAAGCAAAGTCAGATACCAATTTTTACAGCAGGGTACACTGCAGCATAACATGACCTGGTTTCAAACCTGGTTCCTGTGTCTCGAGTAGCAAGCACTTTAACCACTCTGCCAACCGGACGTTAAGAGTGCAATGTGTGCAATTATATTATGATATGTAACATATCTGTTTATAAGTTATTTAATATGCCTTATTATCCTGCACAGAATTGTAAGTAACAATTGTGTAATATACTGTGCAGGGCCGGTTTTAGGAACCGCCAACATGGGTTATGATCCGGACAGCAAGCGCTAGAGGGCGCCTTATTGTGTGTCTGTAATCTTCCAAATCTTGTAATAAGTCAAAAATGTGTAACAAAAATGAAGTACAAATACAGCGTATAAATTCCTCATTATGTCAGCTGGCGAACACTCATTAAATATCACATTGAGCTGGCGTATAGATTATATTTCCAAGTACATAATTTATATGTTTTTTCTATACATAATGTCTGCACTCACACGAATAAAATTTGGTTAGTCATTTTCATTTAAATTATTATAAATTTTCACCCAACTGTTAATCAATGTGGTTGTGGCTTTTAACATGAACTATTATAGTTATCTCACAAATTAAAACTGAGAATCATAAAGTGTTATATATATTCTGCATTTCTGTATGGTGCAGAAACATGGACGATGAATAAGCAGTTGGAAGAAAGAATTGAGGCTCTTGAAATGTGGATATATAGAAGAATAGGGCGTATCTCATGGAAAGAGATGAAAACAAATAAGGAGGTCCTAGAAAATCTAGGTATGAAAAGAGAACTAATGAGGGAGGTCAAAGTTCGACAGCTAAAATACTTTGGCCACATAAAAAGGCATAACACCTTGCAGAAGACCATAACAGAAGGGAGAGTTGAAGGCAAACGTGCAAGGGGAAGACAGCGCTATAAGTGGGAAGACAACATCAAGAGATGGACAGGAAAGAGTCTATCAGAGTGCACTACCAAGACAAGAGACAGAAGACGTTGGAGATCCATTACAGCCAACCTTCGTTGTGGAGATGGCAACTGATGATGATGATGATTATAGCACAGATCATGATGAAATTAGGATAAAGACACTACATGTCAAGGATTGATGTAATTATTACAACGAATATAATTTGAGGCATTTTCTTTCCACACAAACGGAATTGGTCGACTTATCTAAGAAGACGGGCCGGATAAACAATCTTATGAAAATATAACGCATTTTCTTTCCTGACTATAGAAGACTTTCATAAACGTACTCATACAGTAGACATTCAAAAATCCGGCAACCTCCGGACCTGAGGAGTGCCGGATTTTTGAAAATGCCGGATTTTTTATGGTTATATATTCTGTATATATTTAACAGAAAATGACTACCTGTACACTTTATCTGCGATCGACAATGCACGATGTTTACGTTTTACACCACTTCTTTTATTTGCTGAATCCATAATGGGGCTAAACAGCAGCAAATAAATGATAAAATGAGAAGGAATGAGCAGGAATGGCTGTTAACACGTGCAAGCAAGACCCAACAGCTGCATCAAAACATAAACTGCTCCAGAAAACAGTGGCGCGCCAACGCGGTAAATTTAAAAATGCGCTCCGAAATCCATGCCGGAAATCTGAAGGAACCGGATTATCGATGGCCGGATTTTTGCATGTCAACTGTATTATAAACAGCCGTAGACAACATACACCACATATACAAACCAATGCGTTAATCACATTAAATCCAAATTCTAAAAGGTCATTAGAATCTTGTAACTAATAACATTATGAACAGGAAACAATGAACATGATATTGCAAAAGAAGAAGATGAAGATGAAAAAGGAAACAATCACAATCGTCTATACCATTTTGGTGTACATATCACGTGGTTGGTTTGACGACAATATTTTAAATAAAAAATATTTTTAAAATATTTTAAACACAGGCTTTTAATGCCTAAAAAGCCACAAATAATTTTTCAAGAAGTTTATAGCTTGCAGTCGAAAATGTAACATCAAATTGACAACACATTGAGGAAACCTGTTGATAGCATTACAAGGCAGTCCTTGTTCTGGAATCCACAGGGAAAGAGAGGCAGAGGTTGACCAAAAAACACATAAAGAAGAGAACTGGAGAGGTGCAAATGATGAGAACATGGAAAGAACTTGAGCGGATGGCACAGGACAGGAAGACTTGGCATGTGTTTGTTGAAGGCCTATGCTCCTTGGGGAGCTAAAGGGTATTGATTGATTAAAATGATAGGTGATAAGTTATTATGGCGCATTGTGAGAAAAATAATAAATAACACACTGTGCGTGTGACTGAAGCCGCGAGAAGGAGCGGGAGAGTCTTCATCGACTCAGTCCGACCCGAATCCGCGGCCAGCGATGTCTGTGTGTGTAGGCATAGGGAAAACACCGTGTATCTTTTAAATTCGTCAGGAGTGACAGAGCGGACGAGAGACGGTCGTGTCCCCGTGAATATATATATATATATATATATATATATATATATATATATATATATATATATATATATATATATATATATATATATATATATATCTTCTTCTTCTTCTTCTTCCATCCTTAGCCACCGACCGTCAAAGCAGTCAGTGGCCATTACGCCTAGTGGCGTCTTAGGGCAACAGCAGATAGGTTTTCTTTGCCATTGTTTCCCATCACGCCTAATGGCGTCTTTAGGGTAACGGCAAATCAATCCATTTGCTGTTGTTTCCGTAATCGAAGTGACTGGCAAACGGGTGATCAGCCCGTTGGTATATATATATATATATATATATATATATATATATATATATATATATATATATATATATATATATATATATATATATATATATATATATATATATATATATATATATATATATATATATATATATCGTAGCAAGCAAGAGGACATGCATACCATCATAGCTGGCAGACGCTGGAGCTGGGTTGGTCATGTCCTCAGAAGAGACCCCGATGCCATCACAAGAACAGCTATGCTTTGGACCCCTGAAGGAAAGCGAAAGAGAGGCCGACCAAAAACAACTTGGCGGAGGACTGTGGAGGCTGAGATGCAAAGAATGAACCAGAGTTGGGGCACTGTACGAAGGATGGCCACCGACCGTGCAAAGTGGAATCAATTTGTTGTTGCCCTACAAGACGCCACTAGGCGTGATGGCCACTGACTGCTTTGACGGTCGGTGGTTAAGGATCGAAGAAGATATATATATATATATATATATATATATATATATATATATATATATATATATATATATATATATATATATATATATATCTTCTTCTTCTTCTTCTTCCATCCTTAGCCACCGACCGTCAAAAATGTTTCTTGCATTTTTAGCAGACCTATCCCAAGTGTTACGTGCAGTCTTTGATCAGCCAACATGGCGTTGAAACATTATTATTATTTTCCCCAACACCTAGGTAATCCAAGTGGAGTTTTTGCAGTCTTTGATATCTTACTTAAGGTAATTTTTTAGTGCTTAAAGGAAAGTCATTATTGAGTTACTTCCCTTGAAAGTTGTGCCATCTCTTCGATCAAACTCCGCGGATAAATCCATTTTACTGCGATTTATTCGTTGTTTGGGTAATAATAGATTGTTCTTGCTTCAGAATATCTATGGCCTGAATTTATGTGTATTGTTTGTCTGAGTAGGACGAGTCTGTCTTATATCTGTATATCTTTACATATCTAAGTCGAACTATATGTTCTGTTGTCTCTAGAGAGGTCAAAGGCTATTCGGCGGATGTGTCGCTAGAGTGTGGTGTGATTTGGCTTCGTCCTGATAGGGACTGTGTGTTTTCCTATGTCGGCCTGTCGCCGGGAAAAAGTGATCTCAGTATTTGTGGGGAAAGTGATAGTCGTCTAAACCTATCGTGTATGCTTTACCCCAGTGTTTATTCATATTGCCAAGGAATGGCAGTTTCATATTTCCTCTCCCAAGGTAATCAAAGACACTCTTATGAACTCTCGATCGAAGCCACCATTTTCGATAGTTACGATTTGAATGTCTAAGAGAATATATTTGACTCGATGAAAACGACTTCGATTCCTAGCAGCACTATATTCTGTAGAATGCAGTCAATTGTTCATGATCAAATCTACAGAGCAATGCAATGTTTTATGAATGACTAACTTTAGGACAGATTCATTATCTGCATCCAAACGTGAGTGACAGTTCACGAGTGAAGCCATCTTGGAACCAAAACATGTAGCGACTTTCAAGAAGAGAAAGGGGATGCCCGTATTATCGCTTGTTTAGTCCAGAGATCACTGCTACACATGAGAACCCGTTATTAGCGGTTCAATATTATTATATGAAAAAAATATGTGCTGAACATTATGTGGGAGAATCGTCGCTAAACGAGATTAGGTTTAGAAGCCATCTGAAATATTGTTTATAAGCTGACGTGCTCAGTCAGTGAAGTCAGATGATTTATATGTATGGGCGATGCTGAGGGCTTGGCTACTGACAGTCCATTATAATATTAATCTACATGAGTGCCCATGTAACATAACATTGCAAGACCATTTATCCACTGTACTATGATGTATTATGCCAACCTGTGATTTGTCACTATCTGTGCTGTCGAGTGTGTACGTCCAATTAAACTTTAGAAAAGGTACACAGTCGTTGGTGTCGATGACTTCCAGTCATACATGAGTGTGAGAAAAGAACATTTGTCAACAACACGAACCCTTATCATCATTCGCACATTGTACACTCAATCCATGTCTACACACCACTGCGTAGGTCAAGTTGACATTCCATACACTACAGTGGAGCAAACAACACCATAGAGATCTTATCAACTGATGATGATGATGATGTCTGCTTCCATCCACTTATATCTATCTTTTGGTGGATATCATTAACGGGAATAAAAATCCAACATTATCAACCTTATCAACTGGTGGACCAGCTTTCTGGGTTTGACCTCGCAGAAGTTCAGAAGTCAACAGATTACCGATACCAGACCGTTTCCTGTGGCTGATACGACACACTTGCAGTATTGGTTTGCTCTTTGTCAACACTTCGTCACGTGACCTGTCAAGTGAATGCAGTATGTAGGCCAGCGTTGTTGACAGTTTTACATTAGACATTACAGAGTTTCACAGAACAGTTGGATCAATTCTTGTCAATGTTAACAGGAAGACAGTATTTGTGTACTAAGAAGTCCTATTTTCATCGATGGATCTTCTTGTTTTCCATATATGAACTTTAATATTTAAGGCCAGAATGTTTAATTGAATAAAGTGGCAGTTTGTTTATGTTCATAAAAATAACTTTGCCATTACTGTAAAACTGAGCCTATTTTGCAACACATACTATCATACACATAATGTATATATATTTATGTTTACATGTTATTTGTTTGTATAGTATGTTAGTTTCTATGTCAGCGGGTTGTGTTTAAGGTTGGGCGGCGTCCTCACAACAGAATATCCCACGTCATAGAGGGTCCGTTGTGGGCGTTTTCTATAGGTGCAATTTTCTTGATTGAAAATTTGCTGCGACAACTGTTGCTTTTGTGTTAGCTGTGAAGACTGTAATTATTGTTATTTTTGTAATATTTCTTTGTTCTTTAGTTTTGTTTTGAGTTGTTTGTAATTTGTTGGTCTACTCTTTTCTATCTTTCAGTTCTATTCACAATTTGTATTCATATATTGTGACGTCATTGGTGTTGTTATTCTTTGCAGATTCAGTGATTATTTTCATTGATTTCCCTATTTGATTTATTTTGATTTCTGCAAACGTTCTTGTATTGTCAGTCCTATTTGTACTTTATGTATTCTGTTGGTTGACATATGTTTTATATAGGTATATTTCATAAGACACAATTGCCTGTGCACTGCACTTGGATTATGGTATAAACCAGTACCTGATTATTATTACTATTATACAAGACCTTATTAAAGGCTTGTGACCCACAGATATTGGGATAGTATACTGATTAATCAAGTCATTGAGAACTTGTGGTATTATTATTATTTCAGGTGATTAGTATTATTGTTAGACACCATGTCTACATTAGAATACTTCATTATACAAGGGAAAGCCCTTGATAAAACTGGTCAACAATTAGAACAATGGGCAGTTGCTCAATATGACAAAGCATTAGCTGCAGAAGAGAGAAGAGCTATGGCAGAAGAGAAAAGATTAGCTGCAGAAGAAAGAAAAGCTATGGCGGAAGAGAAAAGATTAGAAAGAGAAGCTGAGGCTGCTGCTGAACAAAAGAAATTACAGATGCAGGTGGAGGAAAGGAGATTTGAAGCTGAACAAAAAAAATTAGAAAGAGAAGCTGCTGCGGAACAAAAAAGATTAGACAGTGAAGCTGAACAAAAAAGATTAGACAGGGAAGCTGAACAAAAAAAATTAGAAAGAGAAGCTGCGGCTGAAAAAAAAAGATTAGACAGTGAAGCTGAACAAAAAAGATTAGACAGGGAAGCTGAACAAAAAAGATTAGACAGGGAGGCTGAACAAAAAAGATTAGATGCTGAAGAGAAAAAAGCAATAAGAGAACATGAATTTGAGTTGGAGAAATTGAGATTGACAAGTATGAGTAATGTTAATCAGGCATCTAGTGGTAATGGTAAACCTTCTACTTACAAGGTTAAGGTTCCACCGTTCAATCAGTCCAGTGACGATATTACATTCTGGCTGGATAGATTTGAACGTTCTTGTCGTACACATAATGTGGATAAATCACAATACGCTAATCAATTATCAGAAAACTTGAAAGGTGAATCTTTGACTAGATTATGCCTTGTAGGAGAAGCAGATAAGGATAATTATGATGTCATTAGGGCGGCTTTGATAAAAAAATATCAGCTAAGTGAGGAAGGCTATCGCCTTTTATTTAAGACGATGGTACCTGAGACGGGTGTAGAATTCTCAGAATTCACTGCAAAGGCACGTCTCACAGTTGATCGTTGGATTGAGCTTTCCAAAACAGAAAAAACGTATGAAGGACTTATGGATTTGTTGCTCAGAGATAAGATTATGTCATGTGTGAACAAACCTTTCCTTGAATTTATACATGAGCGTAAACCCAAATCTCTAAAAGAAATGGAAGAATATTGTTCCCAATATGTCACTGCACACCCCGACGTGACTTTTGGCAACACTAAGATTAAGGAGAGTATGCCAGTTGCTTCAGCAACACCATACAATCCCAATTATTCACACAGATTTCAGGGACCTCAAAACAGATTTGATAAAAAAGGTAACCATAATAGTTATCAAAACCAAGGTAACCAATCATTTCAGGGTTCTTCTTCAAAGAACTGGAGACGACCTGATAGCTCTCGACACAGGGGTGGTCATAATTATAGGAATTTCCGTAGAGGAAGTAATTATAGAAACTATCAGGGTTATCCGTCTTGGAGTCAACAAGATCATAATTACAGAGATACTCATTATAATGAATATGATAATGGTAACCAAGGGAACTATGACTCAAACCCAAATAGGGGTTACAATAGAGGTAACAATAACTACAGAGGTGATAATAACCGAGGTAGATCTCAAAACAAAAGACATAAACCACATTTTCAGGCAAACTCTGTACAACAAGAGTCCCATGAAGCCTATAAACAGAGTAAAGATAATAATGATGCTAGTAATATGGCATGTGCCGCTTTTGATTTTGGGAGAGCATCTCAGTGCCCCCAATGCAAAACGTTATTTGAGCCAACCACAGTGTCTACTTTAAGCTGTGGCCATCCTCTTCCTGCTCTTCCGGCATCAGTCGCGCATGATGGAAGAGGTTCTCTTGTCTTACATAAGGGTTTAGTGAATAACAATCCAGTCTCTGTGCTATTTGATTCTGGATGCACCACAATTGGTGTTAGGCAGTCACTCGTAGATCCTTCCCGTGCCACTGGACAAGTAGTCAAATGTGTAACATTTGGCGGCACATTAGAGAAATACTCTACTGCTATCATTAGGATTGCTACTCCTTTCTTTACGGGAGATGTACACGCATGTCTTCTTCCGAATCCGATCGCTGACCTCATCATCGGTCGCATTCATGGAGTCAAGGAATGCACTCCGCAACAAATTTCCACGTGGGAAAGGCAAAACATGCAGATTGCTAACGCTGTAGTCACTAGAGCTCAGGCTCTTAATGTGCCTCAAACTTCATCTATTGAAGATAATGAAGTGCATAACCAAGATAATCCCTTGGTAATTTCTCGTGACTCGTTTATAAAACAGCAAGAAGATGATCCCACTCTGAAGAAATTCTTCATTCTTGCAACTAAAGGTGATCCGAATAAGGACACAAGTCGTAAATCGTGGATTACAAAGAAGAATGGCGTACTTGTACGTATGGTTCAAGACTCCATTACGTCAAGTCATTCTCAAATCCTGGTTCCCAAGAATTTGAGAGTTAAAATTTTGCAGCACGCTCACGACTCTCAGTGTGCTGGACACATGGGTTTTTCCCGTACTAAGTCAAGAGTCCTTGCGGCTTTCTTTTGGCCATTGGTAAACAAGGACATACGTATTTATTGTCGATCTTGTAAAGTATGTCAGGAAGTTAAATCCAAAGGTCCACGGCATGCTGCACCCATTCAGGCGGCGGACATTCCTATTCGGCCGTTTCAAAAAATGGCCATAGACATTATTGGTCCATTTAAGATCAAGTCTGCCAGAGGACATCAGTTTATCTTGACGTGTGTTGATATGTGCACACGTTGGCCAGAGGCTATTCCTCTGAAGAGCATTACTACTGCTGATATTGCAGATGCTCTTTGGCTTATATTTTCTCGTCTGGGGTTCCCCGGAGAGATATTGTCAGACCATGGCACCCAACTAATATCAGATACCATGTCTCAAGTAATGTCTACCCTGCAGATAGATAGATCTTTAAGTAGTATCTACCATCCAATGTCTAATGGTATGGTCGAACGCCTTAATAGAACACTTAAAAACTTACTGGGGAAGATAACTGAGGATCATCCTCAAGACTGGGACAGAGTTTTACCTGCGGCCCTCTTCGCTTACAGAGAGGTACCCAATGAACATACGGGATTTTCTCCCTTTGAACTCGTCTTTGGCGCGCGTCCGCGTGGCCCTATGTCGTTGCTTCACGATCTCATAACATCTGACAATATTGACGATGACACAAAGTCATCCTACGAATATGTCATCGCGTTGAGACAAAAAATTATCGAAGCATGCAAATTAGCAACTTCTTCTTCTGAATTTGCGAAACAGAAGGCAAGGCAATTTGCCAATAAGAAGAGATGCTTACGACAACTTTGTCCTGGTGACAAAGCATTTGTATTACTACCTTGTAGGGAAAACAGATTACTTATTTCTTGGAAAGGTCCGTACGATATAATATCGAAAATTTCCGATGTCGACTATATTGTCGATATTGATGGGAAGCATAAAACCTTCCACATCAATATGCTTACTGAATTCCATGAACGTCCGGATTATTTGCAACCCATTTTCCAAGCAACGGACAATTCTCCAGTACAACATGGTCATTACTCATCACTGTCCGTGATACAGGATGAGGAAACAAGTTTTTCAGATGTAAATCTTCCTCTTCCAATGATCCCACTTCATTCCAGTGAATCATGGAAGAACGTTACTGTCTCTCCTGATTTGTCTCTAGGAGAACAGCGACAAGTTTCAACTATGTTGCAAACATTTCAGGATGTACTCACTGACATCCCTGGACAAACGAATGTCATTCAACATGACATTGTTCTAACTGACCATACTCCTATTAGGGTTAGACCTTATCCTATACCTATACATTTTCAAGCACAGGTCGAGAAAGAGTTGGATGAGATGATAGATTTGAAAATAATCGAACCATCCACCTCTGCATATTCTTCGCCGATGGTTATTGTGCGTAAAAAAGACAATAACATACGTCTTTGCGTTGACTATCGAAAATTGAATCAAGTAACGAAGTTCGATGCCGAACCTATGCCTTTACTGGAAGAGCTACTTACTCGACTCTCCAAATCTCATTTTTTCACTAAACTTGATTTGTCTAAAGGATATTGGCAAGTTCCTTTATCTGAACGCGCCAAACCTCTCACGGCTTTTTCAACACCTAGAGGTTTGTTCCAATGGAATTTTATGCCTTTCGGTCTTATGAACGCACCAGCTACGTTCGTACGCATGATGCGCCGAATCCTATCTTATCGGTCAGATGTCATTGCATATCTAGACGACATCTGTCTTTTCAGCGATACTTGGGAAGATCACTATTCAGGGTTAGATGAATTGCTGTCTACTTTGCGTGAGCACAACCTGACAGCGAAACCCTCTAAAGCCTATATTGGTTTTAGCGAAATTTCTTTCCTAGGCCACCGAGTTGGTCATGGTTTCCTAAAGACAGAGGACCATAATACTAGTAAGATACTTAACATCTCAATCCCTAAGACTAAAAAACAGGTGAGAAGTCTGTTAGGTCTTATTCAATTTTATGGCAGATTCATTCAGAATCTATCCTCTATCATGGCACCTCTCTCAACACTTCTAAAGAAAGGTTCGCCTAATGTGGTCCACTGGTCTCAGGAATGCCAATGCTCTCTGGATAAGATTAAAACATTGTTTTCAACACCACCTATTTTAGTGCTACCCACTAAAGATAAGACATTCGTTCTTCGTAGTGACGCTTCATCCACTGGGATTGGAGCGGCACTAATGCAAGAGTACTCTGGAACTCTGCATCCTGTAATGTATATTTCCAGAAAACTTAATGCGGCAGAAAGGAATTATTCGGTTTTAGACCGTGAGCTATTAGCTATGGTTTGGTCGATCCTCAAACTACAGAGATTCCTTCTAGGCGCACATTTCATAGTAGAAACCGACCAAAAAGCTCTTACTGCTATACAGAGTAAGAATTTGAAGAGCTCGAGGTCTACTCGATATGCAATTGCTCTTCAACCTTTTCATTTCTCTGTGCGAGCTATTCGTGGATCAGATAATGTGATGGCAGACATTCTGTCAAGATGCCCACATGATTCCACATAACTATTAGGGCTTAGACTTCTTGATATGTCTAGTTCTATAGTAGTTCCTTTTCTATATCATGATAGATACACATTTGTAATTTAATAATATAATGATTGTATCACTACATAGCGGTTCATGGATGTTTATTCACCGCTGTGCTTTGATGATTTTTTCTTCATAAATCATAAATTTAAGATATCTAATACGAAATGATGATATGAATTTTTTAGGCATTGTGTAATTGCCAGAATTGTATTATACTTTGATGACACCTTCCTGGAAAAATATACTTGTAGAGAAATAATTTCTCTCAGTTTATGAGACACATTCTCACCAGTCGCTCCATAAGTCGACTTAGCCTCATATTAGGCGTTATAGGTATTCCTGATATTTTCATCTGCGCATTATTCATGCGTTGTGAGCCTATTGTACGTTGCTCCTAGATGTATTTCAAAAAAAAAAAAATGTTCCATTTTTTTTTTTTCCCGGGAGGTGTGGTAAGACTGTTACGTGCAGTCTTTGATATCTTACAATATTATACATAGGTAATTTTTTAGTGCTTAAGGGAAAGTCATTATTGAGTTACTTCCCTTGAAAGTTGTGCCATCTCTTCGATCAAACTCCGCGGATAAATCCATTTTTACTGCGATTTATTCGTTGTTTGGGTAATAATAGATTGTTCTTGCTTCAGAATATCTATGGCCTGAATTTATGTGTATTGTTTGTCTGAGTAGGACGAGTCTGTCTTATATCTGTATATCTTTACATATCTAAGTCGAACTATATGTTCTGTTGTCTCTAGAGAGGTCAAAGGCTATTCGGCGGATGTGTCGCTAGAGTGTGGTGTGATTTGGCTTCGTCCTGATAGGGACTGTGTGTTTTCCTATGTCGGCCTGTCGCCGGGAAAAAGTGATCTCAGTATTTGTGGGGAAAGTGATAGTCGTCTAAACCTATCGTGTATGCTTTACCCCAGTGTTTATTCATATTGCCAAGGAATGGCAGTTTCATATTTCCTCTACCAAGGTAATCAAAGACACTCTTATGAACTCTCGATCGAAGCCACCATTTTCGATAGTTACGATTTGAATGTCTAAGAGAATATATTTGACTCGATGAAAACGACTTCGATTCCTAGCAGCACTATATTCTGTAGAATGCAGTCAATTGTTCATGATCAAATCTACAGAGCAATGCAATGTTTTATGAATGACTAACTTTAGGACAGATTCATTATCTGCATCCAAACGTGAGTGACAGTTCACGAGTGAAGCCATCTTGGAACCAAAACATGTAGCGACTTTCAAGAAGAGAAAGGGGATGCCCGTATTATCGCTTGTTTAGTCCAGAGATCACTGCTACACATGAGAACCCGTTATTAGCGGTTCAATATTATTATATGAAAAAAATATGTGCTGAACATTATGTGGGAGAATCGTCGCTAAACGAGATTAGGTTTAGAAGCCATCTGAAATATTGTTTATAAGCTGACGTGCTCAGTCAGTGAAGTCAGATGATTTATATGTATGGGCGATGCTGAGGGCTTGGCTACTGACAGTCCATTATAATATTAATCTACATGAGTGCCCATGTAACATAACATTGCAAGACCATTTATCCACTGTACTATGATGTATTATGCCAACCTGTGATTTGTCACTATCTGTGCTGTCGAGTGTGTACGTCCAATTAAACTTTAGAAAAGGTACACAGTCGTTGGTGTCGATGACTTCCAGTCATACATGAGTGTGAGAAAAGAACATTTGTCAACAACACGAACCCTTATCATCATTCGCACATTGTACACTCAATCCATGTCTACACACCACTGCGTAGGTCAAGTTGACATTCCATACACTACAGTGGAGCAAACAACACCATAGAGATCTTATCAACTGATGATGATGATGATGTCTGCTTCCATCCACTTATATCTATCTTTTGGTGGATATCATTAACGGGAATAAAAATCCAACATTATCAACTTTATCAAGTACTAATATATACACTGTGCAGGACTGGCGATCTGGCAAAGAGTCGGCCGATAGAAAATCCATAATCATCATTTGTAACATTTGTAGCAACCGGAATTTTCCAGATTTTCTAGAAGTGTTCCCTTCTCTTAAAACGGTAAACACCAAGGGTTCTCACACTATTCAATATTTGTAGTAACCCTATATCCAGATAGAAGTTCCAGACGAGCGGAAAACAAGACTGTTTTCCCCCTCCCGTCCTCAACACTGCAAGAGTTGTCGCAACGGAAATATTCAGTTGTTGTTCCTGTGTCTACACTTACATTCCCCTGTGCACCCATCGGAGGAACAGAGCTATCGTCACCAGGATTCACCGTGGAAGTAAACTTATTCGGCGTTCACCTCATTAGTTTTTTTGGGATGAACTGGGGCCAATTTGTATCCTCGAAAGCTGGGGTGATAGTTTAGTCAACAGTAAAAATAGGGATTATGTTCGTGGAATAAATTCACCAAGGGATACCACAGACCCAAGGGAAGAATACAAAAATAGGTAAGAGTGTGAGAGGTGGCCACATGAATGAGAGAGCGTGTGTTGATTTTATTGTTGCTGGAAAGTATCTATTAATTTTTGGTGGTTTGATTTTGTTTACTTTACTTGGTCATATATTGTACCAATATTGTTATTCTGTAAACCTAGTGCTAACCTTCAACCTTTGGGTAAATATTTTCTTTGGGTTATTTTCCTTTATACGGTGAAGGCGCACCATTCTTCTTTATTTCCTCTATATGTAAATGATTTTCTTGATATCTTTGGGTAACTTGATGTTGTAAACTGTTTAGTGATAATAAACAACAAGAAAACTTAACTTTGTGTGTTGGTCAGACCCATACCCATTTATCCTTAGTTTTTTTTCACGTTTGTGTGTCTTGTTGTCACATATTGTTGTGTGTGTGTAGAGTAACCTGTTCTTATTTTAGATAGGGAGGCAAAGACTGTCTTGTAACAAAGCATAGTTGTACGGATAGGCTGGATGAGAGAAACCTACTCACTCCAGAGACATATCTTTCCCTCAACCTACCACCTGTGAAATATATTTTCTATACATTCTAGTGCATCAGTCAACATTTACTCTTTACCTAGACTGTGCCCAATAAACCAATTAACCTGCCGTACGACAGGGGGGGGGGGGGGGGGGGTTATCGCCCATTTCACTGATGATACAATACACACACACAAAATTAATATTAATTTTATTATTTTTACGACTGATTATTGTATTGTCATGGGGAATACACAACTATGCCAAGTTTCAGAGCTATTGTTCATCTGGAAGTGATTGAAAAATCGATTGCAAGATTTGAAGGTGACAAGAGAGTGACATACGTTGCAAGTTAAAGAAAAGCCTGTAAAAAGGAGGAGCTGGGTGACGAGTACTTTCTTGACTTTTAAAGGACGCGATTTTCATAGGCGCTCATGACGGAAGGCCAATTTTCGGGGCCGGTATATCTGAACTAAGTTTCTGTTTTATTTTGCCTTGATTTTATATTTCATTAACCTCTTTCAATTTCCTTTGCAGCCATAAGTAATGTTACCATAATTTCAAAATAGAAAAAAAAATTTAAACAAAAAACTTGAAAAGAACAGACCCTTAAACCTCAGCTCTATATGAACAAGTCACAGAAAATTCTTTGCGTCAAAGATTGGAAAGCCAAAACGTCCTTTAAGAGTTAATCTTCTTTCAAGCACAAATTAAAACAAGATAAGCACTGAGGAAACAATAACAAATCTCACCTTTGATCTTGTAACTTCGAATATGTGTTAAAGAGGTCATCAGGGGAGATCACCACAATGGAGGTTTGAGACTCATCGATGGTCACTGTCTTCCGCTTGCGATGACTACTTCCGCTTCCGCCTGACGGAGGCGTGATCGCAGTTGACGAAAAATCCGATTCTGGGGTTTTCAGAGGTGTACTGGATGTTGCACCGAAGAAACCCGAATCTGGAGTGTTTAGTTTGGAAGCTAGGCTGCAAGACGTTTCAGCATCGTTCTCCAGGTCAGAAATTTCGAAATGTAAAGATTTTCTTGGAGGGTTAGCGTTCCGTCGATCGAATCCCGTGGGAGGTGGCTTCATTCGTGCGTGACCGAAAGTTGGAGAATCCAGGAAACTTCCTGAGGAACCAGGCGGCAAAACTCTAGCCGCCATATCAGAGGAAGTTCCGTATGTGATTTCAGTGTTTAAAAAGTTTAGGCTACGTTAAAGTAACTGTTTAATTATTTGTCTCGAATCCTTCTGTCACTAGAATTCCTCACACGGGAAAATATCAGGAGTTTCCAGGAAATGAAGTGTAGGGAATCTAGTAGTTTCAGAACAGTGAAAACGTTAGAGCAAGTTTGTTAACATTTGTCAGTCTCATCATGTCTTTTGTTAAACCATTCAGTCTGATCATATCTTTCGTTAACTCATTCAGTTTAACCATTTATTTTGAGAAACCATACATTCTGTCATGTTTTTCGTTAAAATTTTCAGTCATAACGGGTCTTTCATTAAATCATCCAGTCTCATCATAAAGCAAGGAGTCTCGTCATGTCTTCCGTTAAATCATTAAATCCCATCATATCTTCCGTGAAACCATTCACTCCCATCATATCTGTCGTTGTCAATGTTATCGTATCTTTCAAGAATTAATTCAGTCTCATCACATCAAACCATTCAGTCTCATCACATCTTTCATGAAACCATTCAGTCTCATTACATCTTTCGTGAAACCATTCAGTCTCGTTATATCTTTCCTTAAACCATTTAGTCAAAACTTACTGACACAACCATTCAAATCTCTATATTTGTAACAAAATGATCAGCTTAAGACAAACATGCATCACATTTAATTTAATTTTCCAGCAACTGTTTATCTCTGCATCGCCTTGCTCTCATAACTGCAAGTGCATTATTTATATTACTGCTTCCAGTTATGGAGGCTGACAGGCAGAAACGAAAAGCATAAATGAAAGAACATGGCCGCAACGCTGAGTGAATTACCTAGACGAAACATGGATAGGCAGAACAAGGGCAGCTGACTCGAGTGAGCTTGGAACTGTAAATTAGATACTGATCAGCAAGGGTTGGAAGGAGGAAAACTGACTACAGTCGTCAAGATCTTTTAACTCTTTGACTCCACAATTATTTTCCACCCAGTGCCGTAATTTTAATTCGTGATAGACTAAAAACAACGCTAAGAGAGTTGTTTTGGCACGGGTGTCAAATCTGACCAACGCTCTGAGCGTTGTTCCAGAGTCAAAGAGTTAAGGTTCTCTAAGCGAGAGACGAAGAAACAGAGGAAGGTGCAATTTTGTTTTGTCTGAGGCGACCTTCTCCACTTATGTTTTATATCTCAATTTTTTTCATCATTTCTTTCCTTCACTATCCGCCTCTCATCTCAACAGCCGTTCCCCCATTCTTTATTTATTTACGTAAAAATCTATTTTATTTTACTTTTAAAAATCTATTTTATTTTACTGTAAACAAATTTATATTTTAATATATTTTTATTTTCACATGAACCTCCCCCCCCCCCCCCCCCCCCCCCCCCCCCCCCCCCCCCCTCCCCCCCCCCCCCCCCCCCCCCCCCCCCCGACTTAATTGCTGCGTATCCTCCCATACTTAGTCTTTACTGCCGATGCCCGGATGCAGAAGTCAGTTGTCGTATTCACCGCAATGATTCCGGCTACCCAGGTGCACGGGGTGTATAATTTTAAATTTATTTTTCATCTTTTTTAAAAATTAGTTCTCGTTTTCTTTCCTATTTTTTTTTTCGTTTGTCCCTAACAAAGGCCTTGTGGTCACAACGTTGGCAGTTTCCTTTGATCTTTTCCGATGTTTTACCTTGTGTTCTTGCTGTTGTTCTTGTTTGTCCATCCATCGTGTTCCATGTCGTGAAGGACTTTTTCCTCAATTTGTTTCTCTCACTATCTTTCTCCCTCTTTCCCCCAACCCTGGGGAGAAATTTAAAAAAAAAAAAAAACACAACTCGTGTCACTGTCGTAATAGTTTGCCGAAGTTAATCACCTGAGCAGGTGAACCAGGAAAATCCAAGAGAAGATAACCTGCTGCCGAGTGAAAAGTAAACACTGGAAAGATTGCTTGCACAGAAATACACAAACTACGGGCGAGAATCCATCACAGATGATCGCTTTTATTTGTGTGGATTATACCAAGAACAAGATCGAACTGAGACCACACTTGATACGGGCTGTCTTATGAGATGTCTTATGTGTTGGCTGTTTGTGTGTCCATCCGTCAGATCCGTAGTCTCTCGATCCGTAGTCTCTTACTGTTCTCTCATCTATTTCTGTATTTTGTTGAGGATTTTTGTACCTACTTTTCGTGACTGTTTCTTCAGTTTATAATGTACATTCTCTTTTATGAATATTTTTTTAAAATTACATATATTTACACAACTGCGTGTTGAGCTGTTGCTATTGGCAGAGTGGTTAAAGCGCGTGCCTCTCGCCGCAAAGTTTCCTGGTTCGAAACCTGGTAGCATTACGCTCAAGTCTACCCAGCTGTAACTGGATATGTGACTCTAATCTAGAGTTAGAAAAGGCAAAGACAGCGAGGAATGGACTTGGTCACCCCACCTCATGAAGCTGGACCTAGTACAGTGAAGTCTTTAACACTTCAATCCTGTACGTTAGTATCCGCTACGGGACCACCTTTACCTTTTGGACGTCAGAATCTGAGTACGATCTGCTGAATCTGTCAGAATCTGAGTACGATCTGCTGAATCTGTCAGAATCTGAGTACGATCTGCTGAATCTGTCAGAATCTGAGTACGATCTGCTGAATCTGTCAGAATCTGAGTACGACCTGCTGAATCTGTCAGAATCTGAGTACGACCTGCTGAATCTGTCAGAATCTGAGTACGATCTGCTGAATCTGTCAGAATCTGAGTACGATCTGCTGAATCTGTCAGAATCTGAGTACGATCTGCTGAATCTGTCAGAATCTGAGTACGATCTGCTGAATCTGTCAGAATCTGAGTACGATCTGCTGAATCTGTCAGAATCTGAGTACGACCTGCTGAATCTGTCAGAATCTGAGTACGACCTGCTGAATCTGTCAGAATCCGAGTACGACCTGCTGAATCTGTCAGAATCTGAGTACGACCTGCTGAATCTGTCAGAATCTGAGTACGATCTGCTGAATCTGTCAGAATCTGAGTACGATCTGCTGAATCTGTCAGAATCTGAGTACGATCTGCTGAATCTGTCAGAATCTGAGTACGATCTGCTGAATCTGTCAGAATCTGAGTACGATCTGCTGAATCTGTCAGAATCTGAGTACGATCTGCTGAATCTGTCAGAATCTGAGTACGATCTGCTGAATCTGTCAGAATCTGAGTACGATATGCTGAATCTGACAGAATCTGAGTACGATATGCTGAATCTGTCAGAATCTGAGTACGATCTGTTGAATCTGACAGAATCTGAGTACGATCTGCTGAATCTGACAGAATCTGAGTACGATCTGCTGAATCTGTCAGAATCTGAGTACGATCTGCTGAATCTGTCAGAATCTGAGTACGATCTGCTGAATCTGTCAGAATCTGAGTACGATCTGCTGAATCTGTCAGAATCTGAGTACGATCTGCTGAATCTGTCAGAATCTGAGTACGATCTGCTGAATCTGTCAGAATCTGAGTACGATCTGCTGAATCTGTCAGAATCTGAGTACGATCTGCTGAATCTGTCAGAATCTGAGTACGATCTTCTGAATCTGTCAGAATCTGAGTACGATCTGCTGAATCTGTCAGAATCTGAGTACGATATGCTGAATCGTCAGAATCTGAGTACGATATGCTGAATCTGTCAGAATCTGAGTAAGATCTGCTGAATCTGACAGAATCTGAGTAAGATCTGCTGAATCTGTCAGAATCTGAGTACGATATGCTGAATCTGACAGAATCTGAGTACGATATGCTGAATCTGTCAGAATCTGAGTACGATATGCTGAATCTGTCAGAATCTGAGTACGATATGCTGAATCAAGTTTCTAAAAATAGCTTCAGCACAATTTCAAGCCTGTACAGACAAGAAATAAATGTAGCGGAGATTTGTAACGTAAAATAAATACTTGCCAAACTCAAGTTTCTTTAACACCTGGCGCACATTCCAGGTAAACGTAAATCTAATTGGATACCCACCTACTTAAACATCGGGGTCACAAAGTTTTAATAACCATAAGGCGGTACTCTCACAGTCTCGCATCATAGTGAAATTAGCACATATCTGTGATCGTTGCAGTAATTTTCGTATTGATGCTGCCAATATTTAAAAAAAAAGACATTTTGTATTCGTTAGATATCCCTACATACGTTTGTCTACGACAGGCTATTTCTAAGCAATCCATAACATCTACGATTTCTATGGCATCCCCAAATTTCAGATTTCTATTCAGCAAGGAAGTACGCATAATCGACCGGACATACATATACACCATTAGTCGTTTATATGTCGCCTTTCTGAATTTCTCAAATTCCAACCCCCAACCTCCTCTTGTTTTTTTTTTTCCTACGCCCTGGGAGTGGAATTCCTGGTTGTCTGGTTTTTGTGCGCCAGGTCAGTGGTCCCTCTATAACGTCACCAGAATTCAGCTTGCGAGGTCGCCATGAAGAAGGCAAAAAACGACTGGACATACATCATTAGTCTTTCATATAGATTTTATGCCCGGACTCTGGTTTGTTTGGACGCCGAGTTATTTTTACACGGGACTATGACCAATGGACAAAGAGGAACTTATTAACTGGGAACATCAGATGTTCTATTCATGGTAAATACATCATTTATTTTCTTTGCACTCCCTACGGAGCATAAAACCACCATTGTAGATGGTCCCTCTTGCAGGACGCCTGCACCAAGCATTCACATGTACTTGTAGCGGTGGTTTCTGTGAACATTTGTTTTGAATTATGAGGTTACCAGCTGTCTGCACAATCTCATATTAGTTGCACTGTACGACACGCATGAAGGTGTAGTAGTTCTGTTCTTTCTTCCTAACTTTCCAGACCCCTGGGAACGTAAAGAAGCTTAGTGAGTACATCTCAGACATTACTACAGTTTCTTACCGAGCACTTGACTTCAGTTACTGATTACGTTGAGTGCCTCCTAATGGAGTTACTGATTTCGTATCGGATTATATACTTAGATACTCAGTGCTAACATTCTCAGAAGCATCAGCATCATCTCTCTGTCCAGCATGGAGTCACCACTGTAGTTGAGGAAGACTACACCAAAGACAAAAGGCTTCCAGTGGTGGTTGTTGTAGCGATGTGGTCAACATGATGATGTTGCCAGCACCATCATAACCTCGTGTTAGTCACCTTTTCTCATATACCTGAGGGAGCTGTAGTCCTATTGTCACGTGGTTTTCTCAGAGACCCTAGGGAACATCACATGACATTTTTCTCAACGCCTGATCACATGACCATCAGTTAGCCAGACCCAGCATTCTCATGTATCCATGGATTAACGATTCTCTACAACTGACAGCAGACATAACGTTAAATAATTGTGTTCTGTATTCGGGAACATTACTAACAAGCTGCTTCCACACCCCACCCGCTTCCCCGCCAACAGTAACACCATCTCATATCAACTCATGATACTTATTTGTCAACACCTTTATTTACTTCGATATGAGAATTGTTTTGATGTTTCAAATCTTAGAGCCCTTTGTTCACTAGGTTTCAGACGACCTAGGAGCTGAAATTTCGCACACAACCCTCTAGCGTGGTACATTGTAAACTTTCATAATTTGAAGGAACCTCGAGTGACCTGTCCCTGGTCCACTTTACAACTATAAAAAAGGTATTATGATTTTTTTCTTTCTTTTACAACATTACAGCTGTGCAAGGATCACATAACACGATGACGCTGTACACATAATTGTGAACAGGATCGCCGAATCTTATGACGTGCTGATAATTGTGAACAGGATCACCGGATCTTATGACGTGATGATAATTGTGAACAAGATCACCGAATCTTATGACGTGCTGATAATTGTGAACAAGATCACCGAATCTTATGACGTGCTGATAATTGTGAACAGGATCACCGGATCTTATGACGTGATGATAATTGTGAACAAGATCACCGAATCTTATGACGTGCTGATAACAGGAATTCGTTGTCCGCGACACTCCAAGTCTGTTACTGGGGTGGGGGGAATGGTCGTTCACATATGACGTTACATTTCTTCAAGCCCCCCTCTTTTCCTGCCTCTATCGTCACACTTCTTCACAAAATGTTTTCCCCTCCCCCTCTTTTTTCCCCACTGCGTTAACGTCATATGTGGACGCCCCATATTTCAAGCAACAAACTTGGATATCAAATATTCAGAAACAGCTAAAATAGCAGATCTCCATGTATTTGCCTGTACAATGAAAGTTACTTCTGCATTATGTACAGTATTCTTATTTTGATTAAGCTGTCTGTTTCTACAACTTTATCTATGCTGCTGCCAAGATATGATAATGAACCCACAACTTGTAGGAGTGTTTTTTCCAAAAGCAAACTGGCTATCAATTTGTCGTATTTATTCTCATCAGGTTTTCTCATTTTGTCATGTTTTATTTAATATCGACATTATTTAATATAAATATTGTTTGATATCCACACTGTTTTATATCCACACTGTTTGATATCCATACTGTTTGATATCCACACTGTTTGATATCCACACCGTTTGATACCCACACCGTTTGATACCCACACTGTTTGATATCCACACTGTTTGATGGATATTGTTTAAAATAATCGACCTGCCTTTATTTTCAGCTTCCGTAACCTTAATACAATTTACCACAAACACAGACAGATTACATTCCGCTCTGTTTGCGATAGCCACTCCGAGTTTCAAATTCCCAACTCTTTCAGATCCATTTGTATCATTTAGATCCATTTTTATCTTTCAGATCTACGTCTATCTTTCAGATCCATGTCTATCTTTCAGATTAACGTCTATCTTTCAGATCCACGACTATCTTTCAGATCCACGTCTTTCAGATTCACGTCTATCTTTCAGATTCACGTCTATCTTTCAGAACAATTTGTATCTTTCATATCTATTTCTATATTTCATATCTATTTATATCTTTCATATCTATTTCTATATTATCTTATAGATATCTTTCTGTTGTTTAGATTCATATCTATTATTTATGTCCATTTTTATTTTAAGGACCAATTTTTATCTTTCAGATCCCCGTCTATCTTTCATATCTATTTCTATATTTCATATCTAATTCTGTATTTCAGATTTATGACCATCTTTCATATCTATTTCTATCTGTCATATTTAATTCTATCTTTCAGATCCATATCTTATCTTTTAGATCCCTTTCTGTTGTTTAGATTTATATCTATCATTTAGGTCCATTTCTACATTAAAGACCAATTTCTATCTTTCATATCTATTTCTATCTTTCATATACAATTCTATCTTTCAGATCCATATCTTATCTTTCAGATCCCTTTCTGTTGTTTAGATTTATATCTATCATTCAGGTCCATTTCTACTTTTAAGACCAATTTCTATCTTTCAGATCCATTTCTGTCAATCTCCTCCATGAGTACATCTTGATCTAAAGCTTTAATTCGTTCAGTACACCTCTGTCTGTTAGCTCCCATTCGTTCGGCGCGTCTTAAACATCTATGTCAGATCAAACGATGATTAGCGGTGATCTGGATTGGTGGATGACTTCAATATTGGTTCTTATTCTCTATTCGTGTATTATTAATATCTTTTTTGGACTATACGTTATCCCATTTTATTTTAAAAACGCAGTAACTGTCTTACATTTTACCCACCGCACTCAATAGGACGTCAATGAGTTAACGATTTAAAAGCTTGGGGAAAAAAATAATCATCCTTTGTTCAGCGGAAACCATTAAGGCCTCACCGACCCCAGATGACCTCTCCCGTGGGACTCTGTCCATCATACCGCGGTAAACCCGTAAAACCGGAAGTACCCTGGGGATCAATCGACACGGAGAAGATTAGAGAAACATGGCCGCTAAGATTTATGCTTGTCGACTCTAATAAATTACTTGAGAGACATTTCTGTCTGCTTCATAATTATTTTGTGGAGTGTGGGGGCAAGGGAACAATGGGTAACTCTATTATAGCAAGAACACCGTATTTTAGACGTATGAACATGTATCTCAGAAGTAACCAGGGAATTCGCTTGTATTTTCAACGTCACCATATATACAAATTCTTTGCTATCAGTATCAAACATGGTCTTGACCAAAGCGGAATAAAGGAAAATCCCATCCTGTGAGATGAGATGCTTAAGAAAAGCCATTTATGCTACCAGGAGAGACTGAATGAGAAATAAGGACATCAGAAAAATGGACTATTCTGCACCAAGTATATATATATATATATATATATATATATATATATATATATATATATATATATATATATATATATATATAAATATATATATATATATATATATATATATATATATATATATATATATATATATATATATATATATATATATCTTGTGACTTGTATATGTAAATAATCTACCTAAATCCGGCTACCACGTTCCCTCATTAGTATCTATGTTTTGCAACGCTAAAGCCACGCCTATTCTTTCCTGTCTGAATTGCGCTAATGTTGTTTACCTAAAATTTCACAACATGCCAGATAATAGTCAGCGAACCACGATTCGTTTACCTGTTCCTACGCGAGCTGATTCGACAGTTATCGGCAATTAGACTTCTTCTTCTTCTTCCTCGTTCGTCCTGAAAAGGACGTTGGTTGCGTTGTGTCTGTTTACAGCGGAGCTGCGATATCTGCGCCTTTCGGCCGGTACATCCGACTTCAGCACGGCATTTTTTGGGACCGGGTTTGCCTTCCCTCTTCGATCCCTACTCTCTCAGCCAGACTGCAGTGATGCAGCCTGTTTCCAGGACCACCACGTGCAGGTGGAGCAGGGTCTTGGTCAGCTCTGGTTTGCTGACCCTGATGCCAGCAGTCAAGCTATGGGTCGCTGACTGCATTCTCTATTGCTGCGTCTTTGGGTCCCGGCAATTAGACTGACGCCCGAAGAATAAAGGTTTATTTGTTTAAAGAAACCAAGGGCGACAACGTTATTTCCGTACCTTTGATGTTTACATTTTCAGGGGACTTTAGCATTTGATCTAAGGCCAGGGGGGAGGGATAATCTAGAAGGCCCGCTCGCGGATCATGTCTTTGATATCGTCCACCTTCGCTGGTAGAGAATCTTTTATCTAGAAAGCCAGCTCGCTGATTCCCCATGAAAGCGCCGTAGGTGTGAGAAATAACATCCGTTAGTGAAATAACACCATTTCTGTACTTATACCCCGTCCTCTAAATGTCAGTATCTAGTCGCTCAGAATTTCTTTGGATAATCTAGCTTGCGATTCTAAGAGCCATTGTGAAAGTGTATTATTGGAATTCCGTGGAGATTATTCATTTCATTATTTGAAAATGGGGGTGCCGGCATCCTCATAAAATTAAAGAATAGAATTCACTCTATGGCAATTGCTACTGGAAAATACTGCAATAACTTCTGTGCTGAAGCAGAAGCCCTGAAACAGGCAGCTGAAACTCTTATTGAATGCAAAGCACAGGCAGAAAAACAGATAGTAATCTTTTCAGATGCCCTCTCAATAATATCAGCGCTGAAGAGCCACCAAACTAAAGGATTGAAAGATCTGATAATCTCCCTTGAAAGACTGGCCGAATGCTTCAAGAAGTGCACTATCCAGTGGATACCAGCCCATTGCAACATACCAGGAAATGAGGAGGCAGATAGACTTGCTAAGGAAGGAGGTGCCTTACAGCAAAATGATATAGAGACAACTTACGCAACGGCAAAGACTACTATAAAGGCTACATTCAAGTCCAAATGGGAAAGAGAGCACCCGGGACATTTGAAAAATGATGCATATCATCAACTATCCAGAAAAGAACAGGTCATCATTTTTCGGCTACGCACTGGTCACAACCGATTGAGATACCATCTGTACCACAAATACAAAATTGGTGCAACAGATCTCTGCACCTGCGGTACCAGCCCAATGACAGTCGAACACCTGCTGCAATACTGCCCAACCTACAGTAATGAACGGAGTAGCATATGGCAACAACCCACTTCTGTCAACGAAAAACTGTTTGGAGATGTTGGGAGCCTTGGGTTGACTACTGCCTTTATTAGAGTCATAAATGTGGAAGTCTGAAGGCGAACGAGGAAGAAGAAGAAGAATTCATTTCTGATTGTGGTAATAAAGTATTAAGTTGTGCTTAAGAATTAAATGTGTTAAGAGTTTTATCCCTAGTGTTAAGACTAGCGAAATAGGCAAACGCGTAGATATGTTCGTACCAGGGGTTCAGTAATGTAAAATCCATCAACCATTTTCTTAGCTGACTTAAGTATAATGGTAAGAGTGACGGATAAAAGTGACAGAGTAGTATGGGCATTTTATTTCTATGTGTGTAAAGTTTTATTAAATGACTAGCGGTTATATCATGCGTTAAAACCGATAGACGCCGACAATAAACTAACTAGTAAGGACAGGCGATAATTGTTAAGGGCGTAGTCTTAATTAAAATTAAAAACTGACATTGTGCGCTGAGTGTTTACCAAGTCGGAAAAGGGGAATGGGGGGAGGGGGGGGGGGCTACATGCCTGAAACCCAACTCCGTGCATTGCTAAGCGAAGCGCGATAGTATAAGCTTAAAATACCGTGTGCCTTTTTATTTAATTAGTAGACGGAGGGAATATAAGAGATCACACCTTACGCGTGATAGCATAGGATTGGTATTTTAGTTAAATGTTTGTTTTTCTTCCCAATCTAGGCTAGGTCAAAACCAGCGGCCAGCGTGTTTTTCTCTAATTTGTGGGCATGTTACTCAGTTACGGAAAGCATATAGCCTATAACTTGAGCTAAACGGAACTTACAAATACCCAGATTTATGTATTAAATTTATCAGCCCACTGCGGCAATAAACATAACATTTCCTCGACTACTGACAGTCGTTTCTTTTTCCCCAAGTGAATTTTATTCAAGATAAACTTTGGTTCATAACCGGCTCTCATCCCAGAGAAAAGTCGAGAGGATTTATCACCAGCAGCTTTACAGCGTAACAGTCGTAGCACCTATAAGCTAGACAATATAAGAACTATTTTCTTTCTTGTTATAAGTGTGAACGTTCTAGAACGTCTTGCTTCAATAACCAAACGCAGTACCAAAGGACTCATCCAGGAAAAATTAAACTACCAACTCTGGCGACCATCTCTTAATTATTATTATACATCAAGGCTGGTCTGGGGCCAGATTGGAGCAACCCAGCTGACAATATAGTCATACTATTGTAATTTTTCCAAATGATGTCTACACAAGCATTAGGTAAGCAAGAGTGTTGTTGTGGCCACAGCTGAAAGAGCTAGAGAGAGAGAGAGAGAGAGAGAGAGAGAGAGAGAGAGAGAGAGAGAGAGAGAGTAAATAATTTCTTTTTTTGTTACAATCATTGTATTAACTTCTTCCTTCTATTATTTTTGCTAACCTGATTACTTTACCGAGTAGTATTTAGTGGGAACTTGTTCTTCACAGTCTATTCTATACCATAGTGTTTATCTTTGACTTTTGGGGTTATTAACTTCTTGCGGGAGCTTTCTCAACAGAGGGGTGGACACTTATGGGTTTATTTTCACCATTCGGTAAAACTTGATTTATATTGATTTCTATATGTTGGATGTTGTGATGAGTTTAATGATAATAAACTAAATAAAACTTAATTCAGTGTGTCGGTCAAACCCCTACCCCTATATGTTTATCCATAGTTTTTCACGTTTGTGTGTCTTGTAGTCACATAATTGTGTGTGTGTGTGGGCAGTGTAACCTATATTTTATATATCTAGGGACAGAAAGGTCGTCTGTTATTAAACATAGTCGTATAGATAGGCTGGACTAGAGAAACTACTGACTCCAGAGACTGATCTTCTTCTTACACTATTCCCTCGTGAAAAATATATTTTCTACACCTTTATTTCTCACACATTTTCCACTATCACCTCTGCTCAGACCGGACCATAAATATTTTCAAACCTATCTTTAAAAATTTACGACAAATATATGTCACGGCGCTATTTCGCTGTACGGGTCATCGTTTGTTCGTATATTGAGCAAGTCATTCGGAAGCCTCCATTTTGGCTGACGAAAGTTGAGGAACGACTGAGGTCATGTGACCGGCGGGAAATTTAGGCGCCAAGAGAGTCTCCTAGGATTGCGGGCTGATCTGTCGTCCTGGATGGACGTTCGCTACTAGCCAATTTCTGTCTACCCTGGGATGGAGTTTTTTCGGAAGACATCGTCTCGCCATGAGTGCCTTGTCCTGTGCCAATAGTTGAGAGTTAGTTAGTCTCTCTGATGTATTTTGTGACCGGCAGTTTGTAAGTCCAATCGATTTTTGGTATTTATTAATCGGCTATATGACTTAGCCTTGTTTTCGCCGTTTATGCGAGTGGGACTCTCATTGGAGAAGTTCGGCGCCATTTTGGCCTGAAGTTGTACTAAGGTTTAGCTAGTAGTGATTATGTATTCATTCATTATGTATTCCCCATGGTCGTGTTTTTGGCCAAGTGGTCTTATATATATATATATATATATATATATATATATATATATATATATATATATATATATATATATATATATATATATATATATATATATATATATATATATATACATACACACACACAGAGAAAGAGAAAGAGAGAGAGCGAGAGAGAGAGAGAGAGAGAGAGAGAGAGAGAGAGAGAGAGAGAGAGAGAGAGAGAGAGAAAATTAAGTGGTTTGGCAATTTCATGAGAATAGAACCCGATAAATTATCACTACGAGCCTACAACAGTATAAGATCTGGTTTCAGGGCCTGGGGAAAACCAAAAGACAGACAGATAGACAACATCACAGACATCCTACAATAACATGAGTTCACAGGAGTCAATGCGATAGACTTGGCTCAAGGACGCAAACTTCAGATCCCCACTATGTTTTAATAAAATAAAATGAGAAAAAAAAGCTAGAAACATTTTGTTAAAGCCGATGGGACATGCGATGATGAGAAGACTCTGGTTTTGGATTTGATATACAATGAGGGAATCAGCCAACAGTATTATAAGTCAGTCCTTGTTTTGGAACCCACAAGGTAAAAAAAATAGCGGGGAGACCAAATACGTGCGGAGGAGAGAGTTCGAGACTTACATAAAAGAGAGAAAGAAGACATGGAAAGAAGATGAACGTACGGTACAGGATAGGATGGCGTGACGTGAATTATTGAAAGCTTTTGTTTCATAGGAAGCTGAAGGTGATGATGGTGATGATGATGATGATGATGATGATGAGGGTGATGATGATGGTGATGAGGGTGTCGACTATGATGATGATGGTGTTGGTGATAATGGCGATGACTATGATGGTGATGCATGAAATAACTATGAAGATTCTACGTTAAGCCGTATAAGAAAAAAAAAGTTAGGTGCCGATAAAACAGTACAGAAATGATCAGCCAATAAAAGAGTTGCATTCAAACAAAGTGATATAAGTAATGTGGCCCGTGAGAATAAATCACGGATGACCTACTTAATTACCACCAGGTGTAAAAAAAATACCACAAAATATTATCATTATCATAATTTTCCTTTTCCCCTCCTTATGGAGCATGGGGGCCACCATAGCAGCTTGTCACCTTCACTGGTTGCCTGTACCAGTTATTCACGTGCTCTTGTAGCAGTGGTTTCTGTTCCAATTTGTTTAACATAATGAAGTTGCCAGCCTCATGCGCAGCCTTACATCAGTCGCCTTTTACGACATGCTTGAGGGAGTAATAGTCCTATACTTTCTTTGTTTTATCAGAGACCTCGGAGAACAACACGAGACTCACGAGATATAGGGAACATAAAATTTACTCGTAAAAAAGTTACATCAGTTGGTCGAAAAGCGTCGTATCAAACTCAAAAAAAGATGTTTTATAAGCGGAAACAAGAAGATGTACTCGACCAAAGATGATAATACATACGCATTTGCTTTGCTGAAGTTGTCGTTGAAACTGTGAACACGCTAAACAATTTAATTTTTTTTTTTAACGGCCAGTTTCTCCGTGCATTGGAACTGATATTATCGCATATTCGTGGTTTGATACATTAAAAAATTGTTAACATTGAAAAAACAAAAACAGAAAACTCTCCAGGTCCACAGACAGGAATATAACAGCACTGGGTAGGGCTAAACCAGGGTTTCTTAACATGTGGTCAACGGACACCCTGGGGGTTCATGATTGAATCCAAAGGGGTCCGCGTACATTATCAAACATTTAAAATGTAGTTTTTATTCAGCTTTAATGTACATTTTTTCCAAGGGGTCCTAAAAAGATCTTGAGCATAAAGTGCATGACTGTAGGACTTGTCATGAACTTGAGCATAAAGTACAGGACTGTAAGACTTGTCATGAACTTGAGCATAAAGTAGAGGACTGTAGGACTTGTCATGAACTTGAGCATAAAGTACAGGACTGTAAGACTTGTCATTAACTTGAGCACAAAGTACAGGACTGGAAGACTTGTCATGAACTTGAGCATAAAGTACAGGACTGTAGGACTTATCATGAACTTGAGTGTAGAAAAATCTGCGAGATAATCGCTCATTTCAGTAAGATTTTAGTCCTATGATAATAAATAACCCCGCCCGATTGTGTCTGACTATAATCATCTCACACGCCAGCATCGCGCTGAATTTTGTGCCATGGTAATGCTTAGAAACGATCCCGCCGTATAAACCTACTCGCTTTCCTTGTGACGTACTTTAAACATTTTTAACATTTTGCCCGATCTGATAGAGACTGCGGCAAGACTTATAATTAACGATCTTCCAGAAGTGCGCCGCCAAGTTACTGTCTGAATTAACGTAATACTTTAACGCCTCTAATAGTAGTAATCCTTACATTTTTGGTAGTGTAACACGAGACAACAGTAATAATTAACGCCAATTCTAACACCCGCCGCGCAAAACCCCGCTTCGCTTGACACGCGGTGGGATTGGCCCGATGATATATACACACAGACAGTTTAAATTCTCGCCAAGTAATGTATTTCTGATGTCACTCAAACAAGTTAGTTATTTGAATAAAAATGCTAGAGAGAGATGAGGGTGGAAGATGGCCGCCTTGTGTAAAATTTTTATTTGTTGATTGACAGTGACAAAATTGAAAATCTAAACCATAATGAAACTGACCTTAAAAATCATATGGTAGTATAGCTTAGAGTCCCCTGAGCAAAAATGTGTTTTAAAAAATATGGTAGTCCAAGTATTAGCCAAGTTATTGAGAAAATACTAAATGTCTAGTAACACTAAGACGGACAGACTGTGGTTCCTGCTTGTTTTTTTCATAACGTTAGTGGGGACGCCAGCTTAGAAAGAGGCATGGTAGTAATTCAAATTCTATTAGTTGGGATAGGAGTGAAAGGGGAGCGGTAGGTAAATGTTAACCAAAACTAAACATCTTTTTCTATTGGGCATAACTAACGCAGACTGACCAATCGACTACCAGACACAGAGTTTGTTTGGAATTATTTTTTGTTTTTCAAAAACTACATTTGAATTCTGGTAGTCGCAAGTTTTCCATTGGCCAGTACTAATAGATATTAGCAAAAAGCTTTCACTGCTCATCGCCAGTTGACAAAAACATTTTCTATCAAATACGCTGAGATCAGCTGTGTTAATTTATAAAATAAAGAATTAATTAGCAGTCTGGGCAGTGCAGAGAAAAACTGAGGCCATTCTTTGCAAGTCAGCGTTATTTGTTACTATTTCTTGAAATTGTGGTAAGAATGCCTTATGTATTAATATGTTTATTACAACTGCCAAAGTTAGATACTGCTATTGGGAAAAGTGAAGGACATGCCGGGAGCAGACATTGTTGAGTCCTCACATTGAACTGTATCTAACTGTTGTATATTGTCATGATTTTGTTTTAATATTATTGTATTAGAATATGTTAGTAAGCCTCCGTGTTCCATGAACACTGTTCAACATGCCTGGAGCGTTTATAATTAAAAAAAAAAAGAAGAGCAAATCATACAAAAGGAAATGTGGTTACTCCACGTTAATGTATTGAGGAAAACTATTTTAAAGTACAGTGGCGTATCTGCCATAGGGACCTGAGGTGTGGTCACAGCAAGGTGTGAGTCATATAAAATTAGGGGCGAGTGCACCTGTATGCACCCGAGGCTGACCCCATACCACCGTATGTAAATAATAATAATAAAGTGTGATCAGATATAAAAAGGCCAGGGTGTCTTTTTATTGCAGAGGTTTTATTTCCTGTTACCAGCCGGTGACAGGAAACCTGATGAGTGAGCGTAACACCAACAAGTCTCTGATAAAACGTTTATGCTGTCAGCAGATAGCTGGAGGAGCTTGTGCGTGTTGAGATATCTATATTTTCTGCAACGACATACTGAATTATCCTTCTACAAAGAATCCCGGGTGATGTGTTAGTATCTGGGTATATCTGACACTTCAGTTATAATAAACTTTGATATTTTCAATCATACCCAGGATGTTATGGGGCGTGATGAAACTACAGCCCCTCCTAACAAGTGACAAACACTATTAGATAATAAAGTTGTAATCTGTGAACACACCAACAGGAGAGATAGAGTGACTTTATACTTATTGGACAAAGAGTCCACACATTTTAGTTAATCCTTTTTATGTAAACTATCTTTTCCTCATTTTCAAAGACCTGTCCAAAAGAGATGGCGGGACAGGAAGATTAAATTGTAAAAAGAAAATATTGAATTTTAAAGAAAAACCTTAACCACTGTTTTCTTCAGTTCCTTATAGTGAGTTAAAGTGTTTTGTGTTTATGTACGATCATTTTCATTTCTCCCCTAGACATTAGGTACATCATACACCAGACACTAGAGCCAAAATAGTGACCGTGTGAGATCTAGGGAGGTAGCGTTAGGTTCCCTGCAAATACATCATTATCATCTATTAGAGTCAGGGGCCTACATGTGCTTGACCTCACACGGTTAACACAGACACCGATTTCTTTCCTTCTAGGTATAACATCATAACCTCCCTAGCAAATTAAACTTGCTACATTGAGCATAAAGTACAGGACTGTAAGACATGTCATGAACTTGAGCATAAAGTACAGGACTGTAAGACTTGTCATGAACTTGTTGATGGACTATGATCCTTGAGGAGTTGAAGGGTAATTATGATGCTGATGGTGATGATGATGAAGCCTAGGCTCGACGTATTCAAGAAAAGCTTATCTTACTCCGCTGCTCATCGTTGGAACAATCTTCCGTATGACCTGAAAAACAAGTTCAGTCTCTCTACTCTTACAATCCCAGACGTTTCAAATACTTT
The DNA here is from genome assembly GCA_024509875.1 of Oreohelix idahoensis. NCBI lineage: Eukaryota > Metazoa > Mollusca > Gastropoda > Stylommatophora > Oreohelicidae > Oreohelix > Oreohelix idahoensis. The sequence goes on from JAMPIV010005003.1 coordinate 118,409, forward strand.
ATCAATGTTGATCACATGTCTTTCTCCCTCCCCCCCCCCCCCCCCCCCCCCCCAACCCTTCCTCCCCTACCTTTAACCAACGTGATCACGTGTTCCCAAATCAATATATAATTTAACGTTATGTAGAATTTAACGATGATATTCTTAGTTTCTTAAACGCATTTAATTCGGTCTTGATTATGACTGATAAAGATTGACTACTTAAATGTGAGCATGCTGTCATGTTAATCTGGCAATGTTCTATTTTTCACAATTATTACCTTACAAGTCACCTGTCCACCCGTGTGTTACCGGGGCCCGAAAGGGGAGCAAAGAATAGTAACTCTGTACTCTACCAGGCACGTCGTAAAAAGCGACTAAGGAGGGTTGGGCATGGGGCAGGTTACCCCATCCCGTAAAAAACTTTTTACCACAAAAACTTCAACAAACATGGACAAGTCAAATAAAGAATATAAATCAACTCAGCCGCCCAAGACAGAAGAAGGTCCTCTGGAAAGGAGGCGCATGAAGCAGCCTAGAGAAAGCCGAAAGGAGTCTGGGTTGCCGACTAACCTTTTTTCGTCTAGGAAAATCTCCAGGATTGGCACCTGGAATGTTCGCACTCTGTGTGAACAAGGGAAAACTGCACAGGTAGCAGCAGAAATGGATATTACAGGATTGATATCCTGGGTCTCTGCGAGACACGGTGGAAAGGCATAAAGAGGAGATTGATCACAGGAGAAATGGTGTTGTCCTCTGGACATGAGGAGGAAAGAGCCCACCACAGTGAAGGGGGGCTCTATGGCTGTCCAAGGAAGCACAGAAGCCACTTATAGAATGGGAAGCAATGGGACCCGAATTATAACAGCAAGGTTTAAATCAGGCAAAAAGAAAGTAAATATAAACATCATTCATTGTTATGCACCAACAAACGATAAAGAAGAATCTGTGAAAGAAGACTTTTACACCAGACTACAAAGTGTCTTAGACAATAGGAAAAGAAAGGACATCACAATTTTGATGTGGGACCTACATGCAAAAATAGGAACAGACAACACCGGCTTTGAAGAAATCATGGGAAAGCATGAATTAGGTAGGATGAACGAGAATGGGGAACTATTAGCAAACTTCTGTGCTTCAAATTAACTAGCTATAGGAGGAAGCATATTTCCACTTAAAAGAATACATAAAGCAACATGGATATCACCAGACCACAGAACTGAGAATCAGATTGATCACATATGCATAAGCAAGAAGTTTAGGTCATCATTGCATGATGTGAAAGTATGTAGAGGAGCAGATGTTGTATCAGACCACCATCTTCTGTTGGCTAAAACAAAATTAAAACTCAAGAAATTTACAACAGCATATAGCTATAGACAACAGTATAATGTGGGACTTCTAAGAAATAAGGAAATAAGAGAAAAATTTTCAATCACAGTATCCAACAAATACCAAGTACTCCAACAGCTGGAAGATGAAACAGATACGGAAGACCACTGGCAACAAGTAAAAAATATATGGAACGAAACATGTGAAGAAGTACTGAGAAAAAGAGAACATCAGCACAAAGCATGGATAACAACAGAAACCATTAGTAAGATAGAAGACAGGAAAAACAAAAAGCAGATTTAAACAGAAGCATAACCAGAAGCTCCAAAGCCAAGGCTCATGAAGTGTACATAGAAGCAAACAAAGAAGTAAGAAAAAACATCAAAAGAGACAAGATGAAATATATTGATGATTTGGCAAAGGAAGCAGAGGAAGCTGCAGCCAAAGGAAATATGAGGGATATGTACAACAACACAAAGAAGCAACAGGGAAATATAAGCAAGCAAATGGCCTGATAAAAGATAAGAATGGAAAATTGCTTAGTAACATACAAGAACAAATGAAGAGATGGACAGAACATTTTGAGGAACTTCTCAATAGACCATCTCCAACTAATCCCCCAGACATCCAGCCAGCAGAAGAGGAGCTACAAATCAGCTGTGAACGACCAAGTAGAGAAGAAATAAAGAAAGCCATAAAGCTTCTGAAAGATGGAAAAGCAGCTGGTCTAGATTGCATTCCAGCAGAGGCCATCAAAAACGTCTACAGAGATATTATACAAACTACTTGGCAAAGTCTGGGAGAGAGAGGAAATACCAGCAGAATGGAAGGAAGGTTATCTGGTGAAGTTGCCTAAGAAGGGAAATTTACAAGAGTGCACAAATTATACTATCAGTGCCAGCAAAAGTATTAAACAGAATCATCCCGGAGAGATTAAAAGAGTCCACAGACAAGCAACTGAGAGATGAACAAGCAGGTTTTCGACAAAATAGATCCTGTACAGACCAGATAGCCACATTGAGAATAATAGTTGAACAAAGTCTGGAATGGAATTCACCGCTATATATCGGATTCGTGGACTATGAAAAGCCATTTGACAGTGTAGACAGAGAATCGCTTTGGAAATTGATGAGGCATTATGGGTTCCCATGAAGATCATTAACTTAATAAAGAAGACCTATGAAGACATGACATGCAGAGTTCTTCATGAAGGACAACTTACAGAACCGTTTAGGATTAGAACGGGAGTGAGACAGGGATGCCTCTTGTCTCCATTTCTTTTCTTACTAGCAATAGATTGGGTTATGAAAACATCGACATCACACAACAGAAATGGAATCCAGTGGAATCTGACTAAACAGCTTGATGATCTGGATTTTGCAGATGACTTGGCTCTTCTGTCCCATAACCATAATCAGATGCAAGAGAAAATGAAAATTCTCGATGAGAGGTCACAACAAGTGGGCCTGAAAATATACAGGGAAAAGACAAAGATTATGAGAATAAATGCAAGAAATGATAACAATGTTGAACTTGAAGAAACACCACTAAAAGACTGCATGTCTTGATGACGTCACTAATTATCATATGGTTATTTACCTCGATGTATTGGTTATGAAATTATGGGACAACGTGTCAAAAATGGCGTGGGGATAAGTGACAAAAACAAACGAATGGACTGAAATTAGACCAATTAATTAACTGCTACTTTATCTCAACATGCTTTATAACAGTAAGGATATATATATATATATATATATACGAGGGACGGTCAAAAAGTAATGCCTCGTAATTTTTAATTTCATTGAATAGGTAAAAAAAAAAAAAAAAAACAGATAAAATTCACATTGAAATGTAGCCCCAAGTCTGAACTTCAAAAATTTATTTCTCAATGTAGTCTCCGTTATTTGTTACAGTTTTTGTCCATCTTCTCACAAGGGCATGTATCCCCGAATGGTAAAAATGTGTGTCCTTTTCCCTAAACCACTGGCGTACGGCGCGTTTAAGGGTCTCGGTGTCCTCAAAGTGATGTCCGCGAAGATCTTCTTTCAGTGGTCCAAACAGATGGAGGTCAGAAGGTGCAAGATCGGGACTGTAAGGGGGATGTGGTAATAATGTCCAGCCAAATTCTGCAATCGCATCAATGGTGCGTTTAGCGTTGTGTGGCGTGGCATTATCGTGCAACAGTATTGCAGTTCTCTGATCTTTTAATGGGTAAAGTCGCCGAAGACGACCTCTAAGCTTCTTCAAAGTTTCAATGTAACGGTCTGCATTCACCGTGTTTCCCTGTTCCGAGAAGTCGAGAAGAATCACACCCTTCTCATCCCAAACACAGAGGCCATAACTTTCCCTACAGATGGTGAACTTTTGAACTTCTTTTTTGTCGGCGATGTTGTGTGATGCCATTCCATTGACTGCCTCTTGGATTCTGGTTTTTAAAAAATGAACTTCAGCTTCGTCACAACGATGTACCCAACGTCGGACAGTGCTAACATCCACTGTTGAATCTCCATAAACATTCTTCAAACGTTCGTGGATGCGAATTGGGTTCTCGCCTTCAGCATTGAGCAATTCTATGACATAACGTTGTTTTAACCGTACGTCTTTGGCAGCCATTTTTAAACTGTTACAGTGGTGCCACCTGTTACTGAAACAGGTTGATAATGCTATATAGTGCAGAAGAGTGTTTGAGGAATCCTGTTAAATTTACAAATTGCTCACCGATGCAGTATTTACATACATAAAAAAATAGGAGGCATTACTTTTTGACCGTCCCTCGTATATATATATATATATATATATATATATATATATATATATATATATATATATATATATATATATATATGTATATATATATATATATATATATATATATATATATATATATATATATAATCTTGCATCGGTATGTTCTAAAAAAAAATTTAAAAAATGCAAATAAACTTTCTGTTGCTCCGTCTTCGAACCATTATTTAAGGGAGTATCGACTTGAGTGACTAAATCGCCGCCTATGCCCAACCTTCTTCAGTCGCTTCTTACGACATGCATTGGAGGCTACAGTGAAACTATTCTTTACTCTCCTTTCGGACCCTGGGTAACACACGCTGGTGCAGAATAAATTGATGCAATAAAAAAGGTGATAGAAAGGAAGTGCAGAACATTAAACGGGATTTCGCGGACAATTATCAACCCTTTAACAATAATCTCTCTCTCTCTCTCTCTCTCTCTCTCTCTCTCTCTCTCTCTCTCTCTCTCTCTCTCTCTCTCTCTCTCTCTCTCTCTCTCGTTCTAGATAATATATATATCATTGTTATAGTTTTCCCACGTCTGTGTGTTTACCTGCCGTCACGTGTATGTGCGTGCCTGTGAGTGATAGAAATATACGTAATATGTATATTGGTGTAGTCTGTCTGACGCTGTAACAACTGTTGTAGAAGATAGGTGAGAGAGAGAAGAATTCTTTTCGCTTTCAGAGACAGCCACTATATCAAATCTATCATCTCACGTGTGTGGAAATATCCATTGTGTGTGTTGAGTGATTGTATGTGTATGTGTATGTATAACCAACAGCTAACGCTCAGTGACGGCAGATCAAAGACATGTATGTGCTTGTATGTCTTATCGACCAGTGACTGTATAAGGTAAGTAATTATGACTAATGAATGACTTTTGAGGTAAAAATGTCCATTGTTGAGTGATTGTATGTATGAGTATATCTGACTGATGAGTGATTGTTTGAGGTAAGTAGGTCTGATTCATGAATGTAAACATATCAACGGTATGTATACTTATGTCTCACTCATGAGTGAACGTATGTGGTACATGTGTCGAGACTGATGAATTACTTCTCAAGTAAACATTGTTGAGTGACTGTAGTTATACATAAATAAGAATCACGGCTAACTCTGAGGTATGTCTGATTCATGAATGACTAATGAGATAAACATGATCACTCTTGAGTGACTGTGTATACTCGTCTGTCTGACAGATTTGTAACTAGCAAGAGTGAATGGCTGGCTGTATCGGCGTTTCTGACAGGCTATAGGACTGTTACAGGTGGGTATGTCTGATAACGACTTTATGGATGTCTGATTAATGAGTAATTGTATGAAGGTCTAATTAATGAGTGACTTTATGAATGTCTGATTAATGAGAAATTGTATGAAGGTCTAATTAATGAGTGACTGTATGAATGTCTGATTAATGAGTAATTGTATCAAGGTCTAATTAATGAGTGACTGTATGAATGTCTGATTAATGAGAAATTGTATGAAGGTCTAATTAATGAGTGACTGTATGAATGTCTGATTAATGAGAAATTGTATGAAGGTCTAATTAATGAGTGACTGTATAGATGTCTGATTAATGAGTAATTGCATGAAGGTCTAATTAATGAGTGACTGTATGAATGTCTGATTAATGAGAAATTGTATGAAGGTCTAATTAATGAGTGACTGTATGAATGTCTGATTAACGAGTAATTGTATGAAGGTCTAATTAATGAGTGACTGTATGAAGGTCTAATTAATGAGTGACTGTATGGATGTCTGATTAATGAGTAATTGTATGAAGGTCTAATTAATGAGTGACTGTATGAATGTCTGATTAATGAGAAATTGTATGAAGGTCTAATTAATGAGTGACTGTATGAATGTCTGATTAATGAGAAATTGTATGAAGGTCTAATTAATGAGTGACTGTATAGATGTCTGATTAATGAGTAATTGCATGAAGGTCTAATTAATGAGTGACTGTATGAATGTCTGATTAATGAGAAATTGTATGAAGGTCTAATTAATGCGTGACTGTATGAATGTCTGATTAATGAGTAATTGTATGAAGGTCTAATTAATGAGTGACTGTATGAAGGTCTAATTAATGAGTGACTGTATGGATGTCTGATTAATGAGTAATTGTATGAAGGTCTAATTAATGAGTGACTTTATGAATGTCTGATTAATGAGAAATTGCATGATGGTCTAATTAATGTGTGACTGTATGAATGTCTGATTAATGAGTAATTGTATGCAAGTCTAATGAGTAGCCGTATGCATGCAGTAATTAATGATTAATGAGTAATTGTATGAAAGTCTTATTAATGAGTGACTGTATAGATGTCTGATTAATGCATGATTGCATGAAAGTCTAATTAATGAGTGACTGTATAGATGTCTGATTAATGAGTGGTTGAATGAAAGTACAAATAATGAGTGACTGTATGAATGTTTGATTAATGAGTAACTGTATGAAAGCCTAATTAATGAGTGCATGTATGAATGTCTGAATAATGAGTTATTGTATGAAAGCCTAATGAGTGACTGAATGAACGTCTGATTAATAAGTAATTATATGAAAGTCTAATGAGTGACTGTATAAAAGTCTGATTAATGAGGAACTCTATGAATGTCAGATTAATGAGTGATTGCATGACAGTCTGATTAATGAGTGCTTGTATGTCTGATTAATGAGTAAATGTATGAAAGTCTGATTAATGATTGATTGTATGAAAGTCTAATTAATGAGTGATTGTATGAAAGTTTGATTAATGAGAGCATGTATGAAAGTCTAATTTATCAGTGACTGTATGAAAGCCTGATTAATGAATGATTGTATGAAAGTTAATTAATGAGTAATTGTATGAAAGTCTAATTAACGAGCGACAGTATGGAGTAAATAACCAAGTAAATATATTTATGTCTGTCTATGTATCTACATGTCTCTTCGTCAGCCCATGCGCCTGGCCGTTCGTCCGTCTTCTTACCACTCAATGCTTCTTTTTTTTCTTATCCTATATTCTTTAAAAGATATCGCGCGATCTCTGAACGCCTATCTTTCAGGCGGACGTGCTAACGACTTAAGTAATCGAATCTAACAACTTTGAGCTAATAAACAATTCAACGAGACGACCACTGGGACACGTAGATTATACATATTCAGAAGACACACAACACTAAGACAACAGAAAAGAACAAGACGTAATCGGCAGACTGGAAATTGGAACCAAGTCCGTTCAGGTGATAATGTCCCCTCCAAGCAAGAAATACAATTTAAAAAAGACAATGAACACAAACATAATTTTAACATTTATATTTGCATTAAAAAGTGAAACAGGGACAACACCATCGGAGTGGAACAAAGGAATAATTGTCAAATTGCCCAAGAAGGGAGATCTTGCAGACTGCAATAATTGGAGAGGAATCTCTTCTCTCATTTCCCAGCAAAATACTAGGCAGGATAATTATACAGAGAATTTCAAAAGCAGTAGACCACAAGCTGAGGAAAGAACAAGCAGGATTTAGAAAGAACAGAAGATGTGTAGATCATATATTTACCCTCAGGAACATTATAGAGCAGTGGTCAGAATGGCAAAGACAGCTGTACATTAATTTCGTTGATTTTGAAAAGGCTTTTGACAGTATACATAGGGACAGTTTATGGACAATACTGAGGACTTATGGAATTCCAAACTGCATAGTGTCAATCATAAAAAGCTTCTATGCCAACTTTACGTGTAGCGTTGGGCAGAGCAACCTAACCTTTGAGGTGAAGACAGGCGTACGACAGGGATGCCCCTTATCAACCACTCTATTTTTAACAGTCAAAGACTAGGTGATGCGCCAGACAACAGAGGGCAGTCCAAGAGGATTAAGATGGACTACATTTTCTACATTGGAAGATCTGGAATACGCAGATGACATTGCACTACTAGCACATTCACATCAACACATCTAGGAAAAAACGGATAGACTTAATAAGTATAGCCAGCAGGTGGGCTTGAACATCAATCTAAAGAAGACAGAGGTCATGACGTTCAATGTGAACAACCCTGAGCCCATATCAGTAAGGAATCAACAACTGGAACAGATATACACCTTCACATACCTAGGATGCATAGTAACACCAGACGGCGGAGCAAGCAAAGACATCAACAACAGAATAAACAAAGCAAGAACAGCCTTTTTTAGTCTAAACAACATCGGAAGTCCTCTCAGTACAGCTGTCGTAAAATTCGAATCTGTCTTACACCACACTCAAATTCCCCGCTCAAAAACTAGCTATAATATTTGAATCCAAATTAACTATAGTGTTTGAAGCAGTCTAAGAACCCAATCAAATTTACCGCCAAAAATTTATCTAGTGTATTTGAATTAGTCTGGGAACCAAGTCAAAATGTACCGCCCACCAAAATTATCTAAGAGCCTAGTACAAATTTAACAACCAATCAAAGTGCTTCTTTGGGGGGGGGGGGGGGGGGGGGGGGTGGGGGGGGGGGGGGGGGGGGGTAAGGATAAAGAAACCTTTTAACTTGGTAACAATGCCTATTTTGTGTTTTTGACGGAACGAAGATATTTTATTCCGTAACAACTAAAGATAGTTAAACAGTAAGAAATATCTCAAATTATAGCGCTGATATTGCTTAACATCATCATCATCAGTTGCCATCTCCACAACGGAGGTTGGCTGTAATGGATCTCCAACGTCTTCTGTCTCTTGTCTTGGTGGTACACTCTGATAGACTCTTTCCCGTCCATCTCTTGATGTTATCTTCCCACTTATAGCGCTGTCTTCCCCTTGCACGTTTACCTTCAACTCTCCCTTCTGTTATGGTCTTCTGCAAGGTGTTATGCCTTTTTATGTGGCCAAAGTATTTTAGCTGCCGAACTTTGACCTCTCTCATTAGTTCTCTTTTCATACCTAGATTTTCTAGGACCTCCTTATTTGTTTTCATCTCTTTCCATGAGATACGCCCCATTCTTCTATATATCCACATTTCAAGAGCCTCAATTCTTTCTTCCAAATGCTTATTCATCGTCCATGTTTCTGCACCATACAGAAATGCAGAATATATATAACACTTTATGATTCTCAGTTTTAATTTATGAGATAACTGTTTGGATGTCAGTATATGTTTCATGTTGTTGAATGTAGCTTTGGCCATTCCTATTCTCTTCTTGATTTCTGTTTCACATCTGCCATCTTCTGTTATTATATGACCAAGATATACGTAGCTCTTGACTTGTTCCAGGATTTTCCCATTTACGCTTATCTTTAATGTGGGTTTATCGTCTGTTTTGCTAATTATCATAGTTTTAGTTTTCTCAATATTAATGTCGAGTCCATATTCATGACTTATACTGTTCACTTGCTTCACTAGTTCTTGTAACTCCTGTTCGCTTTCAGCTAACAACACGGTATCATCTGCATATCTAAGGTTGTTTATTGATCTTCCACTGATGTTCAGTCCTGGTATTTCCTGTATCTGTTTGAAAATTTTTTCGGTGTATAAATTAAATAGGCAGGGGGACAGCACACAACCTTGTCTGACACCTCTTTTTATGTCTATGTATGGTGAATAATTCCTTCCCGATCTTACCGTGGCAGTTTGCTCCCAATAAAGGTTACTGAGTATTCTTATATCTTTTCCATCAATACCTATGTCTTTGAGGCATTCAATTATTTTCTCATGATGGATTCTGTCAAAAGCCTTCTTATAGTCAATGAAGCACATATACATACTTTTTTTTGGACCTCTGTATATTTTTCTGCTAATCTTCTTAGGCAAAATATTGCCTCTCTTGTTCCACTGTTCCGTCTAAAACCAAACTGTTCTTCTTGGATTTCGCTGTCTACTTTACTTTTTATTCTTTCCTGTATGATTTTGAGCAGTATCTTAATTGCATGACTCATCAGGCTGATTGTTCTGAAGTCTGAACATTCTGTTGCATTTGGTTTTTTGGGCAATGTTATAAAAACTGATGTCTTCATGTCGTGTGGTAAATATCCTGTATTGTATATATCATTGCATATTTCTGTGATTGTATCTATACCAAAGCTCTCCAGAGCTTCTATCATTTCAATGTTTATGTTATCCATGCCTGCTGATCTTCCTTTTTGTATCATATGAATGATTGCTTAACACACAAGCATAAACATTCACGCATGATAAAATTTTATTGTAGTAGAAAAAACTATTTTAAAGATATTTTCACATCAGGGTAATGCCAAATTTAATTACTTAAAAATTACCCCGATGGAAATGCAAAGAAATAACTAAGGAATATCCATATAGAGGGATAGAGAACAATGGGCCGTTTAAATATCACTTTTGGTAATTAAAATCGGTCCGCTAATAACTATAATATAAAATATTTAAAATTAGTCAGATCATACAAACACGCTTAGAACCGCATAAGTCACAAGTCTCAAAAATTAACTTTTTGACGTTGCCTCCGATTGGGCGGATGTAGTTCTATAAATAGTAACAAGGTGGTACTATTGGGGCCATTAGATTCAAAAATTTGCACCGAGCTGACAGCATTAGAAAGATAGAAAGATCAAGTCTTATTCTTCTGATCTGAAAGCAGTTCTAAGGTCCCTTAGAAGGCTAGTTCAGGTTGAGTGTGTGTGACTATATTTACCTGAGGGTAAGAAAGATATATTTATTTTCTTATTCTGTTAATTATTAACCTGTGAGTAAACAGCCTATTTGTTCGAGTGCTAGTAAAAAGTGAAACTAATGTGTTGTGCCATACTGACCCATTTATGAATGTGTGTAGTTTTGCAGACATGTTCGAAATGAAAAAAATGTGTATAGTGTTTGCAAATATGGTAACAAATTACGACAGTAAGTGTTAGTAGCGATTTAAATTAGTATTTCTTCTGGAGTGACCCACTGTTCAAAGATATGATGTGATAAACGTGCAGGAGAAGTTAGAATGAAGTAATCAATAGGTCACATGCATTTTTGTACTTAACCTGATTATTGTACGGAAGTCAAGCATGGACTAAGGACGCTAACATGGAATCAATACAGAGAAAGAATGATCACCTGGAACTGATTGTAGGCAAAGAAATTCTAGGTCTTGTGCAACTTGTTAGCACAATAACTGAAAAAAGGTAAGACTTAGTGTTGTTTGTGGGTGAGTGAATTGAGGCAGACTTCTACATGGAATGTGGTTGTCCTTTTATTCCAGGTTATATCACGAAATTACCTCGTGGCTCTATTCACTTGCGAGGAAGTGTGTGGGTGATGAGAGCTCCTCATACAACTGGAGCCAGACCCCATCTTCTCAGTCAGAAGCTACTAAGTTTGTGGTCCTGCAGTGGTATATGAATAGCAGCATCAACATTCGAAGATAAGTCCTTTATAAAGGCCGGTGTCAAAACATCCAATCATTCACCCAAGAGTAATCAAACTAGGATTACAACCATTTTTAGGAGGAATAGATAAGACCATCAAAATAATAAAGAGAACCTACAGCATAGTAATAGCAGACGTTATCACTCATATGAACAGAAACTGTATGTGTAGTTATTCAAGTGAACACTCTACAAAAATGGAACAGTTTTTCCAATATCTTTATTTTGATGTGTAAATATCCTTATATTTGCTTTTGAGTATTCCTGACCTGAAAAGATTGAGGTTCAAGACAATTAAATTGTACATTAAATTTCATCCAGCCTTGCTTAATAATTTTATTAAAGTTAAAGTTCTGTTTGAAATCAATACCTGTTACATTAAATAAATTACCCTAGACAATTTGCCAAATAACACAACACAGATAATCTTTACTCAAGTTGGGATCTAAAGAGGTAGCAGTTAGGGACTAAGAGTACATCATCATCATCATCTTCTCTGAGAAATTACATAGCTTGACCCCACCTTGATGTCTATACACCCTTGCTCTTTTCAGAGAAGGGGGTATTACTTATAAGACCAGTCTCTTATCTGGCACTATCCTGGTATCCTCTGATACACCTATTTGTCCAGGATAGCCTATACTTTTATTAACATCAAAACCTCTTATGACAGCAGCACAAGCACAAAATTAAGATTATATCAGAGCTGTGTGCTTTCTGTGCTTCTTTATGATGCGGAATGCTGGAGAGTTACAGAGAAGGAAATGTCGAAATGGTCCTCTTTTCACACAACCTGCCAAAGAAAAATTCTCCGAATCTTTTGGCTGAATACCATCACCAACCAAGATCTGCTTACTCGGAGCAAGCAAGAGGACATGCACACCATCATAGCTGGCAGACGCTGGAGCTGGGTTGGCCATATCCTCAGAAGAGACCCCGATGCCATCACAAGAACAGCTATGCTATGGACCCCTGAAGGAAAACGAAAGAGAGGCCGACCAAAAACAACCTGGCGGAGGACTGTGGGGGCTGAGATGCAAAGAATGAACCAGAGTAGGGGCACTGTACGAAGGATGGCCACCGACCGAGCAAAGTGTAATCAATTTGTTGTTGCCCTACAAGACGCCACCAGGCGTGATGGCCACTGACTGCTTTGACGGTCGGCGGCTAAGGATCAAAGAAGAAGAAAAAGTGAAGGTAATAATATTTTACACTAAGATACCGGGATGAATTCAAATAAGGATTATTATGATAAAGTATATTTAAGCGTCCGATTGACAGAGGGGTTTAGAGCACTAGTCTCTTGCGGCTAAGGTGTCAGATTCGATTCACGGTATTGATACGCTCCAGGGAAAGAAAAGGTAGCAAGGAAGGGGACTGGTCATCCCGCCTCTCAATGTTGGACCTAGTACAGTAACGTCTCTAACACATCACTCCCTTACGGCAGTATCTGCTGTGGGACAAAATGTCAATAGATCAATTAATGCTTGTCAACTCCCCGTGCAGCTCAGGTCCTCAAAAACAAAAACAAAACATATATATGAGGTTGTGCTGACAACCTCATCATGTAAAAAAATGTTGCTAAAGAAACCACTAGTGACAAAGCTCTGGTGTCAGACTGTATCGCCTACGCCGTTCCGCTGGACTCACCGGCTTCGTGGGGCATGCTGCATGGGCAACAGCTTGACCGCTTTACCAACCTCAAGCCCGCCGGGACATTGTCTTGGGGGCGCGTTCCTATAGTCAATAATCACTGAAAGGGAAACTATTCCTCCCTGAAAAAGCCCATGAATGTTTTTATGCTTTTGTGTGTGCGTGTGTGTGTAAAAGGGGCCAGGTGCTGTGGTTTCTACGTGCCCCTAAAAGGACGAAAATACAACAAAAGAATTGGATGGTACGGTAAACATCAGGTAAGGTTGGTTTTGGATATTGTGAGTCAAGTTATTTGAAATACAAATAAAAACTATCAAATGTAAAAGATTACTTTTTTCACAAAATATTCGGATAACATTCAGTGGTTGCCTCCCGTAGTTCGCCGGAGATTTCTGATAACACAAAGAAAGAATATGCCTACCTGCCATACAGGTGTGTCGTACAGGTGTGTCGTACAGGTGTGTCGTACAAAGCGACTAATATGAGGTTTTGCAGAAGGCTGGCAACCTCATCATGTAAAACGTGCAGCTAAGATCTACCAAATCACACCTCTGTTATCTACCGGCAAAGCGCGGTCGACCGGTTGCCGATGCCTACTATATATATATTCTCTCCGTCCCCCCTCCAGCACTTACAAAAACAACACCAACTGAAAATTGCTATTAATTTAGTTGGTGTTGGTTGCATTATTTATGTCAATATTATTTTTTTGTTTTTAGAACAAGGATTATGGTATGGAGTAATGTAACTCGAACTCTGACCCCTTCGTTTTCGTCACGGTGAATGACTACGCAGAGCTTCAAGGTGGAATTAATTTTGATTCAGGTTATTGGACGCGGTCACTGATGCGTGTAACGTTGTGTAGTTACGTGAGGGCTGGGGGCATTGTATTTGACTGACACAACGGAGCAATAAACCACTTCAATAAACTTCAAGGGAATAAATACATCAAGTTGCATGTGTAAACCGGAAAAATTACGAAAAATAACATCGATCGTTTCTTTCCTAGCTACCTTTCGGTTGCTTTATTCCTTCCTTCTTTCATTCCCAGACCTGGCGGGTATTTGGAGTTGTGTTCAAGGTGTAATAAAATAAGGCAAAGGTGGAAGCGGAAATAGGAGAAATGTTATTAGCAGACATGCATTTATTTATTTTTGTTTTGTTGATGACGGTATTAAAAGAGCACTGCCTGAGAGAAGACTGTATTGTGAAGTTTCCGGGGGGTCTGGGAGTAGACATAGAAATAATTTGACTGCTGCTCCCTCACGCGTGTTCTACGACGCCACTGATATCAAGTTGTACTTGCGGCTGCCAACATCATCATGCCAAACAAACTGTTACAAAAAACTAAACAGCAGCAAGAGCACATTAACGCTTTGGTTCAGCCTTCCTGGAAGGCCACCAGCTACAGTGGTGATTCTATGCTCCATAAGGAGACATAAGGAAATGATAATGACCTGAGAGAAGATTAGAGAATAGTAGCGATATCTGAGAATATTCACGTGATAAAAGTGGTTCTATGAGTTATCACTGAACTGTCAATACTTTAGTTATTTTCACAACTGTCTCAAGGTAGTAGAATAGATACAGTACAACCAAGAATGTAGTTGGAAGTTGCAACCAAGGTGAAGTGGGTTCGATTCCCACGCAGGTGGCAAATAAACTAGTCATAATCCAAATGGGTACGCCCTCTTAGAGTGTAAATAAGATAAAAGGGCCGAAATACTTGCAAGACGAGAACACTTCTGACGATCATATCACCTCTTATTGTAGTGTTCTGTACTGAGTTTCCTATCATCATAATCTTAGTAATATTAAGTGCATGAGAATTTGCATATTATGTACGTTATCCCCTATATACCGTCTTACTGACACGTCTGTAACCAACAATGACAAAATCTCGTTTGCTTTTCGACAAAATACAGAAAAGCCGCGCACTGCACCGTGAAAATTATAATGAACATCAATTAAAAGATCTTGCATGCACTGCAATCCTTTTATTACGCATTCCCGAGAAAATAAGGAAACGGCGCGCACTGCACTACAAATACTAACTTGAACACTCCTGAAAGAGCACGTAGGCGTTTCAATTAGTTTATTTTGGTGCATTAACCGGAAGTCATGATACCTTTGTCTACAACAATAAAATAAAGTGGACATAGAATGGAAAACAAGGAAATGACGACATGAGAATTAGTGACGTCATCAAGACATACAGCAGGAAGAGTACAACATAGTTATTTCCCTTCATATTTTCTTTGGTTGTCTGTTCGTATACAGATAATATTACATGACAACAAATAGAAACAGATAATATTACAACAAATAGAAACAGATAATATTACAACAAATAGAAACAGATAATATTACAACAAATAGAAACAGATAATATTACAACAAATAGATAAAGATAATATTACAACAAATAGAAACGGATAATATTACAACATATATAAACAGATAATATTACAACAAATAGAAACAGATAATATTACAACAAATAGATAAAGATAATATTACAACAAATAGAAACAGATAATATTACAACAAATAGATAAAGATAATATTACAACAAACAGAAACAGATAATATTACAACATATATAAACAGATAATATTACAACAAATAGAAACAGATAATATTACAACAAATAGAAACAGATAATATTACAACAAATAGAAACAGATAATATTAAAACAAATAGAAACAGATAATATTACAACAAATAGATAAAGATAATATTACAACAAATAGAAACAGATAATATTACAACATATATAAACAGATAATATTACAACAAATAGAAACAGATAATATTACAACAAATAGAAACAGATAATATTACAACAAATAGAAACAGATAATATTACAACAAATAGAAACAGATAATATTACAACAAATAGAAACAGATAATATTACAACAAATAGATAAAGATAATATTACAACAAATAGAAACAGATAATATTACAACATATATAAACAGATAATATTACAACAAATAGAAACAGATAATATTACAACAAATAGATAAAGATAATATTACAACAAATAGAAACAGATAATATTACAACAAATAGATAGAGATAATATTACAACAAATAGAAACAGATAATATTACAACATATATAAACAGATAATATTACAACAAATAGAAACAGATAATATTACAACAAATAGATAAAGATAATATTACAACAAATAGAAACAGATAATACTACAACAACTAGATAAAGATAATATTACAACAAACAGAAACAGATAATATTACAACATATATAAACAGATAATATTACAACAAATAGAAACAGATAATATTACAACAAATAGAAACAGATAATATTACAACAAATAGAAACAGATAATATTACAACAAATAGAAACAGATAATATTACAACAAATAGATAAAGATAATATTACAACAAATAGAAACAGATAATATTACAACAAATAGAAACAGATAATATTACAACAAATAGAAACAGAAAATATTACAACAAATAGAAACAGATAATATTACAACAAATAGAAACAGATAATATTACAACAAATAGAAACAGATAATATTACAACAAATAGAAATAGATAATATTACAACATATATAAACAGATAATATTACAACAAATAGAAACAGATAATATTACAACAAATAGAAACAGATGATATTACAACAAATAGATAAAGATAATATTACAACAAATAGAAACAGATAATATTACAACATATATAAACAGATAATATTACAACAAATAGAAACAGATAATATTACAACAAATAGAAACAGATAATATTACAACAAATAGAAACAGATAATATTACAACAAATAGATAAAGATAATATTACAACAAACAGAAACAGATAATATTACAACATTTATAAACAGATAATATTACAACAAATAGAAACAGATAATATTACAACAAATAGATAAAGATAATATTACAACAAACAGAAACAGATAATATTACAACATATATAAACAGATAATATTACAACAAATAGAAACAGATAATATTACAACAAATAGAAATTTTCTACGTAACATTTTCCTCGCAAAAGATACAAAGTAAACTCACTAACAGGCAAAAACCTCACTTGCTAAAGTACCTGATGAAACAGCCTCTTCCAATGTGATGTTTCATCATTAACACATAAGCTTAATTTGTTATCTGACTGCAACAGCTGTAGTAACTACCAATGATACACAAGCTGCTGTGATCATTCTTACTTCTGCTACTACTACTATTTCAAATACAACTACTAAAGCTACCATTGCTACTACTAATCATAAAACTACCACTGTTGCTACTACTACTATTGCTACTGCTACTACTACTACTACTACTATTGCTACAGCTACTGCTACTTCTTATTCTGCTCCTATTAAAAGTACCACTGCCGCAACACCTGCTATTGCTACTGTTGATACAATTACTAGTACGGCTTCAGCTACAACTATTTTAGCAGCTGTTACTAGGACGGCAATATTAGAAGTGCTACAACTACAAGTATTATACAGGTACTACTGTAAGAGGTACTACTCAACAAGTACTACTACTGCAAGTATTACTACTATACGAAGTAATACTAGAGGTACTACTATTACTACTACTACAAGAACAACTACTACTACGAGCACACTACAAGAACTACTAATACAACACCTACTACTAAGACAAGTACTCTATTAATACTACTACTACTACAAGTACTATAACTACTACTAATAAAACTATTACTACTACTACAAGTACTAATACTACAACAAGAACGACTACAATTACTACTACTACGATTAGAAGTACCACTACTTCAAGACTACAATTACTATAAATACTACTTTTGCTACTACCACAAAAGTACTACAACAACAACAACAACTACTACTACAAGTACTGCTACAACAAGTACAACTACAAGTACTACTACTTCAACAACAACTGCTACTACACGTACTACTACAACAACAACTACTACTACAAGTACAACAACAACAACAACAACAACAACTACTACTACTACTACAAGTACTACTACAACAACAACTACTACAACTACAAGTACTACTACTTCAACAACAACAACAACTACTACCACAAGTACTACTACAACAACAACTACTACAACTACAAGTACTACTATTTCAACAACAACAACAACTACTACCACAAGTACTACTACAACAACAACTACTACTACTACAAGTACTACAACAACAACAACTACTACTACTACAACAACAACAACTACTACTACAAGTACTGATACAACAGTAACAACTACTACTACTACAAGTACTACTACAACAACAACAATTACTACCACTACTACAAGTACTACAACAACAACTACTACTACAACAACTACTTCTACTACTACAACTACTACAACAACAACTACTACTACTACAACTACAAGTAGAACAACAACAACAACTACTACTACAACAACAACAACTACTACTACTACTGGTACTACTTTTACTACAACTATTACTACTACTACCGGTACTACTTTTACTACAAGTACTACTACTACGATTAGAAGTACCACTACTTCAAGACTACAACTACTATAAATAGTACTTTTGCTACTACCACAAAAGTACTACTACAACAACTATTACTACTACAAGTACTGCTACCACAAGTGCAACTACAAGTACTACTATTTCAACAACAACTACTACTACTACTACAAGTACTACTACTACTACTACTACAACTACTACTAATACTACAAGTACTACTACTTCAACAACAACAACTACTACAACTACAAGTACTACTACTACTACTACTACAACTACTAATACTACTACAAGTACTACTACTTTAACAACAACTACTACAAGTACTACTACTTCAACAACAACAACTACTACTACTGCAAGTACTACTACTACAACAAAAACAACTACTACTACAAGTACTACTACTACCGTTACTACTACAAGTACAACAACAACAACAACAATAACTACTACAAGTACTACAACAACAACAACAACAACTACTACTACTACAAGTACTACTACTACCATTACTACTACAAGTACTACTATAACAACAACAACAACTACTACTACTACCGTTACTACTACACGTACTACAACAACAACAACAACTACTACTACTACTACTACAAGTAATACTTCTACCGTTACTACTACAAGTATTACTACTACAAGTACTATTGCTACACATTTTTCTGCTACTGGTACTTTTACTGCAAGTATTACTACTACAACAACACTAATTACTACTACCAGGTATTACTATTACTACTAGTACATAATTTACAAGAATTATTACAACCGCTGCAAACGTTCTCAGTAAAAGCAACGTGCAGTAACGTAAACAAAGTCACGGAACCTTGGAATATTTCTTGTCGTATATCACATAGCAATCCTGACAACCACTAGTTTGTCTATAGCATCTAGGAATCAATAACACAAAACCAGCAGTCAAGAATCGCTACAACTGGCGCACGACTACTTCAATACACAATTAATTATATCAGCGTCAGCGACTTCCGGTATCGAACACAGAGAAATTCTTGAGCCGCGAGGATGGTGTCTGCAGAACTTACTACTTCTGCTGTCGTATAAAATGAGACATAATCACTACCTCACGTTTTCTCCAGGCTTAGAATGATCGTTTTTTTCTAGACGCCTGTTGTTTAACAGCTGATGAAACTGTTGGTCTAATTCTGTTACCGTTGTTGGAGATTGTGTTGCTGGAGTGATTGCTCCTTGTTTTTCATATTCCTTCTTTCTTCTTTGTTGCTACCAGGGCCGTAGATACAGGGGGGTGTCAATCCTCCCCCCCCCCCCCCCCCCCCCCCCCTTTAAAAAAGGGGGGGGGGGGAATTATACTGTACCGGTACCAAAATAGTGCATAATTTTTTTTGGGTATTAAACCCCCCTTTTATTAAGTCCTATCTACGGCCCTGGAACTTGCTCAAGACTTACGCTTTATCTTAGATGAAGAAAGTATAAGCTTTATCTTGGCTCAAGTAAGGCAGGCACACGCTTTATCTTGGCTCAAGTAAGCCAGGCACTCGCTTTATCTTGGCTCAAGTAAGGCAGGCACACGCTTTATCTTGGCTCAAGTAAGGCAGGCACACGCTTTATCTTGGCTCAACTAAGGCATGCACACGCTTTATTTTGGCTCAAGTAAGGCAGGCACACGCTTTATCTTGGCTCAAGTAAGGCATGCACACACTTTATGTTGGCTCAAGTAAGGCAGGCACACACATTATGTTGGCTCAAGTAAGGCAGGCCCATGCTTTTTCTTGGCTCAGGCAGGCCCACGCTTTATCTTGGCTCAAGTAAGGCAGGCCCACGCTTTATATTGGCTCACGTAAGGCAGGTATACGTTTTATCTTGGCTCAAGAAAGCTAGGCACAAGTTTAACCATAGCTCAATAAACCTAGGCATGTTTTATTTTGGCCATAGAAAGTTAAACACAAGCTTTATCTTGGCTCAAGAAAGGTACGCACAGCATTTACCTTGGCTCAATAAAGGTAGGCATAAGTTTTACCTTAGCCCTAGACAGGTAGGCATTAGCTTTATCTTAGCTTATCTTCCCAGTCATTTAACATTTTACACATTTAAACTGGCTTCCCGATGGAAGATAGTAAATTCGATTGTATGGTAGACACTGACAGCAAAGCTCACGTTATGAGTGTCATCAATACTACTGGTTGCTCTAGTGAACAATAACATACGGGTTAAAACATCACGGTGGTTCATGAATCACTTATCTCATACCCCGTCTCAAAAGGTGATTTTCTCTGATGCCCTGTAATTTACCGCAAAACTGGGGGAGTGGTGGGCGGGGCGGCTTTGAGACGTGACTCAAGGGAATAACAACACTATATTGTTGTCGTCAGGCTGCATAATTTATTAACATTTTACCACAGTATAAAGATTTCCGGACCTGATAATCCCATGCAAAAATCCGCCAGATTATATCTGCACGTAATGCTCTGTCACGTAGGTTCAGGTAAGCAGTGTTATCTAGAAGAAAAAAAAAAACAGCGTACGGTACGGAGTGATTCATAATGTGAACAATGTAACTTAACAAGTCAATAGATTCGAATTAATGAAGGAGAATTGATGAAGAAGATCACGCTATTGATGCAGCTAAAATATTTTGATCATGTAAAAGACATAACATCTTACTAAAGACCACAACAGAAGGAAGAGTTGAAGGCAAACGTGCAAGAGGAAGACAGCGCTGTTAGTGAGAAGATAACATCAAGAGATGGACAGGAAAGAGAGTATTAGATTGTACCATCAAGACTAGAGACAGAAGACGTTGTTGATCCATTGCAGCCGACCTTCGTTGTGGTGATGGCACCTGATGATGATGATGATAATGAGATTCAAATACCTAGAGCACGTTAGTAACATCGGATGGAAGACACATCTCAGAACTGAGAAGTAGAATAACTCTGGCAAAACCAATATCCTATAAAATGAAAGGTATTTTATGCAACAATTCTTTGTCAATGGAAGTAAGAAAGTTCGTCAATGTTATAGAGAACCAACCCAGCTATGGACAATTAATAAACAAGCAGGAAGACTCTGGAGGCCATAGAGATGTCGTTTTACAGAAAAATGTTACAAAAACAGTGGGTAGCTAAAAACAGTAACCAGGATGTCCTGACAAAGGCCAATGCGCAAAGGAACCTTTTTCCTCAGGTTAGATGGAAGCAGTTCACTTCCTTTGGGCAAGTTATGAAAAAAGACATGTGGAATATATCGTGACAACAGGAAAGATTCAAAGAAATGTGGAATATATCGTGACAACAGGAAAGATTCAAAGAAATGTGGAATATATCGTGACAACAGGAAAGAAAGATTCAAAGAAATGTGGAATATATCGTGACAACAGGAAAGATTCAAAGAAATGTGGAATATATCGTGACAACAGGAAAGAAAAATTCAAAGAAATGGAGACAGAAGACGAATAAGAGAGGAGATAATGGATAGTCTCGACATCATGGCATGGGAAGAGGTCAACAACAGAACTGATAAACAATACTGCAGACCAGAAGTTGCGGACAGACATGATTGCCTTCGCCACCAGGCAATGTACTTAAAGAATAAAAAGAATTTAACACTGCTAATGTGTACAGTCAGTCTTCTTCGTCTTCAAGTACCATGTCAGTGGCGTAGGTGAGCATGTCCCTCCTCAACCACATGTGCAGGAACGTTTATCAATTCTGGTACATGATAACTATTTATACCGTGACCCCCATACTGTCACAAAATATAAAGAATCACGCATACTCCACAGCCTCGCACAATGCAAAGATGCTTGTATACTTCACAACCTCACAGCATGTAAAAATTTCCGTACAGCAAACCCTTAGTTTAAACGCTGTTCGATTAGCGCTTTTTCGGTATAACGCTGGTTTTATTTTATGCCTATTTCTATTACACGCTTTAAAAATCCGATCTCACGCTGAGCACTAAACTCCATGGGATGCAGGAATATAACTTTCACGTGCTCACCAAGTTAATCCAGGGTGGTAGGATGATGAATAAGCACTGTGAATACCAGCATAATGAATCATCAGCCCAAAATGAAATGCAATTCTAGGGTAATCAGTCACATAGAACAACATCATAATTGCTACAAGGCGCTTCTTGAAGACAAAAAGAAGATGGAAAAGCAAAGCAAGCGTGATTTTGTTAAAGTCTCCTCGAAAATCTTCTTCCCTCACTTACTAAATAGCTGTGCCTTCTACATCTGGAGTCAGAAAGACTTTGTCAATACCTACAAAACCTTCTGCTAACTAGTCATCTGATGATGAAGGCAGCTCTGCCGTGAGAATTGTAACCACAAGCCACGAAAGTAGCAGCGATTCAAGTCCTATAATATAAATAGTGTAAAATCTCGTCATGAGAAGGTCCTCAAAATATTCTGTCCACTTCTTCATTTGCTCTTGTATATTGCTGAGCAGTTTTCCATAGGATTGTCCTTGAGAGATTAAAAGAGTTCACAGAAAAGCAACTGAGAGATGAACAAGCAGGTTTTCGACAAAATAGATCCTGTACAGACCAGATAGTCACATTGAGAATAATAGTTGAACAAAGTCTGGAATGGAATTCACCGCTATATATCGAATTCGTGGACTATGAAAAGGCATTTGACAGTGTAGACAGAGAATCGCTTTGGAAATTGATGAGGCATTATGGAGTTCCCATGAAGATCATGGAACAAGAGTTGAGAAGAAGACGTTGGCGATGGATAGGACACACATTGAGGAAACCTGTTGATAGCATTACAAGGCAGTCCATGTTCTAGAATCCACAGGGAAAGAGAGGCAGAGGTAGACCAAAAAACACATGGAGAAGAGAACTGGAAACAGAGGGGAAAATGATGAGGAAAACATGGAAAGAGCTTGAGCGGATGGCACAGGACAGGAAGACTTGGCATGTGTTTGTTGAAGGCCTATGCTCCTTGGGGAGCTAAAAGGGTATTGAATTCACCTGTCAAAACATGGCGGTGAAATAATTACATTGTGCTTTTTTCAGCTGCATGTCTTGATGACGTCACTAATTCTCATAGGGTTATTTACCTGGATGTATTGGTTATGAAATTATGGGACAACGTGTCAAAAATGGCGTGGGATAAGTGACAAAAACAAACGAATGGACTGAAATTAGACCAATTAATTAACTGCTACTTTATCTCAACATGCTGTATAACAGTAAGGATATATATATATATATATATATATATATATATATATATATATATATATATATATATATATATATATATATATATATATATTATATATATATATATATATATATATATATATATATATATATATATATATATATATAATCTTGCATCGGTACGTTCTAAAAAAAAAATTAAAAAAATTCAAATAAACTTTCTATTGCTCCGTCTTCGAACCATTATTTAAGGGAGTATGTCGGAGTGGCTAAATCGCCGAGTGACTGCACATGTAACGAACTCCATTCTTTATATACTGAAGCACATTACAAGCGCACCACCTGTATAATCCAGGAACAGAGTGTGAAATGTAAATATAAGTGTTTACAAGTTTACATATTTGGAATCTTTATTCATTTTTCCTATTAATCCATGCTGGTCATTAATTTGTACATTTGATTGTTATGAAATTCATTGCATTCTGTGCAGGCAAGGAAGAAAACCAAAAATGCAACCAATAAAAAAATTCATTCACACTATCCTCAGTATCTGGTATGTCCACCGTGTGCTTGCAAACAAGCTTGGCAGCGGCTCCGCATGGAAGCACAAGTCTCTGAAGGAAATTCCTGGGAATCAAGTCCCATTCACGTGTAAGAGCAGCTTCGAGCTGTTGCAGATTAGCTGGAGAACCTTGCCTGTAGACTCTGCGTCCAAGCTCGTCCCACAGATGTTCTATAGGGGACATGTCTGGTGATAGGGCAGGCCAATCAATCGTCACAATGTTCTGCTGCTATAGATATTGCTGCGTAATGCATGCGGTGTGCGCACGTGCGTTATCCTGCTGGAGAAGCTGCAAGTCTGGATAATTTGTGAACGCAGGAGCAACCAATGCATCCAGAACCTCATCTCGATATGTCACAGCATTAACATTTCCACGGAAGACGTGAAGAGGCAAGCGATGGTGAAAACTGAATCCTCCCCAAATGTGAATACTTCCACCTCCAAATCGGTTGTGCTGACGAACACAACAATCTGCAAAGCGCTCTCCACACTGTCGCCAAATCCGCATACGTCCATCAGCAAAGGACATGTTGAATCTGCTCTCGTCTATGAATAGTGTAGGGATATCCTCAATACAATAGATAAATTAGATAAAACCATTATAGAATTCTTCTTCCGTCCTTAGCCACCGACCGTCAAAGCAGTCAGTGGCCATTACGCCTAGTGGCGTCTTAGGGCAACAGCAGATAGGTTTTCTTTGCCATTGTTTCCCATCACGCCTATTGGCGTCTTTAGGGCAACGGCAAATCAATCCATCTGCTGTTGTTTCCGTAATCGAAGTGACTGGCAAACGGGTGATCAGCCCGTTGGTCATTATAGAATAGAAAGTCAAAATAAGGTAGAAATAAAATCTTGGGTTGCGATTAGCTTCTTCGCCCCGCCTGTAAACATATCGCTTTCAATAGGCCTTACTGTAGAGAAAATAAATGTACCAATTTTGCACCAAATCGAGGCATAATTTTTGTTCTAGACGGAATGAGAGACAAGAAGGAGGGGAAAGGGGAGCGACAGAATGCTACTATCATCACGCGTTGTTTGGAATCACAAAAGGGTACCGTACGCGCGATATTGCTGGTGGCAGATTTGAAAATACGACTCATGGCCAATACTTGCATCGCCTTATAGTCACGCAGTGGAAATATATAAACACCCATACCGCTCTCATTTCCTGTGTTGTAGCGTATTTTTTGACGAACACAGACAGTGTCGTTTTAGTTTGAAAAAAAGCGTTAGAGAGAGGGAAAAATATGGTGGTTTTCTAGATTCAAATAATATTGACGACTAACATGGAAAAAATATGGAAGTACGAACTATAATACTTAGGACCATAAAACTTAGATATATAAATGGAATATGATCTCCTGATCAATAATATGTTTCAATCTATAAAATCGTCCAAGTAATACCCAAGATATTGCACTAATACTATATAGGTTAGAACAGACTGACGAACGGACTATCGTCCTTGCTTGTCTTATCGGTAACATTTGGGGACGCAATTTTGAAAAAAGCAGTATAAGTGGGCAAGACAAAGCCAAGAGGGGAAATCTAGGAGTAAGTGAGAAGTGGGATTGAATTTGTGTTAGCCCAAAAATCAAGCCTATTTTTAGATGTAATGCCAAGATCGGACGGACCGACCGACAGAGGAACACCTAGTTGTTTGGAGTTTTGTTTTTCTTTTTTAAACTTTGAATTCAAAATTTGATAGACGCCGATTTCTATTGGCCAGCGTAGGGGATATTGAGGAAAAAATGGGAAGGCTGGACGCAATTTGAAATAAAACGTTCCCTTAAACAGGTCGATTGATAGACCAGAAGTTTGACTTGCTTCACCATATAATAAATACATAACTACGGAAAAGCAGTCATAGTTTGGCAGCAGCACAGGTAAATTTGTGCCAAAATCAGCGTACCTGTGTGTATTTAACTGAATTTGTGGTAAGAACGAAATTATTAATATTTTATTTAAAAATTTGAGTGTGAGATACTGCCATATGAAAAACAATTTACGACTGTAAGTACATAGGTCGCTAGCAGACTTATGCAGGGCCTAGAGATTGATCCATCATATTAATAAACTACCAGAGATGTAGAACCAAGAGTTTATATAGGTTGTCATCAAGGATCATATCACCTATCATATTTTATGGAAAAAGATCAATGTAAATGGCAGAGGTGTTGCAGCCATTAGGGGAGAGGAAAAAGAAAACTGGTAAAAACTGTAACATCAATCTATGAGGATGAGCTGGGTTGGTCAGAGAGATCTGACCATGTTCTTTTATTTTGAATGTGTTGTTTGTGGAAATGATAGACTAAATACTATGTAAAGAAGGAACCATAAATTTCATATTGCAGGGTTTCTTACTGGCACTAGTCAAGTGCCAGTTTTCCTGAGGGAAGAATCTGTATGACTGTGGAAGTTTATCTAGTGGTACAAGCTCTCTACCACCGGAGTAGTAATATCGGTACAAGCTCTCTACCATATTACCTTATGACAAGTGAGACAGTGGCCGTTGGCCGGAAAGACAACTGTATTCCAACTACACGTGCCAGATAAGTGAATATGATCTGGCACGAAACAATTCATCAACAGAATATATTATAAATTAACTGTATTACTAAAACACCATTTCCACCCCATAAAGGGACAAGAAGATTTGTGTATAAGAACATGGGAATGATGTAAACACCCCAACCAGCCATCTATTAACATTAATAAGTAGTTAGATATTTGACAACACCATTATTATATTTCATATTAGGCTCTTGGACAGATTGTCCTTTTTTAGTTATTTGATTTTGCCTCTATATATATATATATATATATATATATATATATATATATATATATATATATATATATATATATATATATATATATATATATATATATATATATATATATATATAGATTTCTTTTGAATTTGATAGTCCTGACCAAAATAATATTAGGTTCAGGACAAAAATAAAATTGTAAAAAATTGTTAAATACCAAATTTAAAACACAGTGTTAGTTGAGTTGATCATAGATTTTAATATCTGTGTGTGTGTGTTTGTGTATTGGGTTACCATCACACCACACTTACATTACCCTAGACATTTAGACGTAGTCATCATTTATTATAAGTGTAAAATATAACTCTGAGTGAGATCTTAGGGTGGTAGCAGAAAGGTTCCCTGAAAACACACCCCATCAATTGTTAGATTCAGGGGCCTTCACAGTTGGACCTCACTCAGTTACAAATTAAATATAACACCAACATTCATAACATCTAAACCCACCACAAATAGGACAGCATTCCATTGCAGTCTAGTCCATCTGACATGTTGCTCTGCCCATTGCAGGCGCTGCTGACGATGTCTGTGAGTCAAGTTTGGCCCAACATAAGGTCGTCTTGCAGTAAGGCCTGTATCTCTGAGTCGTCGTATGACTGTCATTCGAGAGACTTGCCCACGTCTACACATTATTGCTCTTGCTGTTTGAATTGCCGGGAGAGAACGATTCCTTAGGTGACTCAGCACAATATGACGATCTTGCGCAGGGGTAGTAACTCGTGGTTGGCCACTCCGAAGTCTATCCCGGGCACTGCCAGTGGTTCCGTAACGTTCATTGAGACGTACAATAGTGCTGTGGTGGCAATTCATCCTTCTGACAATGGCCCGCGAGCTCATTCCGGTCTCCAACATACCAATGGCTCGTTGGCGGTCGTTTTCAGATAGTCGTGGCATTTCAAGCACTTGTACTGGGTGTTTTGTCTCAACGGCCTTTTTATACCGAGTATACTGCCACAACGCGTACACATTTTCAGGGTCATAGCTGTTGGGAATCGTGTTGCACGTGTAACTTTCATTGTTTTCATGTAGTCTGTACACAAACCCGTGGGTTGAATCATGCACTTTCCATTCCAGCAGCCATTCGCTCTCTACCTCATGACAAACACGGGGAAAATCCATTCCCACACTTTTTTTTCCAGCTTCTCGGCATCAGTATATATAATAGTGGTGCGTTTTTAATGTGCTTCAGTATATATTGATTGTAAATATTTTTTTGTAAATATTTTTTGGTAAATAGAGTAGATTCTTAAGATTTCGTTTGTGTTCGATATCTGATAACTATATGTAGTTAATAAATGTTGCTAACTATTTAGTTCCTGTTTTTTATCACCTTAATTTTATACAGTTTTCTGGGCCTTGGGAACGATTTAATTTGATTTCTATTAAATCTTACTGAAAATCAGTTTTCGTTTAGTGCTTTTTCGATTAATACGTATTTTAAAAATAATAATAAAAAATTCAAAAGAAACTTTCTATAACTCCGTCTCTGAACCATTAATTTAACGGAGTATCGACTTGAGTGACTAAATCGCCGAGTTACAGCAAATGTAACGAACTCCATTCTTTATTCACAATCACAATAGGGCTTCCTAAGGCAAAATAAAAATAAAAAATATCCGTACATTTACAAAACATGTTGTGATAAAGCAGTAGTTAATTAATTAGCCAAAGTTCAGTCCATTGGTCTTATTTATGTCACTTCTCACTATGTCGTTTTAGGCGCCGTGCTCTATAGTTTCATAAGTAATGTTTTCAGATAAATAATCACAGGAGAATTTGTGCCGTCATCTGGGCATGCAACAGAGATCGCACAGCATAATAATTTCTCGCCATATCCACAGATTCCCGTCTATCACCAGAAACATATACAGTTACCTCACATCACACAATTTAGCAATATCTGTGTCTCGTCACGAATCCTAGACATTTTTGTCTATCGTCACAAAATGTACAGTTAGCTAGTTAAAAAAGCTACCTGTCTGACGTCACAACGAAATATTTCGTTATCCATAAACCACAGTTTTGTATGTAGTCGAGCTTCACAAAATATACAGCTTTCTGTCTAACTTCACAAAGTGTACAGACTTCTGCATAACTTCACAAAATGTACACATTTCTAAAAGTGTACAGACTTTTGCTTAACTTCACCACAGAGTTCTGCTACCCATAAGCCCCGGAAATGAAATAGAAACTGTTTTGTGTTGCGCTAGTTCTCTGGCAAGAATGTTTTAACATGGGGTAATGAGGACAGAAAAGAACGTTAGAAAACTGTTCATTCTTCAAGTGTCCCAGGTTGAGAGTGGCGTGGGTGGAAGAAACGTTTCAATGTTTACAATACCTGTTTTGTTTCCCTATTTTTTTTTTTTTTTTTTCTCTTAGTTTGTTCGGATGTTTTCTTTACACCACAAGCTTTTTCAAAATCATTGTTCTGGTGAAATGTTAAGGCAATCCCTGTATGGCTCTGAAACATGAGAAAACAATAAAAACGTCCAGTTATAGAATACTTTCATTAGTTAACGCTTGCACAAAACAGAACAATTAGAATGGTGTGATAAGATCACAATGTGGAACAGGTGAAACAAAAGACAGACATATATACCTGTGACGTTTGTTTTAAAAAAGAAAGTGGGTGCAGGTGTGTTGATGAATAAAAGAGTAACAGAAGAAAGAAGTAGGCACTAAACTATTAAGAATGCCTGCTGTCCACTGGCACATGAAAGAACACTCTCTCTCTCTCTCTCTCTCTCTCTCTCTCTCTCTCTCTCTCTCTCTCTCTCTCTCTCTCTCTCTCTCTTTATCAGGGCAGTTCACCATGTGAACATGAAAAGAGATGTTTTAAGAATACTAAAACTTGCCTCTTAGTTAATCTGAAATACAGATTACTGGAAAATACGATATAGGCAGAGGTTTTGGCATTCGTGTCACACTGTATCCCTTCCCTGAATTTATGTAATTATCTTGTCATTTACAATTACAGTGATTTAGCTCGTGCCCCCAGGTAAAAGAATAAAAGACTTTATCTTATTTCTAGTGTAAAAGCCCGCCATAAGACGGGAATTACATTCAAAAGCACCAATACCTAACGTCAATTTTACTTATTCACAAGTATTAAAAAAAACCCACTGTGCATCACCACAGTACACGAACTACGTAGCAGCTGCGAGGATCCCAATGTGTGTATACCGGGTCACACAGTCTATAAATATATTTTTGTGCACACCGTCATTTGCGCATTGTTCTTTGGTAAGTGTTATTATTTTCGGGAGAGTACATATAAGGGAAACAATACAATTAATGTCTAACTTTCAACCAAAGTTGCATCCCTTAGCGTCACTGACAGAAGAAGCTGGGATTATATATATATTGATACTTACTACCAAAAGGTTTACATTCAACATAAACGTGACACAAAGAAAATAAAACAGACTCGATGTTTTGATTTCTATAAATAAAAAATAGAATTTCCAAAAGACAAAGAAACAGAAAATCCAGTCTATAGTGTTGTTTTTACAAATTCAATACAAGCGTTACTTTGAACATGTTATTGTTGTTTCATAAAAAGGTTTTCTTCATGTGGACACATGTATTAAAGTTTCTCATTGCTGGTATATAGGATACTCAGCTTTATAATGTGTTTGTGTCTGCCTGGCTCTAAGGTTAGCCAAGTTTTGGTGGTCTCGAAGTGTTGGACTACTACTGCAGGCTTCCTGGTGTAAAGTTTTCAGGCTCCCATTGCAGTCTCCACGTTTCAGCTCTCAAGAGTCCAGCTATTATGTACCACACATTAAGGCTGGAGAACAAATATATGTAACATTGCCTTAGTTTTTCTGCTAAGTTGAAATACATCTGCCCTTCCCTCTCTGCTGGACTCAGTCCATCAGATAATTTATGCGGACCCGACTGAAGTGGGTAGCATACAATTTCGCGTTGTAACTATGCGTTCTACCATTCTGCCCCACCTCTGATTTTATTCGTTCAGAATGTCTTGATAGGATAGAGTTCTAAAATCATGGTCAATTATAGAATACTTTTCCCACCCATATAAAATGACAATAGTTACTATGTGCATTACAGAAATGTCAAAAGTGATTCAATAATAAACACTGCTGTATACCTGAAACTACGAGAAAAACAGTGAATGGGTTATTATTGAAACTGATGATAGAAGTTAGAAATTACTGATAGATATGTACAGTATTTCTGGCTCCGCATGGAACATAGGGTCCATCATGTGCTAGATGGCCCAGAAAGAATTGTGAAGATCATTACTATTGAATTATGTCTTGCTTTTAAGACATGAAGGAGACAAGGACAGTGGGTAATAATTAATTATCAAGAAATAGTATTTAAGAAGCTGCGAAGCTGGCATTTACCAGGGAACAAACGTTGAGTATATAATGCAATGAAAATACAGCTTCAGGTTACATCTTAATAATGAACATGAATTTTAGTATTAGATATACAAATCATGTATTAAAGTATGAGTAATAAAATTCCTCGCATACCCGTCCCAACGTCAACCACCGATGTTTCTCTAGATGGCTTGCTCTGGTCTCTCAGCTCTGGTGGTCCGCTATTATGGGTGCTAGCTTTTACGTATAGAATCGTTACCACTAGTCTACACTGTCTCTTGTGAGGGCACCTAAAGTTGATTAGGTGTTAGCTGGTGCTAAGGGTTTCAAAGCCTGTCTTCTCAGTCAGGAAAGGCAACCGCCGTTTACGGTTGTTTTAGAAAAGTTCTGCTAAAGTCCTCTTCACAAAGAATTACAGTTTTCCTACCAGGCTTTCTTGAGGAATGTTCGTAACCACAGTATTAGGATATATATTTTTAACAAGACGCGCCCAAATCGGCCAGCACGCATCACGTGATGTAGCGTCGGTCGTCCTGTCAAGCCATGCCAATGGGCTCACAAACTAATTCGCACTTCTGGCCGTCTCTAGCATTCTCGTCTTGCTGTGGCCCATTCAAAAGGATAGAATTTCTCTAATCGCCCGGTGCGTAAAAATAAATGCATTCGTTCTCAAGAGAGGAAGAGAGAGTGAGGAATGTTAAATGTATAGGTAGCCCTATAGCAGATACTGCCGTAGAGAAGTGAAGAGTGAGAGACTTCACTATACTAGGTCCAGCTTTGAGAGGTGGGGTGACCAGTTCCTTTTCTCACTGCCGTTTGCCTTCCCTAACCCAAAAGCAGGGTCAGGTACCCATTTACAGCTGGGTAGACTGGACCGTGACTCCACCATGTTTCGAATCCGGCACCTTTGCTGCGAGAGGCCAGCGTTCTAACCACTCTGCCAATCTGACGCTCGAATAGAGTATACATAAAGAGAATCAGCGGACACTATTACAAGACAGTTCTAGTTCTAGAACTCCAGCCAAAAAAGAATAGATGAAGACTTAAAAAGACATGAAGAAAGGTTTTTGTTTTTTTATAAATACAATTTTTGCCTCGCTTTGGCGAGGTGCGTCCTGTTTAAACTAGTCTGTTTTAGTTAGGGCGCATGTTCAAATATAAAAAACCTTTAGGTGTAATATAACACGAAGCAGAGATTTGATGACTGACCTGAGCGGTATAGAGACGACATAGAAGACCCTGAACGGGCGTGACATTGTTAAACGGCCTATGCTCCTCGAGGAACTGAAACGCAAAGGAAACGAATGTTCCTGAAACGCATTAGGAAGCAACTCATAAACACAAACAAGGAGAGAGAAGAAACAAAAACCAGAAAGAGTGAGAAAGTGAATTTAAGAGCTGCGTACTATAAGATACTAAATGAGTATCTATGATAGCAAACGGGAGTCCAATAGGCATAGAGGTTAGAGAGCCTGCCTCTCGCGGTAAAGGTGCCGACTTCGAAACGCGGTGGCTTCACGCTCTAGTATTCCCAGCTCGGTAGCTGACGTTGTTCTTGAGTTAGGGAAACAAAGGGAAGCGGGGAAGGGAAAGATGTTGGACCTAGTATGGCGAAGTCCCCAACACACCGCACCTCTACGGCAGTATCTACTATAGAACTACCTTGTCCTTGGTTATAGCAAATACAAGTATAGTTCTTTCATAACGTGAACACAGGAAGAAGGTAGTCAACGACAGATAGCTGGAGGTAATTGAATGCAATTGTTATTTCCCCTAGAAGCTGGGCTCTGTCCCTTCAGTAATTTTTTTAATCAATCACTTCCCCTTATAGTCCCCGACGACACGATTCAATCACGTGAGAAACGAACCAGGCTGGGCAATTGTGGCCTGGTATAGCTCTAGGAGGCTGATATTATCAGTTTAGAATTATTAGTAAAGTGAAGAGAGATGAAAGTAACAGCGACGATGATAGGACAATATAGAACATTGTAGGTAAGAAGATGAAAGGGTATAGAGCAGTGATTTTCAACTGGTGTGCCACGGCACTGAAGGGTCCGTAGGTGAGCCGCGAGAGCCTGGGGAAGGTCGGAAAAAAAAGTTAGAAAACAATGAGGAATAAATAAAGATCATCGAGGTCAGTTTTAGAAATATTGTATATTTTTCATAAAATGTCGATAAGAATGAAAACAATAACAGTTTAACTTTTAAAAACAGTTAAAGTAACATTCTAAGTACCTCTATTTTTCCAGATCCCTCCTCCTCCCCACTTAACACCCCCCCCCCCCCCAAAAAAAAAACCCACCAAAACAACTAACCCTACTATGTACTTTTACAACCCAACCTTTCACCCTTGTCGAGCCACCGTGCATTGTTGTGACCCCCCCTTCTCATGAAAGAGAACTTTTACACATTCGAACATGACCAAGACAATCATTACAATGGGAGGTCACTAAAATACACATGTCTACAGAGAACCTTTCCAGCATTTTTGTTTGTTATTTCTATTTTGTTTTAGTTATTTGGTTATTTCTGAATTTAGTTGATTGTTATTGTCACGGAATTGCCTCCCCTGCTTTGCAGTAGTGGTCCAACAATGGCCAAAACTCAAGAGTATCTAATATGGGTCTTCAAAGGTGTCTACCTTCGCACACGGTTACTCTTGACAGCGATGTAGATAGAAGGATAATGATGCTTCTATCTCAAGGGAATTTTCATAAGATATTTCAGAAGTCAAGAACAATGCTGCGTTGGGCAGGGCAATTGTTAACTTATATTTGAACCGCCACCTTTTATGAAGAATTAAGCAATTATTAATTTCAGCTCGTTCAAGCCCTCCCCCTGATTTAATCAGTGGAATTCTTATTATTCTGGTATAGCTATGTTTAGAGTGTATGTAGTAAATTGACTGAGACAAACATGCAGTACATTCAAAATGATTAAATCGACGTTAAATTTGTATATATTCACAAATAACAAATTTAATAATCAACTAAGTTTTAGCAGTTTAACAAAATTGAAATTTAACAGAAAATACTCATCATTGTGTCATGGTATGGTGTTTTATGTAAGAAGTCACTTGGCAGCTTTTAGGTTTGACTTAGCTGCAAATGGTAGTTTCTGCTCCCATTGGGTTTTTGGGTTCTGTGCAGATAGGTCACTGGCGTTCTCGCGTCTTTGGTCAAGATTAAGCAGCACGTTCCAAGTAAGATCAGGGAGTAACTGCAAAGCTGGTCCCGCGTTTCTAAGACCCTCTGATAACGGTGTCTAGCTCGGCGTCAGGCCATTCTACCCTCACTTTGTTTTAGAGATTAGTACCCTCAGCTGGTACCACCAACTAATGTGGTAAAAGAAGAGAAACGAATACCCTCTGAGTATTGAGTTTCCCAACACATACTTATGTGTCCCCATCTTCCTATGCCACCATCCCATCAACCTTAGACTTTACCCTCGATGAGGATTAAGTTTAATCCCTCGAGAGAAACTTTCTGTATATTTAAATTTAATAGCTTTATATTTACTTTACATTCAAATGAGAAGGTTAATAGTACAGATATAATATGTTTATATTTATATCTACACTGATTGAAAAAATGTTTACAATATAGATTGAATATGCTTTCATTTACATCTACACTGGTTTAACAATGGTCAAAAAATAGATTGAATATGTTTTCATTTACATCTACACTGGTTGAAAAGCTTTGAAACTTTCATTAATTTTAAAGTGAATATGACACTGACATTTACACTGGTTTGAAAATGTAAATATTTTAGTTCTCTTTAAGAAACTAGCAATAAAGCAGTCACCAGTCCTTGCAGTTGTGGTTCATGAAATCATCATTCTATATGCTGAGGTTGCCCGCCTCAAACGACTTGGACATCCACTAGCAATTTTCACATATTAATAATAACATGGCAATATATACATTGTCACGAGACAATAATGTGCTTACACGCACACTTTTGTCTCTGACTGCAGCGACACTATCGCTGTTACCATTCATCTAACACAATCAGCAACAACAACAAAGGCAACGTAGTCTAGAGGACAAGTTTCCACACTGTACATAGCAATAAATAAGTGAACCCAGACTGTGTCAATCTCGACATAATATACTAACAACTAGTACATGCTATATATAGGAGGTACGATATTCAAAAGCACAAGACATTACCAATCTATCTGGACAACCAGCCAGTACTCAAATAATACTAACATCACTTTTGGCACTACAAAAACTTCCTAGATCAGAAATAACATCGATCCGTGCAACAACTAAAACCACACAACAAACACCAGCTCTTCTACACAAGAGCAACAACTAAAACCACACAACAAACACCAGCTCTTCTACACAAGAGCAACAACTAAAACCACACAAGAAACACCAGCTCTTCTACACAAGAGCAACAACTAAAACCACACAACAAACATCAGCTCTTCTACACAAGAGCAACAACTAAAACCACACAACAAACACCAGCTCTTCTACACAAGAGCAACAACTAAAACCACACAACAAACACCAGCTCTTCTACACAAGAGCAGCAACGGGACACCTCCGTTCTCTTCTACAAGGTCTGTCAACTCCCCTTGGACACCCTTGTAACCTTTTAACCTTCCATACCTCAGGCTAACTCTAGCCAATAATAACTACTACTTTAGTCACATGTCATAACAATCATAGTACAGCTGCTCGTGCAAATATCACATGCAACTCACAAACGTTTAACTTGACTTACATTACAATCACGTTTGTCACAAAAATGTACCCAATAAACCTTGCTCACCCAGGAGCATACAATCATAGCAAATTCTCAAAATTGCATCTTGACATAGATATAAGTTCACATGTTAGTAATGAATAATATAGAATGTAAAATGTAACACTTACGCCAATCTTGGCTCATAGACTGTTTGCTCAGAGGAATAAAGTTAAGGCACTTGCAGATGCCTTTTACACGTGTCCGGGGTGTTGTTATGTTAAAAGTGAATTCCCACTATGACTCCGTGTTTTCAGTTTCCTCAGATCCCTGTTTTCCTTGTTAAAATGATAGAGTTTTCTTGGGCTATTTAAGTCTTTCAAAATACTCCCACAAAGTCCGGTCTGATAAATGGAATGCTGATTCTAACTTCTGGCAGTCTGGTGGTCGTCGTGGCAAGCGATTCTCACAGTGTCTTACAACTGCAAAAAGGTCAGGTTATATTGCCTGCCTTCACCTGCATTTGTTTTTTTACGATGCTAAGCAGGGCTCCAATCGTTTCAAACATGCGTATTTTGGTGGGGTAATTCAAAATTATTTCCGCCTGAAATAACGTGCGTGATGCAAAAGGTCGTCTCTCCCATATATGACAAAAAAAACTTCCGATTGCCTTCTCTGCAAAGTTTACAAATACAACATCTTACTATTATCTCAAGTAATATGTTCGTAATAAGTGGTACAGGCAACGATTATGTCATCCCTGTCCGCTGACAAATAAGTTCTCTACCCGTAGTGGCTATCAAACTTTCAGCGTATTACCATCTTGGCGAAGAACGCACCTTGGCCTTATCAGCGATTAAACAAATGCGATGGGCGATTTTAGTGTTAATCTGTAGTCTGATGTCGGCCACTCCCGAGATTAACCAACATGGTTGTCGGTTAATATTGCAACACCTGTCTACTCTCTCAGCAGGGATGGTCAGGTAAACAGACAAGACGAATTATTACTGAAAGGAGTGAAATAATATTTGAAAATACAAAATATATGCTACATAGCAGAG
Organism: Oreohelix idahoensis; assembly: GCA_024509875.1. Lineage (NCBI taxonomy): Eukaryota > Metazoa > Mollusca > Gastropoda > Stylommatophora > Oreohelicidae > Oreohelix > Oreohelix idahoensis. Next base: position 155,733 of record JAMPIV010005003.1, read on the forward strand.
AAAGAAAAAGATGCCGACCATTGAAAAGCACGTAATCAGTCCTCACTTCAATTGAAAATGAGTACTGCCGTAGTGAACAAGAGAGTGACCAAAAATTATGTCACAGTTATTTTTTTAGGGCTTATTAGACATAGACAAATTTCTAATTTAAAAAGTTAGATGATGATAATGAATCAAGTGTAGCTGGCACTAGTTCTGGTAGAATAACACAGTACACTTAGTGCTAGTTCTAAAACCGTTGTGCGCCAGTATAATAAAGACTATTTGTCCTTCGTATTCATTTCATCTGGAGAAGAGCAGCCAAGTCCTAACTGTGTTGAAAAGACACCTTTACACAAAGCACTCACATTTGTGCGAGCAACCAACTGAATATTTTAAAAAGGCTTATAGCTGATTAAGCACACCAGGTTAAAGAATGGACCAAAATCACAACTATTTCTGACAAAGCTCAAGAAGCAAGCAATGCCGTTGCCGAAAAAAAGATGAAATCATATACCATTTCTGAGTCAGTAATTTTACCAGGATGCTGTAAAATGGTAAATATTATGTTTGGTGAGAAATATGAAAAAAAGATTTTGAAAATCCCTGTGATATATTAGTCAGCGCATACAAGACATGTCTCAAGAAGTTGAGTCACAAATGATGGCTAACAATAAAGTATTTGATTTTGTTACCATCCAGTTGGACGAGTCAACCAACATCTCGGTAAAAGCTCAATTCCCAGCATTCACCGGGTTTGGTTGTCATGGAGACATCATTGAACAATATTTATTTTGTAAACCACTTTCAGAAACAACAAAAGACCAAGACAGTCTTGATGTTTCGACAGTTTATAACACAATGATTACAATTTTAGCTATTGAACTTTTAAACACAGTATGATAACAAATCTCTTTATAAAACGAGTGTGCCTTGACAATTTTAGCACCTTGTTCAGTGTGCCGTGAGCTGAAAAAGGTTGAAAATCACTGGTATACTTGTATAGGATGATAAGAGAAAATGGGGGAGATTACTTCAAAGATGTAATTGACTATCCATTCTCCGACAAAAGTGTAGGCCTACGTCTAGTCAGGAAACACGCAGGAAAAAAAACAACACAGATCATCACTTCATTATCAAAAGAATGCTTGCCTCAGCATCATAGTCTACATACAATCATGTTCCTTTGTCTAATGAAGTTAAGGAATGAAGAAAAGAAAAAACTAACGAAACGACTGAGATATAAGGAGGTCACATATATATCTTTACACCATACCTGTCACAAGTGAACATGCTGTAGATTGTAGTAAACTTGGGACAATAAGAAACTATACGAAGGTCATAGTTATATTTTTACACCGTACCGGTGTTGCAGGCAGGACGTACTTAAAGGTAGGGAACGCTGTACAGTGCCTCCTACCTGACGGTACTGGACACTGTACAGTGAAAATTACCTGCTAGGTAGGAAGCACTGAACTTGGGTAGGAATGACTTAACATTTTAAAGGTAAAAAATAATCGGAAACATGTATATAAATATAATTAATGCTGTATTGTATGTATTGAGAAATGGATGTGCCAGTAAAACCAAGACAATAATACATGATAATTGCGGTTTTTTTCCTACTTGGCAGTGTAGAAAATAAAAAGTATTAATAAAGTATAACTGGATAGATGACATTCCTTTGAAATATAGATATGACCAACGAAAATCAGTATACGTCTAATCTGTTAAAAATATGTACATTGCTTATTTAGTAACTACTATTACCAAAAGAGAATTAAAAACTACTTTTTACGTTAATATAAAAAGTCAAATAATTTATAACGTCATCTGTTGGCATTGTGAAATAAACCTTCTCTTTGGCAAGAACGTACTTAATCGCGGTGCGGGCAACGACAGAAGCATATTTTTTCGTCCGTAATAATTGTAATTGTAATCCAGTTCACGTTGTTGTAGATAATTAGCTGTTTTGAATCACGATACAAGAGCACATTAAAAAAAAACGAATCTTTATGAAAGATTTAAAAAGTCATATTTCGTTTAATTTTACAATTTTCACATCTGATTTTCAGTGATCTTCATGTGTATTTTTTCATGAAGTTTCACTTACAAAAATTAGTTCAGTTTACTTAATGCTGATATACAATACAATACAAAACAATATTAATTTGTAAAATAAAATAAATAATAGCTTTGCTAACATTTCAAAATAGACATATTTCTTACTTTATTCGACGCCAATGACGGAGATCAGAAGCAATGGAAACTTTCTTACATTGTGTAAAAATAAACTTACTTTAAAATGAAAGGGGTTAACTCCTAAAACTGTTTTTCATAATGAATTTACATGTTGATATGTACTTTTATACTAAGATTTAACTTCAGCCACTCATGACATTTCGTCTCAGTATGATACATTTAATAATTAAATGGACTTATTTCATGTCTTTTCCTTAACGGAGACAGTCTGTTTGTATACACATTGTGTTTTAACAACGAAGATCTTTCTTTCATATTTTGTTTAGTTTAACAATTATAATTAATACAAATTCAGAGGTACAATTATATGTAATATTTATTTATTTATATATTTATTGAGCTTCCGATTGGCAGAGTGGTAAGAGCGCTGGTCTCTCGCGGCAAAGGTGCCGGGTTTGATTCACGGTATCGACACGCTCCAGTCTACCCAGCTGTAATTGGGTACTTGACTTTGCTCTGAGTTAGGGAAGGAAAAGGCAGCGAGGAAGGGAACTGATCACCTCACCTCTCGATGCTGGACCTAGTAAAGAGAAGTCCCTAACACTTCACTCCACTACGGCAGTATCTGCTATGGGACCACCTTTACCTTATATTTATTACTCACTGCCCAAATTATGATCACACTACACGCACCATACCGATACCTGTTTGGAATGAACACTAAAATAATAATTTCCCACCATATATTTTTAGACGAAATTAGAAAAATTTCATCACATTTGTTTACACACTATAAATGAATACCATGTGAAGCAAACATAAAAATATCTTTACTCTTTATCTCTTCAGTCTTTTGCCCTATAAAGGAAGGAACAGTGGAAACATCTGTTTAATGGATTATAATAACTACAACGCAGTGCGATATACCTATTTATGTTTTTTTCAGGCACGAATTACTGTTCTGTGCTTCATGCCTGAGTTAAGTACCTGTTACCTAGGCAAGAATCACTTGTCCAGTGTTCCCTACCTGATGGTAGCATGCAATGTACAGTGCGTGTTGCCGGTTCAGTGCTTCCTGCCGCCTACACCGGTCTAAAATGAACATGCGGTAGATTGTACTAAAACCTGGCGCAGGAAAAAATTATAAGAAGGCCACAATTATATCATTACACCGTACCTGTCACACCAGCGTGTAGGAGGTAGATCGTACTAAACCCAGGCGGGATAGTAACGAGAATTCCAGTTTTGCTGCGCGCTGCACCTTACTGTTTAAGTAACAGTAAACAATTATATTCTTACAGATAACAATGTGTTAGTTTTTACTGGCTCTTGGTTATTAATTACTTATTGTAGGCCTTTTTGAGTGGCCGATTGGCAGAGTGGCTAGAGCGCTTGTTCTCGCAGTAACTTTACCGGGTTCCAGGCTAGAAACCCGGCAGCGTCACGCTCCAGTCTACCCAGTTGTAAATGGGTACTACACTTTGCTGTTGGGTTAAGGAAGGCAAAAAGGACATAAACTTGTCTCCCCCACCCCACCCTTCTCCAATAAAACTGGACCTATTGCAGTGAAGTCTCTACACTCCTCTACGACAGTATCTGCTACGGGCCTACCGTGGCCTGACCTTTTTAACTGCAAAGGGGGGGGGGGGGGCAGAGAGGAATATGGCCCGACACCAGGTCAAGGGACGAAGCTGAACAATTATTGTTGTTAATATTCAGATAAAGGTAGTCTCACAGCATATTATGCTATAGGGGAGTGAAGTGTTTGAGACTTCACGATATTAGGCCTCAGCCTTATGAGATGGGGTAACCAGTTCCCTTCCTCACTAACTTCCCTAACTCAACAGCAAAGTCAGGTACCCGTTTCTTTTTTTTTAACTGCTGGGTGACTGGACCGTGATGCGACCTGATTTAGAACACACCCTCTCTGCTTTGCGAAGTTAGTGATCTAACCACTTTGCAACTCAGACTCTCAACTTTGAGGGGTCCAGCAAACTGACTAGTGCTCCAGGTTGACATAACTGTGACTGTTCATCTTTACTCATTAAGTAGCAAGTAGTGCCTGCTGTAGTTGCCAATCCTCCCCCTTTTTTCAATAAACGCATGCCAAGTCCTCTGTCGCGCTCCATTACATCAAGGTCGATCCATGTCAATGTCGCGCGCCATTAGGTCAAGGTCGTTCCATGTCAATGTCTTTCCATGTCTTCCTCATTATTTTCATCTCCAGTTCTCTTCTCCGTGTGCGTGTCTTGTGTGTCTACCTCTAAATATCTTATCCTCGGGAATCCAGAGGAAGGACTACTTGGTTACGCTGTTTCCTCATTGTGTGTCCTATCCATGGCCAGCGCCTTCTTCATACCTCTTGCTCTACAGGTACTTGAAGAAATATCGTGAAATAAATATGTAGAGAGTAACCGCAAGTTTCAATATTAAAATGTTCACCACTGTGATAAATGAGCGCCAAGGCATTCTAGCTCTATCTTTTCCTACATCTCTCGCATTTTATTTTCTCCCACATTTGTGCTCTTTCATCCCACATTTGCTATTTCATCGTTTTGATTACTCGCGACCGGTATCTAGAGAACCGCATTTGTTCTTTCATCGGTGGTAAAATAAAGTCTTTTGATTGAGTCCCCATACCTGACATCGTCGTTTGAAGTCCTCATTGCATCATGATAAATCTGGTGAAAACCCATCTGGTCATCCAAATCAGACATCTGGGCATTATACAATTTCTGTGGACTGTTGTTATCTTTGTTGCTCGGCCGGGTCACCACATTGGACGCCCAGCTTGGCCAGGTGAAAATGTCTCATGCTGATTAAACCAACCGGCATGCAAATCAATAGGCTGCGCCACAAAGGGGACATGTTAGCATGCTGGCGACAATGGACGGAAGTAACAAAGAGTGCCGCCAACACACGGAGCGATAGACAATCAGAGAGTAATGTGACAGCACGTTTGCAGTGGCCAGCCAATTATCTCAATACCTGTTTGTCAGGCAAGCCAGGCAACGAAAGTTGGTCGCGAATTACCCCACCCACTTTTGGACTGACAGGGGACAAGAGCGATCCTGGGAATGAATTCTTAGGTATTGGTTGTATGGGCGGAGTTGTACGTCACCGGTCCAAGGAACCCACATTGGACTTCTAGAGATATAATATACCGACCGCTAAGCTCGCTAGAGAGAGGAGTCCAGTTTTTACACTGTGAGCTAGAGATTAAATCCCTATAACACCTAGCCTAAATACACGTGTTTATTCAGAGTGGATAATAATTCATTCTGTGGTGAATTGTGTTCGTAACGGATTTTGCGAAGGGAAAAGAAGGTTAGTAGATCTTATACAGATTATTAATACATTTTCTTATTCTTTGTTTAGTTTAACCTCACAGCTAAATGTGCGAAAGATAGAGTTTCAGTTAATTTTTTTCATAACTAATTAATAAAATCAGAAGATTTTTCTAGAAGATGATAGGATGATAGGAGGTAATTAATAGTTCATTCTTCACCTTCATCATCATCACAGTCTCTCATGCACACACACTCTCATGAACTCGATAGTTAACATCATTAGAATTGAACTCAGAGAGAGATCAATAATGAGCAGTAATATAAATGAAAGTCAACCAGTGATGTTAAGTGTGAAAACTTACGAAGACTTTTGTGTATCTTCAGTTCATCAGAAGTCTGAGTCTACACGCAACGTGTCTGACGTCTAACCAGAAATAAGTTATCAAAAAACGGACATTTGGCTAGCAGAATTCGCTATAGGACATCTTTCATTCCTCAATTAAATATTTCCTCACCCACAATTCAGACGGTGGACGCAGCATTTTTCGTCACCATATACTGCTGGCTCACAAGTTCAATACCTAGTTATCACAAGTTCAAATCACTCGAAAGCTTATTATCTGAAGTCAAGCTAAAGAGCTCAAAAGTGGAATCTCCTATTTATACCAAGTGCAACACACTCTTAAGCGCATTCTATGATGCAGACTCTAAAGTATATTTTATGAATCACAACTACATACGCAAGAGAATGAGTCTACATATCACTAACATTTCGTGAAGATATCCAGTCTGGCCAGTACCCTCGGAAGATTAGACAACAGACTTTTTTTTCATATGACAGCTATTAACTGTTGATCAACACTACAGAGATATACTCAAACAGTGAATGAATATATATATATATATATATATATATATATATATATATATATATATATATATATATATATATATATATATATATATATATATATATATATATATATATATATAGTCAACGTTCTCAGTACGACAACAGTTTTCATCAGAACGTCCTCGGCTTAGAGATACCCCACTCGTCATAACGTATGACAACTTGGAACATTTTATGCATACATGTGAATCATCGAATCCATGAGAAGCATTTAGAGACACATGGACTGTGTAGATTACTCACCATTTTGGTAACACGTATCATATCACATCATCATCATTTCGCTTTACACCAGTTCATTCTTAATTAACTACTACTTAATTAACTGCAATTTTAATATCTCATCTGTGTGTTTTGTGTGAATCGTCTTTTACCACCATCACGTTCTAACCATTACTAACCCTATATGTGTGGATATTTAATTAATAAACCCAACAATCGTTTGATCATTATTTAGTTTGTTAGTATCACTCGTGCTGTCGGTGTTACATATTCACCTATAGGAACATTTCTCTACTCAGATGAGGTTGGGGGCTTTTTCTGTTACGGGATCTAAGGGCAGAAGATAAGGTCGTGGGGAAACAGAACTCTTTCCATAATTAATTAGAAAACACTGTCCAGTGGAAAGCATTCGCATTCCTGTCTTCTTGTCCCTATCTCGAATAGGTCTTTATTCTTTCTTAACAAGCCAATTTCTAGAGACCTTCTACCTAATATTTCATTGGCTATTCCTGGCAAAAACTACTGTTGTAGTTGCCCCAATACGCACCACATGACAACTACAGACCTGACACGCATGTATATGTGTGAAAGTATTTATACATATATTACCTGTGTTACTCTGTAACGTATAATCTAGCGGAGATTATTAAATTATAAACCATATATATGTATATATATGTATATATATATATATATATATATATATATATATATATATATATATATATATATATATATATATATATATATATATATATATATATATATATATATATATATATATATATATATATATATAATAAGCAACAAGAACTCTAACAAACAGAAGAGGAGACATTGAAAAAAACAAACAAACAAACTAAAGAGCTGACAGAAAACGCATACCTTTGGACAATTTCCAAACAAACTTCAAAGCTGCGGCAAAAGCACTAAAACGGCTGTTATATCCATCATGAAAAACATAGGTAATGATAAAATCACGGAAGTATTTGTCGCAGATTCTTTATCGGTTATAACTGCTCTACGATGGCCAGACAAACATGAAATTCACCAGTCAAAAGCACTCACGGAAATCAGATATAAAGGTTGAACAAAATAAAAGCTTGTGGACCACTGCCCACTTCAAAATATATGTAAATAAGAAAACAGACAGATTGACCAAAGAAGGAGGAAGTAAACATCATACTCAGGACAGAGTAACATAAGGAGAGATAAAAAGCAAATATAAAAAATAACTTCAAAGAAAAATGGCACAGAGAACATCCAGAGCCAGACAAAACAGAAGCTTACTAATTCTCGTCAGGAAGAGATCATTCTAACCTAAGCTGAGAACCGGCTACTGCACGACTCAAGTACCATCTGTTCAAGAAAGTCAAAATCGGGCAGATAAACTTAGGTCCATGTGGGGAAGACAAGCAATAGACATATGTCCATGTGGGGAAGACAAGCAATAGACATATGTCCATTTGGGAAAGATAAGCAATAGACATATGTCCATGTGGAGAAGAGAAGCAATAGACATAGGTCCATTTGAGGAAGACAAGCAATAGACATATGTCCATCTGGGGAAGACACGCAACAGACATATGTCCATGTGGGGAAGACAAGCAATAGACATATGTCCATGTGGGGAAGACAAGCTATGGACAGATGTCCATCTGTGGAAGTGTGACGAAATCAGTTGTGCACTTTTATAAATCTAATTCCCTCTTGCATTATCATTTATTTCTTCATTTTCCTCACCTCATAGTCGCACCTCTTAGAGCTGTTAACCTCTATTTACACTGCAATAATGTTATTTCACGGCTGAATTGACTATCTTGAGGATTAATTGTAATCACTTAAGTGGTCTGGCCACCTTTAATGCAGAAGGTAAACATGAAGAGTAATAGTGACTTTGTGTCATAACTCATTTCCAGCCCAGACCGAGTGACCACCTGGAATTCGAGGTTATCACACCGCCTTCCGACACTTTGGGCGGAAAGAACAATAGACAGCCAGGTGTGTCGTCGAATAATGTTGGTGCGCCGTGCTGTATCAGCAATTATCTGTCTCGTGAACGATTTGAGTACGTGAATGATAATCGGCTTATCTCTTTAGCCCAGATATTTTATGTGTAATTAATACAGATAAAATACTTCTGAGGAGATATTATGAGCCAGGCAATCATTGAGGGATGAGATCACAGATGTGTTCGCCCGTCTGTATAATAGCGACGGAAGTAAATATGCCATTTTGAGAGATAGATCATGTGTTTAAATTTTAAAATAATTTAAAACACGCGGGGGATAGAAATGCTTTAACACCCCGACCCACATAGTTCTAAAGAGAATGAATTGGTTTAATTTGAGAGACGGAATAGACATTGGATGTCATTAGCAAATTCGTCGGAAATACCATATGGGACTCGGAGCGAAAACAGATTTATAATCTAACAATTTGAGACTTAGACACACTGCATTGATAAACGTCAAATTAGCAACTCCTGAGAGAGAGCCAGAAGAGAATAGGACTTAGATTCCATACGAAAGGATCAGTGCAAAAGTATTCTGGCAACTTTGAAACTTAAAAGTAAACCCGCATTTTTAAATACAAAGAATGGAGACTTACGGAATCAGAATCAAGTCATGAGGGATTCTAAAATAACCCCAGATCCAGTATTTGAAGCATCTAACCTAAGTTGCTGTGTCCATTCTAGCTGTGCCAGGAGATTGGAGATCCCATTTGGGTTCGTGGTATGAAGCTGCATAACTAAAGTTTCTACGTCACTAGTTGTGAGTCAAGAGCAGGGATTCAACACTAACTGCTTAAATTGGACGAGTTGTGTGGAGAAGTGCCCTCATCACAAAAGAATTGACGAAACCACGGCTGCAAAACTCACTTAGATCAGCTAAGGCTTTATTAAAGGAAACAGCAAAAGGACAATTTTTGTAAGTCCTCAACCCCTGTCTCAGTGAAGACACATTTTATATACATCTAAAATTCACCATAATTCCATCGTTATTTTAACCTGTTAAAACTAATTGATTATTAAATTTGTTACATGTTATTTTAAAACAAAACAGTCATTGTTGATTCAGTTATTATAGGTATGAAAGCAAACGTATGAGCAAGACTGTTTAATATATATAACATCTAGACATATATTTACATCTATAGAGCAAATACTTATAATATAATTTAGCTGGATTTACACCAGCTGGGGGCTTGAACGGGTTAAAACCATTGCTTAATTCTTCACAAAAGTCGACGGATCAGATGTAAGTTAATAGTGCTCTGCCCTATGCAGCATTGTTCTTGACTTCTGAAAACATCTTGTGAACACTACCTTGAGATAGAAGCGTCATTATCCTTCTATCTACAACTCTGCCAAGAGTAATCTTGTGCGAAGGTAGACACATTTGAAGACCCATATTAGATACTCTTGGGTGTTGGCCACTGGTGGACCACTACTGCAGAGCTAAGGGGAGGCAATCCGTGACAGGAAGACAAGAAATAGACAGATGCCCATCTGGGGAAGACAAGCAATAGACATATGTCCATCTGGGGAAGACAAACAATAGACATAGGTCCATCAGGGGAAGACAAACAATAGACATATGTCCATGTGGAGAAGACAAGCAATAGACAAATGTCCATGTGGAGAATACAAGCAATAGACACATGTCCATGTGGGGAAGACAAGCAAATAGAGCATACCCTCCAATATATCGATTGCACGAGAGCAGCAGATTGACAGAAACCTATTTGAGGACATTACTGTAAGACAATTAGGGAGTTCTGAGACAAATCTCCAAATTAAAATGGGAAATAGAAGTTGTTATATGACAGCGAGCGACGAAGATGTGGAAGAGCAGTCACTGTCTCGTTATGTATTTTTAACAGATGCACCTCTATGTTGCATATTTTAACACAGTCGTTCCTAGATTATACAGTTTAACTTATTCAGTTAGATTATATAGTTTAACAGTTTCTGCTAGATTATTCAGTTTAACAGCCTCCGACAGATTAACAGTCTCTACTAGGTTATATAGTTTAACAATCTCCGCTAGATTATATAGTTAAACAGTTTCCAATAGATTATATAGTTTAACAATCTCCGCTAAATTATATAGTTTAACATTTTCTGAAAGATTATATAGTTTAACAATCTCCAACAGATTATATAGTTTAACAGTCTCTCATAGATTACATAATTTAACAGTCTAAACTAGATTATTTAGTTTAACAGTCTCCGATTAATTATATAGTTTAACAATGTCCACTATATTATATAGTTTAACAGTCTCCACTAGATTATATATTTTAACAATCTCGATAGATTATATAGTTTAACAATGTCTGATAAATTATATAGTTTAACAATCTCCTATAGATTATATAGTTCAACAATCTCCTATAGATTATATATTTTAACAATCTCCGATAGATTATATAGTTTATCATTCTTCACTATATTATATAGTGTAACAATCTCCACTAGATTATTCAGTTTAACAATCTCCTCTAGATTATATAGTTTAACAATCTCCACTTGATTATTTAGTTTAACAATCTCCACTAGATTATTTAGTTTAACAATCTCCACCAGTTTATATAGTTTAGCAATCTCCACTAGATTATTTAGTTTAACTATCTCCACTAGATTATATAGTTTAACAATCTCCACTAGTTTATATAGTATAACAGTCTCCACTAGATTACATATTTTAACAATCTCCACTAGATTATTTAGTTTAACAATGTCCACTAGTTTATATAGTTTAACAATCTCCACTAGATTATATAGTTTAACAATCTACAATAGATTATATAGTTTAGCAATCGTCACTAGATTATATAGTTTAACAATCTCCACTAGATTCTATAGTTTAACAATCGCCACTAGATTATATAGTTTAAAATTTTCCGATAGATTATATAGTTTAACAATCTCCACTAGATTATATAGTTTAACAATCTCCACTAGATTATATAGTTTAACAATCTCCACTAGATTATATAGTTTAACAATCTCCACTAGATTATATAGTTTAACAATCTCCACTAGATTATATAGTTTAACAATCTCCACTAGATTATATAGTTTAACAATCTCCACTAGATTATATAGTTTAACAATCTCCACTAGATTATATAGTTTAACAATCTCCACTAGATTATATAGTTTAACAATCTCCACTAGATTATATAGTTTAACAATCTCCACTAGATTATATAGTTTAACAATCTCCACTAGATTATATAGTTTAACAATCTCCACTAGATTATATAGTTTAACAATCTCCACTAGATTATATAGTTTAACAATCTCCACTAGATTATATAGTTTAACAATCTCCACTAGATTATATAGTTTAACAATCTCCACTAGATTATATAGTTTAACAATCTCCACTAGATTATATAGTTTAACAATCTCCACTAGATTATATAGTTTAACAATCTCCACTAGATTATATAGTTTAACAATCTCCACTAGATTATATAGTTTAACAATCTCCACTAGATTATATAGTTTAACAATCTCCACTAGATTATATAGTTTAACAATCTCCACTAGATTATATAGTTTAACAATCTCCACTAGATTATATAGTTTAACAATCTCCACTAGATTATATAGTTTAACAATCACCACTAGCTTATATAGTTTAACAATCACCACTAGATTATATAGTTTAACAATCTCCACTAGATTATATAGTTTAACAATCTCCACTAGATTATATAGTTTAACAATCACCACTAGATTATATAGTTTAACAATCACCACTAGATTATATAGTTTAACAATCACCACTAGATTATATAGTTTAACAATCACCACTAGATTATATAGTTTAACAATCACCACTAGATTATATAGTTTAACAATCTCCACTAGATTATATAGTTTAACAATCACCACTAGATTGTATAGTTTAACAATCACCACTAGATTATATAGTTTAACAATCACCACTAGATTATATAGTTTAACAATCACCACTAGATTATATAGTTTAACAATCACCACTAGATTATATAGTTTAACAATCACCACTAGATTATATAGTTTAACAATCACCACTAGATTATATAGTTTAACAATCTCCACTAGATTATATAGTTTAACAATCACCACTAGATTATATAGTTTAACAATCACCACTAGATTATATAGTTTAACAATCACCACTAGATTATATAGTTTAACAATCACCACTAGATTATATAGTTTAACAATCACCACTAGATTATATAGTTTAACAATCACCACTAGATTATATAGTTTAACAATCACCACTAGATTATATAGTTTAACAATCACCACTAGATTATATAGTTTAACAATCACCACTAGATTATATAGTTTAACAATCACCACTAGCTTATATAGTTTAACAATCACCACTAGCTTATATAGTTTAACAATCTCCACTAGCTTATATAGTTTAACAATCTCCACTAGATTATACAGTTTAACAATCTCCACTAGATTATATAGTTTAACAATCTCCACTAGATTATATAGTTTAACAATCTCCACTAGATTATATAGTTTAACAATCTCCACTAGATTATATAGTTTAACAATCTCCACTAGATTATATAGTTTAACAATCTCCACTAGATTATATAGTTTAACAATCTCCACTAGATTATATAGTTTAACAATCTCCACTAGATTATATAGTTTAACAATCTCCACTAGATTATATAGTTTAACAATCTCCACTAGATTATATAGTTTAACAATCTCCACTAGATTATATAGTTTAACAATCTCCACTAGATTATATAGTTTAACAATCTCCACTAGATTATATAGTTTAACAATCTCCACTAGATTATATAGTTTAACAATCTCCACTAGATTATATAGTTTAACAATCTCCACTAGATTATATAGTTTAACAATCTCCACTAGATTATATAGTTTAACAATCTCCACTAGATTATATAGTTTAACAATCTCCACTAGATTATATAGTTTAACAATCTCCACTAGATTATACAGTTTAACAATCTCCACTAGATTATGTAGTTTAACAATCTCCACTAGATTATATAGTTTAACAATCTCCACTAGATTATGTAGTTTAACAATCTCCACTAGATTATGTAGTTTAACAATCTCCACTAGATTATATAGTTTAACAATCTCCACTAGATTATATAGTTTAACAATCTCCACTAGATTATGTAGTTTAACAATCTCCACTAGATTATATAGTTTAACAATCTCCACTAGATTATATAGTTTAACAATCTCCACTAGCTTATATAGTTTAACAATCTCCACTAGATTATGTAGTTTAACAATCTCCACTAGATTATATAGTTTAACAATCTCCACTAGATTATATAGTTTAACAATCTCCACTAGATTATATAGTTTAACAATCTCCACTAGATTATGTAGTTTAACAATCTCCACTAGATTATGTAGTTTAACAATCTCCACTAGATTATGTAGTTTAACAATCTCCACTAGATTATGTAGTTTAACAATCTCCACTAGATTATGTAGTTTAACAATCTCCACTAGCTTATACAGTTTAACAATCTCCACTAGCTTATACAGTTTAACAATCTCCACTAGCTTATACAGTTTAACAATCTCCACTAGCTTATACAGTTTAACAATCTCCACTAGATTATATAGTTTAACAATCTCCACTAGATTATATAGTTTAACAATCTCCACTAGATTATATAGTTTAACAATCTCCACTAGATTATATAGTTTAACAATCTCCACTAGATTATGTAGTTTAACAATCTCCACTAGATTATGTAGTTTAACAATCTCCACTAACAATCTCCACTAGATTATGTAGTTTAACAATCTCCACTAGATTATGTAGTTTAACAATCTCCACTAGATTATGTAGTTTAACAATCTCCACTAGATTATATAGTTTAACAATCTCCACTAGATTATATAGTTTAACAATCTCCACTAGATTATGTAGTTTAACAATCTCCACTAGATTATATAGTTTAACAATCTCCACTAGATTATATAGTTTAACAATCTCCACTAGATTATATAGTTTAACAATCTCCACTAGATTATATAGTTTAACAATCTCCACTAGATTATATAGTTTAACAATCTCCACTAGATTATATAGTTTAACAATCTCCACTAGATTATATAGTTTAACAATCTCCACTAGATTATATAGTTTAACAATCTCCACTAGATTATATAGTTTAACAATCTCCACTAGATTATATAGTTTAACAATCTCCACTAGATTATATAGTTTAACAATCTCCACTAGCTTATATAGTTTAACAATCTCCACTAGCTTATATAGTTTAACAATCTCCACTAGCTTATATAGTTTAACAATCTCCACTAGCTTATATAGTTTAACAATCTCCACTAGCTTATATAGTTTAACAATCTCCACTAGCTTATATAGTTTAACAATCTCCACTAGATTATATAGTTTAACAATCTCCACTAGATTATATAGTTTAACAATCTCCACTAGATTATATAGTTTAACAATCTCCACTAGATTATGTAGTTTAACAATCTCCACTAGATTATACAGTTTAACAATCTCCACTAGATTATATAGTTTAACAATCTCCACTAGATTATATAGTTTAACAATCTCCACTAGATTATGTAGTTTAACAATCTCCACTAGATTATGTAGTTTAACAATCTCCACTAGATTATATAGTTTAACAATCTCCACTAGATTATATAGTTTAACAATCTCCACTAGATTATATAGTTTAACAATCTCCACTAGATTATATAGTTTAACAATCTCCACTAGATTATATAGTTTAACAATCTCCACTAGCTTATATAGTTTAACAATCTCCACTAGCTTATATAGTTTAACAATCTCCACTAGCTTATATAGTTTAACAATCTCCACTAGCTTATATAGTTTAACAATCTCCACTAGCTTATATAGTTTAACAATCTCCACTAGATTATATAGTTTAACAATCTCCACTAGATTATATAGTTTAACAATCTCCACTAGATTATATAGTTTAACAATCTCCACTAGATTATATAGTTTAACAATCTCCACTAGATTATATAGTTTAACAATCTCCACTAGATTATATAGTTTAACAATCTCCACTAGATTATACAGTTTAACAATCTCCACTAGATTATACAGTTTAACAATCTCCACTAGATTATACAGTTTAACAATCTCCACTAGATTATACAGTTTAACAATCTCCACTAGATTATATAGTTTAACAATCTCCACTAGATTATATAGTTTAACAATCTCCACTAGATTATATAGTTTAACAATCTCCACTAGATTATATAGTTTAACAATCTCCACTAGATTATATAGTTTAACAATCTCCACTAGATTATATAGTTTAACAATCTCCACTAGATTATATAGTTTAACAATCACCACTAGATTATATAGTTTAACAATCACCACTAGATTATATAGTTTAACAATCTCCACTAGATTATATAGTTTAACAATCTCCACTAGATTATATAGTTTAACAATCTCCACTATATAATCTAGTGGAGATTGTTAAACTATATAGTTTAACAATCTCCACTAGATTATATAGTTTAACAATCTCCACTAGATTATATAGTTTAACAATCTCCACTAGATTATATAGTTTAACAATCTCCACTAGATTATATAGTTTAACAATCTCCACTAGATTATATAGTTTAACAATCTCCACTAGATTATATAGTTTAACAATCTCCACTAGATTATATAGTTTAACAATCTCCACTAGATTATATAGTTTAACAATCTCCACTAGATTATATAGTTTAACAATCTCCCCTAGATTATATGCTTCCACAGAGTAACAAAAATGTAAAGGTAGTATTATAGCAGAAACTGGTTTAGGGGAATGAAGTGTTAGAGACTTCACCTCCACTAGGTTGATGACTTGGGAGTGACTAATTCCCTTCCTCGCTACTTGTACCTTCCTTAACTAAAGAGCAGAGTCAGATACCCATTTACAGCTGGGTAGACGGGGGCGTAATGCTACCAGGTACCGATCCCGGAACCCTGTAACTATGCCGCGAGAGGAAAGAGCTGTAACCACTTAGCCACTCGCACGATCACAAAGTAACCACCAGATTATATAATCACTAACAGAGTCGCGACGGATTACATAACTTAACAGTCACCAGTAAATTATATAATGTAAGAACGTTAACAGTGGAGTCACCACAAGATTATCTATTTGAACAGTCACCATTAAACATAATTCCCGTCAACACCACAAGCGATTACATACTGTTCACACATTTCTGACGATGAAGATGTGTTATGAAGAACTTGACTGGCGAACACAGGAGAGATATAAAAATATGACATCTAGTGATGCGCGACAGTACACCTGAAGTTCGCGACACGATATTGAGGCAGGCATTACCTTTATACTTAAAAGAGACTGCTGATCAAGTTTAAACTTTAAATTTGTGTCATAGCTTTCCGTGTACAATAAAACTTGGCTCGATGAAGTCATATAAAATGGGCAGTAATCTCTATGTAGGGTGTTAGTATAGTTGCTAATTGCCGCGTGAACATATAAAATAGAAGAGTTTTTATTTTATTGACTTGATCATCCTTCAAAGCGCCCCAATAAGAGCTTAGGTCGTCAATAAACGTATGCCAAGTCCTCGTCACGTGTCATCAGCTCAAGATCTTTCCATATCTTCTTCATTATTTTGAAAACTCTGTCTCACAGGTAACCGTTAAAAGTTCAAAACTGTGGCTTCTTACCCACCGCAAGATGTAGTGTAATGAGAAAACAGATAGATTTGCCAAAGAAGGGAAAAAAAAATCCGAACTGAAAATATGGCAACATATGAAGAGATGAAATCAATAATTAAAAAAAAAAGCCTTAAAAGAAAAGATGGCATTAGGAACACAAAGAGACCGATACGGCAGAACGGTACGACACATTACCAAGACGAGATCACGTGATCATTGAGACCCATACGGCAGAACGGTACGACACATTACCAAGACGAGATCACGTGATCATTGAGACCCATACGGCAGAACGGTACGACACATTACCAAGAAGAGATCAAGTGATAATTGTCAGACCGGAAACAGGTCTTTGCAGACTCAGATACCATATATTCAACAAAGAAATTATATAATTATTCCTGACCGCAAGGTCTTTACAATTTGAACATACGCCCTAATAAAACCGACGCATCCAGTGTGTAGGTTGAACGGGGACCGCCTCTTCAAAAAGAGGCAAAATAAATTTTTTTTTTAAAATCTGTTCAACAAAATCTGATTGTGTGTGTGAGTGTATGTGTGTGTGTACACGCGCGTTAAATAGATATTACAAAATCAAAAATAAGGAAGACAGCCGATAGGATAGTATGGCGCATTCTCTGGCAAATCTCTACACCCCTGGGTAGAAGAAGAACGACTAAGTCAGTAAGTTAGTAAAATAAGAATAAAAAAGATCTCAATAACAGTTGGAGATGTGAAAAGAGGCCCATCTTCAATCAGAGGCACATCTTCAATCAGAGGCACATTTGAAATCAGAGGCACACCTTCAATCCAACCTGCAAGTCTGGAAGGAAGAGCTGGAGAAGAGAGAGATGGTCGTCAGCAGTTCCAAAACAAACACCATGGTGATATCACGAGAAGAAAGAAGGCATCAGATTACGCGAGAACAGGCCCTGCGGGAGGTCAACCACTTTAAATACCTTAGAAATGTCATAGACTGGAAGGGAAGCATCAAAGAAGAGTTAGCTACCCGAAGAGCGACATCTTAGAGACTTTTTCAGGCCATACATCGAGGATTCCTCAGTAAAAGAGAAGTTGGCAAGATGAAAAAGATGGCTGTATACCGCTCCACCTATGTCCCAGTCTTGGTGTATGGATGCGAGTCATGGGCAATGACTACTACCCACAAAAGACAGCTCCAAACCTCAGAAATGAGGTATCTGAGGAAGGTGGTTGAAGTAACAATAAGAGACATGGTCCACAACCAGACGATAAGGCAAGGCCTCAAAACCTAGCCCCTGCCGAAGAACAGTCCCAACTAAGATGGTTTGACCATGTCTGCAGAATGGGAGGAGATTGGCTACCACGACAAATATGGGAAATCCAGACCTCCAGGACGACACAGAGTTCGCTGGGAGGACGACATTAAACAATCCGTGAAGGACCAAGGACTAGATTGAATCAATTTTGGGAAGGTTAAAGATGGCCTTCGTTGTCGTGAAACGAAGTGTAACCCACTACTTTGTTAATCACTATGTCGAGATACAGATTTGCTTCAACCAATCAACTTGCACCGTTCACCAGTCTCTGAGACAGAATAAATTATACTGTTCACGCAGTTCACGCAAGATGGCGGCTAAAAACTGAATAAAATTAGGCTGTATAAGCAAAAGACGAAACCGGAGGAAACCAATCATTTTGCTCCGCCAGGAACCAACCGAAAGCCTTTCTTAAGCAGTTACCTGCCTATATAATAGGGCGGAATTTTATGCTAAACACGCAATCCCGAACTTGACGCCAGAGATACTGACTGAAGAGGAAGAAGCTGTCACCTTGATTGATTGTTTACCTGAGGGCATCGACCTGCAACCTACTTCACTAGTCGAGTCAAACTGGCCGTTTTTTAAATCTTGGAGGGTAATTATAAATTTACGATAACCTTTAGGAAAATAGGCCTTGTTGGTATTTGTTGTGTGTCATTATACTACCTACACCTGTATATATTTAATATATTTTGGGTTCCCTATGAATGTATATGATTGAATAGACGAAGACTAATAGGACTCATACTTCAATCTATTGTCTCCTATATTCAGTCTATTGTCTCTGATAATTCCAAACTGCAAATATAACCATAACAGTCCTTGTTAGGCCAAAACAGTCCTTGTTAGGACTCAATCTATTGTCTCCTATACTTCAATCTATTGTCTCAGATAAGACCAACTGCAATATAACCAAAACAGTCCTTGTCAGGACTCAATCTATTGTCGCATCTAACTCCAATCTTATGTCTCCTATAACTCCCACCTGATATATCACCAAACAGTCCTCGTCTCATATACTCCTATCATAAGAACATAACAATATTGTTAGGATATATGTTACCGCTAGTATAGCACTTGTCAGAGAGGGCGTGGTATAGTATAGGGGGAAGGACATTGTTGTATCACACCTAGGTGTACATATTATTGGATTTATTCATGTATTGATTTATATTATGGGATGTATTCATGTATTAAATGTATTCATGTATTGAATCTATATTATTGAATGTATCCATGTATTAGTTTATCAGAAAGAATGCTTTGCAAGTAGACACCTGTCTTGTCTCGCTATTGCTAAATCATACTGAGCCATGTTGTCATTCATCCTACATGCATACATCTGAGACACGCTCATTTCACTCACACTAGAAATAGGTGGGCTTGAGGACAGAAATTAGCCCCTATTTTTGCTTTGTTACAGGTTTATTTGTGTCCTAAAAACCTGAGGTCGTATGTTCGAGTCAATCCCGCTGCCTGGAACTTCACAGGAGCATAGAGATTGTACAGAAGCTACATTTTTAGTCCCCCTCAGTCTTGGGTGGGCTAAAGTAACGAGCCTCAGCAGGAGTTGTGTGAACCCAACTAAGGAGAACAGAACGTTTTAAGAGATGAGTACACATTAGTACCATTTCTGTCGGCATTGTGAGCAAAGAAACTGTCAGTGATGAGAAAGTGACTTAACATAGCAAGAGACAAAATTAATAGCATAGCTGAGAAGTGTTATATCCTTAATTAACAGCACAGCTGATCCATGTACTATAATTAATTAATTAACAGCACAGCTGATATAATTTTTGTTCCTATAATTGGAAAACTTGTTGTCTATATAAATATAAATATTTGTAAAATATATGTAAACTTACAAATTCATTACGTTCCATTTTTTTCAACATTCACCCTTCAGCACAAGAGTAGATAGTGTATATACTAAATAAAAATATAAGGAAATTGTATTTGAACGACTTGTCAATTTTATCAGTGTTAAGTAAAATCTGTTTCCTTGGTTTTTTAATATCACAGTTAGTTACACAGCGGAGGTGGCGCTTTATGTCGGTCTCCTCTCTACTATTGTTTCGAGATCAGAACATTCACAGCCGTAACTAATTTGTGATACCAGTAGTTCTCTCAGACACTGGGACTTCACCATTTTCTGCAGAAATTCTATTTCTGTAATTGTCAGTACTATACTGATCCAAGAGCCAAATAAAACCTCTCGCCACACTGGGGGCTCGTTCCTGGGATATTTCTGTATATCTTGAGCCATACTTAGTCTATTCATCTATCTACACTCTATCTTGTGCCACCCATAGATAACATAAGAAACCAATTTTTGAAAAAAATTCTATAATAGGATTTTTTTTATTGTTTTCTTAGGAGGAGTACCATTTAGTACTCAGTAAATAGTTGATGCTCACAAAGTTGCACGGAAATTTTTTGTTCATTTAAATTAATTAAGTTTAATTACAATAATTGGGTTATAGTAAATATACATACCCTATCTAAGTAACGCCATGGCTGATCTAGTGAAGTTCAGGACTGCAATCATGCAGATGGGTAAGGAATTAAATATTACAGGTGATGCTCTCACTCAGTATGTCACAAAAGAAGTGGACAAACATATGGATAGGGAAGAAAGAAAGTTGCAATTAGAGACTGAAGCAAGGAAATTAGAGGCTGATAGAGAAGCAAAGAAATTAGAGGCTGAAGAAAGGCGGTTGCAAGCGGAAGCTGAGAGAGAAGCCAAAAGACTGGAAGCTGAGAGAGAAGCCAAAAGACTGGAAGCTGAGAGAGAAGACAAAAGACTGGAAGCACAGAGAGAAGACAAAAGACTGGAAGCTGAAAGAGAAACTAAAAGGTTAGAAGCTGAGGAAAGGAAATTACAAGCAGAGAGATACCATCAGTTGAGATTAAAAGAGCTTGAAATTCAGGCAAATACTGGCAATAATGGTGGTAGCTCCCCTCACTCTGAGAGTAGCTCCAGCCAGAGCACCTCAAGTGGGGCCATGAATTTTCATCTGGACCCATTTGTTGAGAAAGAAGACGCCATCGAGTCGTACCTGGATAGATACGAAAGATTAGCCACTACCTATGGCTTAGTGAAAGAAAAATGGAGTCTTAAACTATCTCAGGGATTGAGAGGTGTGGCCTACGATGTGTATTTGAAGCTCTCAAGAGATGACCAGGAAGATTATGAAATCCTGAAGCAGGCACTGCTTGTGAGATATGAAAAGAACTCAGAATCATATAGAAAGAAATTCCGAACAGCTAAACATCTTCCAGGAAAAAACTATCACCAATTCTCTGCTAGACTGGAAACCTATTTGGAAAAATGGAGTAGTTTAGGAAAGTGTCAAAATCTGAAAGAAATGATAATGATGGAGCAAGTGAAAGAGTCCATGCCTCAAGAAATGAGGAAGTTTATCATGGAACAAGGAGCAGAGAGATTGGAAGATATTGTAACTGTTGCTGAGAGATATCAAGCAGCTCAGGCAGAATTATTAGGAAATAAGAAGAAGCAGGGTGAAAACTTCAAACCATCGCAAAACTATACCAAATATGAACAAAAGGACCATACCACAAGGAACAAACAAAGATTTGACCAAAAGGACAAAAACCCTCTAAGATCGGATAAGACACCTTACCGGAAGGAAGGAACGTGGTGTAAAACTTGTCTAATGAGTAACCACAATACTGCGGACTGCAGAAGGAAGAATCCTCCTCATCATGCTGCATGTCTTACAACAGGGAATCAGGGAAGGAAGGAAATGGCAGTAAGTCCGAAAGACTTCCATCATCCCCCTGTCTGTGAGGAAGTGACCGTGAATGGCACTCAAGTACTGTGTTTATATGACACAGGATTAGACTTTGATTCAGTTGTGTGCTCTTCTCTAGTGAGTCCTGACCAGATAACCACAGAAACAGTGGAAATCAGAGGACCGATCAAGGGAGCAAGAACCATGACACTACCCATAGCTCGAATCAACATAAGTTCTCGCTATGTGGAAGGAGAAATCAAAGCAGCAGTGATGGACGACCCTATTTACCCTTTGATTTTGGGGTGTAGGTATGTTTTCCTTGGAGAACCTATAAAACCTGTAGTTATGGCAACAGTCCAAACCAGGGAAAGCTCCAGGAAAATGGAGGAGAATCCTATCAATACTCATCCAGAAGAGATGAAAAAGGCTCAAGCAGCAGACAGCACGTTGAAGCCTTGTTTTGGCAAATTGCCTAAAGCACATAACCCTCCAGAGAAAGGAGACTTGTATATGAAGAATGGCCTACTATACAGAAAAGCTGGAACAGGACCTAAAGGGCATGGACAGCTTGTAGTGCCAAAATCTTACAGGGAGAAGGTTATGACGCTAGGACATGCTATACCCTTCAGTGGACATATGGGAATAGGGGCCACTGGACAAAGGATAGCCTGTCACTACTTCTGGCCAGGAATTACAGAGGACATAAAAAGATATGTAAGATCCTGTCCAGAATGCCAAAGAGTAGCTCCTAAGCATAGGACTGCACCAGCAACACTGGGAGAAATGCCTATTATGGGAACCCCTTTTGAACGTGTTGCAGTAGATATTGTTGGACCCTCACTAGGACCAAGAAGAGAAATGCTTACATCTTAACCTTGGTTGATACTTGCTCTATGTGGGGAGAAGCAGTGGCCATGTCAGCTATAGATTCAAAGCACGTGGCAGAGGCCCTGTTGACAATATTTACCCGATTAGGTTTCCCGCATCAGATATTGACTGACAATGGGTCTCAGTTTAAGGGAAAGCTAACACAAGAAGTATTCAGGATATTTCAAGCCAGGCACTATCATTGTAGTCCCTACCATGCCCAAGGGAACGGTCAAGTAGAGCGGTTCAATGGTACGCTAATTTCAATCCTTAGAAAGCTGGCGAGTGAAAAACCTGATACTTGGGATACATACTTACCCGCTGCACTATTTGCATATAGGGAAGTACCCCACAATTCAACTGGATTGGCTCCAGCTACCTTGTTGTTTGGAAGACCAATAAAAGGTCCACTGGAAGCATTGCTGCGGACATGGACTGATGAAAAGGCAGAGGAAACAGTGACTTCCTCATACCAGTACGTCAACGAGTTGACATCTCGATTGAAAGCCGGTTGGAAACTGGCCAATGATAACTTAAGACAGGCCAGGAGGAAGCATGCTGCGTACTACAACAAAAAAGCAAAGGATAGGGAACTGGAGGTGGGTGAAAAGGTGTTATTACTGTTGCCAAGCAGCAATAATAAATTGCAGATTGGATGGCAGGGACCCTATGTCATACTGGAGAAACTTTCCAGGACCAATTATAAGATTGACAAGAAAGGGAAGGAGAAGGTATATCATGTCAATCTTCTTAAAAAATACTATGACAAGGAATCATCAGAAGTTGCACATATTATGACCCTAGCCATTGCAACAGAAATGCACGGTGAACCACTTCACTCTATGGAGTATCCACTCACAACTACAGAGGATTATGTTCAAGTAAATATTAGTGAACAGTTAACTCCAGAGCAGAAGAAGAGGGTTCAGAAAGTGTTGGAAACCCATGCTGATGTGCTCACAGATAAGCCAGGTCGTACGAATCTGTTAGAGTACGACATGAAGGTTACCGACCCTACCCCAGTATGCATGAGAACATACCCTATACCCTATGCGAAAGCCCAAGCACTAAGGGAGGAAGTTGATTATCTGTTGAAGGAGAAAATTATCTCGAAGTCAGACTCTCCCTATAGCTCAAGTGTGGTGCTATTGAGAAAACCGAGTGGTGAACACAGGTTATGTATTGACTACCGGAAGCTTAATGCGATCACAGAATCTCAGGTGGACCCATTACCTGACACAAACCAGCTGTTCTCTACACTGAGTAAGGCTAGGTATTTATCGAAGGTAGATCTAAGCAAGGGATACTACCAAATACCAGTGAAACCAGAAGTTAGGAGAATGCTGGCATTCAGTACATCAGACGGACACTACGAGTTTAATGTACTACCCTTTGGGCTGAAAAATGCTCCAAGTATCTTTTCAAGAATGATGAGGAAATTATTGGAACCTCTACAAAATCCCCATATCACTAACTTTATGGATGACATTCTTGTTGCAACAAACACATTTGAAGAGCATATAGTAGCGCTCTCCATGTTGTTCGACAGACTGAGAGAAACTGGATTGACTGCACGTCCAACCAAGTGCTATATCGGTTGTAAGGAGTTGGAATTCCTAGGTCACACTATTTCTACAGGTCATATGTCTCCTGACCCAAAGAATATAGAGAAGCTAAAGAAGGCACCCAGACCTCAAACGAAGAAAGATGTGAGATCATTCGTGTCTTTATGTGGGTTCTATCAGAAGTACATACCCCACTTTAACTCTCTGTGTGCACCATTAACCAACTTAACGAAGAAAGGACAGCCTGACAAAATCCAATGGAATGCTGATTGTGAAAAAGCTTACACAGAGCTAAAAGCAAAACTCACCAGCAAACCAATCCTTACACTACCCGATATCACACAGGAATTTGTATTAAGGACGGACGCTAGCAGTATAGGGATAGGTGCAACTCTCTTGCAGAAATCAAAAGCCCAGCCGGAGGAACTTTTACCAGTCGCCTACGCCAGTAGGAAGCTGAATGCAGCTGAGTTGAACTACTCGACCATAGAGAAGGAATGTTTAGCTCTAATTTGGTCCATCAACAAATTTTCACCTTATCTGTATGGGACACACTTCATTGTCCAAAGCGATCACCAACCTTTAACATTCTTGGCTGCATCTAAAAGGCTAAATTCGAGATTGTTAAGGTGGAGTCTGCTTCTGGCGCCTTATTCCTTTACCGTGAATTACATTCCGGGAAGAGACAATGTAGGAGCTGATTTTTTAAGTCGACACCCTAGTACTCTGGAAGGACATACGCAAAAGGATTAACCACAGCAGGGGTTTACACGTCAGCTATGACAAGTCACAGCTAGGAAAGGAGGGGGCTATGTCGTGAAACGAAGTGTAACCCACTACTTTGTTAATCACTATGTCGAGATACAGATTTGCTTCAACCAATCAACTTGCACCGTTCACCAGTCTCTGAGACAGAATAAATTATACTGTTCACGCAGTTCACGCAAGATGGCGGCTAAAAACTGAATAAAATTAGGCTGTATGAGCAAAAGACGAAACCGGAGGAAACCAATCATTTTGCTCCGCCAGGAACCAACCGAAAGCCTTTCTTAAGCAGTTACCTGCCTATATAATAGGGCGGAATTTTATGCTAAACACGCAATCCCGAACTTGACGCCAGAGATACTGACTGAAGAGGAAGAAGCTGTCACCTTGATTGATTGTTTACCTGAGGGCATCGACCTGCAACCTACTTCACTAGTCGAGTCAAACTGGCCGTTTTTTAAATCTTGGAGGGTAATTATAAATTTACGATAACCTTTAGGAAAATAGGCCTTCAGCAGGCATATAATGTTGGTATTTGTGTGTGTCATTATACTACCTACACCTGTATATATTTAATATATTTTGGGTTCCCTATGAATGTATATGATTGAATAGACGAAGACTAATAGGACTCATACTTCAATCTATTGTCTCCTATATTCAGTCTATTGTCTCTGATAATTCCAAACTGCAAATATAACCATAACAGTCCTTGTTAGGCCAAAACAGTCCTTGTTAGGACTCAATCTATTGTCTCCTATACTTCAATCTATTGTCTCAGATAAGACCAACTGCAATATAACCAAAACAGTCCTTGTCAGGACTCAATCTATTGTCGCATCTAACTCCAATCTATTGTCTCCTATAACTCCCACCTGATATATCACCAAACACAAACAGTCCTCGTCTCATATACTCCTATCATAAGAACATAACAATATTGTTAGGATATATGTTACCAGCTAGTATAGCACTTGTCAGAGAGGGCGTGGTATAGTATAGGGGGAAGGACATTGTTGTATCACACCTAGGTGTACATATTATTGGATTTATTCATGTATTGATTTATATTATGGGATGTATTCATGTATTAAATGTATTCATGTATTGAATCTATATTATTGAATGTATCCATGTATTAGTTTATCAGAAAGAATGCTTTGCAAGTAGACACCTGTCTTGTCTCGCTATTGCTAAATCATACTGAGCCATGTTGTCATTCATCCTACATGCATACATCTGAGACACGCTCATTTCACTCACACTAGAAATAGGTGGGCTTGAGGACAGAAATTAGCCCCTATTTTTGCTTTGTTACAGGTTTATTTGTGTCCTAAAAACCTGAGGTCGTATGTTCGAGTCAATCCCGCTGCCTGGAACTTCACAGGAGCATAGAGATTGTACAGAAGCTACATCTTTAGTCCCCCTCAGTCTTGGGTGGGCTAAAGTAACGAGCCTCAGCAGGAGTTGTGTGAACCAAACTAAGGAGAACAGAACGTTTTAAGAGATGAGTACACATTAGTACCATTTCTGTCGGCATTGTGAGCATAGAAACTGTCAGTGATGAGAAAGTGACTTAACATAGCAAGAGACAAAATTAATAGCATAGCTGAGAAGTGTTATATCCTTAATTAACAGCACAGCTGATCCATGTACTATAATTAATTAACAGCACAGCTGATATAATTTTTGTTCCTATAATTGGAAAACTTGTTGTCTATATAAATATAAATATTTGTAAAATATATGTAAACTTACAAATTCATTACGTTCCATTTTTTTTTTCAACATTCACCCTTCAGCACAAGAGTAGATAGTGTATATACTAAATAAAATATAAGGAAATTGTATTTGAACGACTTGTCAATTTTATCAGTGTTAAGTAAAATCTGTTTCCTTGGTTTTTTTAATATCACAGTTAGTTACACAGCGGAGGTGGCGCTTTATGTCGGTCTCCTCTCTACTATTGTTTCGAGATCAGAACATTCACAGCCGTAACTAATTTGTGATACCAGTAGTTCTCTCAGACACTGGGACTTCACCATTTTCTGCAGAAATTCTATTTCTGTAATTGTCAGTACTATACTGATCCAAGAGCCAAATAAAACCTCTCGCCACACTGGGGGCTCGTTCCTGGGATATTTCTGTATATCTTGAGCCATACTTAGTCTATTCATCTATCTACACTCTATCTTGTGCCACCCATAGATAACATAAGAAACCAATTTTTGAAAAAAAATTCTATAATAGGATTTTTTATTGTTTTCTTAGGAGGAGTACCATTTAGTACTCAGTAAATAGTTGATGCTCACAAAGTTGCACGGAAATTTTTTGTTCATTTAAATTAATTAAGTTTAATTACAATAATTGGGTTATAGTAAATATACATACCCTATCTAAGTAACGCCATGGCTGATCTAGTGAAGTTCAGGACTGCAATCATGCAGATGGGTAAGGAATTAAATATTACAGGTGATGCTCTCACTCAGTATGTCACAACAGAAGTGGACAAACATATGGATAGGGAAGAAAGAAAGTTGCAATTAGAGACTGAAGCAAGGAAATTAGAGGCTGATAGAGAAGCAAAGAAATTAGAGGCTGAAGAAAGGCGGTTGCAAGCGGAAGCTGAGAGAGAAGCCAAAAGACTGGAAGCTGAGAGAGAAGCCAAAAGACTGGAAGCTGAGAGAGAAGCCAAAAGACTGGAAGCTGAGAGAGAAGACACAAGACTGGAAGCTCAGAGAGAAGACAAAAGACTGGAAGCTGAGAGAGAAACTACTAAAAGGTTAGAAGCTGAGGAAAGGAAATTACAAGCAGAGAGAGACCATCAGTTGAGATTAAAAGAGCTTGAAATTCAGGCAAATACTGGCAATAATGGTGGTAGCTCCCCTCACTCTGAGAGTAGCTCCAGCCAGAGCACCTCAAGTGGGGCCATGAATTTTCATCTGGACCCATTTGTTGAGAAAGAAGACGCCATCGAGTCGTACCTGGATAGATACGAAAGATTAGCCACTACCTATGGCTTAGTGAAAGAAAAATGGAGTCTTAAACTATCTCAGGGATTGAGAGGTGTGGCCTACGATGTGTATTTGAAGCTCTCAAGAGATGACCAGGAAGATTATGAAATCCTGAAGCAGGCACTGCTTGTGAGATATGAAAAGAACTCAGAATCATATAGAAAGAAATTCCGAACAGCTAAACTTCTTCCAGGAGAAAACTATCACCAATTCTCTGCTAGACTGGAAACCTATTTGGAAAAATGGAGTAGTTTAGGAAAGTGTCAAAATCTGAAAGAAATGATAATGATGGAGCAAGTGAAAGAGTCCATGCCTCAAGAAATGAGGAAGTTTATCATGGAACAAGGAGCAGAGAGATTGGAAGATATTGTAACTGTTGCTGAGAGATATCAAGCAGCTCAGGCAGAATTATTAGGAAATAAGAAGAAGCAGGGTGAAAACTTCAAATCATCGCAAAACTATACCAAATATGAACAAAAGGACCATACCACAAGGAACAAACAAAGATTTGACCAAAAGGACAAAAACCCTCTAAGATCGGATAAGACACCTTACCGGAAGGAAGGAAAGTGGTGTAAAACTTGTCTAATGAGTAACCACAATACTGCGGACTGCAGAAGGAAGAATCCTCCTCATCATGCTGCATGTCTTACAACAGGGGAATCAGGGAAGGAAGGAAATGGCAGTAAGTCAGAAAGACTTCCATCATCCCCCTGTCTGTGAGGAAGTGACCGTGAATGGCACTCAAGTACTGTGTTTATATGACACAGGATTGGACTTTGATTCAGTTGTGTGCTCTTCTCTAGTGAGTCCTGACCAGATAACCACAGAAACAGTGGAAATCAGAGGACCGATCAAGGGAGCAAGAACCATGACACTACCCATAGCTCGAATCAACATAAGTTCTCGCTATGTGGAAGGAGAAATCAAAGCAGCAGTGATGGACGACCCTATTTACCCTTTGATTTTGGGGTGTAGGTATGTTTTCCTTGGAGAACCTATAAAACCTGTAGTTATGGCAACAGTCCAAACCAGGGAAAGCTCCAGGAAAATGGAGGAGAATCCTATCAATACTCATCCAGAAGAGATGAAAAAGGCTCAAGCAGCAGACAGCACGTTGAAGCCTTGTTTTGGCAAATTGCCTAAAGCACATAACCCTCCAGAGAAAGGAGACTTGTATATGAAGAATGGCCTACTATACAGAAAAGCTGGAACAGGACCTAAAGGGCATGGACAGCTTGTAGTGCCAAAATCTTACAGGGAGAAGGTTATGACGCTAGGACATGCTATACCCTTCAGTGGACATATGGGAATAGGGGCCACTGGACAAAGGATAGCCTGTCACTACTTCTGGCCAGGAATTACAGAGGACATAAAAAGATATGTAAGATCCTGTCCAGAATGCCAAAGAGTAGCTCCTAAGCATAGGACTGCACCAGCAACACTGGGAGAAATGCCTATTATGGGAACCCCTTTTGAACGTGTTGCAGTAGATATTGTTGGACCCCTCACTAGGACCAAGAAGAGAAATGCTTACATCTTAACCTTGGTTGATACTTGCTCTATATGTGGGGAGAAGCAGTGGCCATGTCAGCTATAGATTCAAAGCACGTGGCAGAGGCCCTGTTGACAATATTTACCCGATTAGGTTTCCCGCATCAGATATTGACTGACAATGGGTCTCAGTTTAAGGGAAAGCTAACACAAGAAGTATTCAGGATATTTCAAGCCAGGCACTATCATTGTAGTCCCTACCATGCCCAAGGGAACGGTCAAGTAGAGCGGTTCAATGGTACGCTAATTTCAATCCTTAGAAAGCTGGCGAGTGAAAAACCTGATACTTGGGATACATACTTACCCGCTGCACTATTTGCATATAGGGAAGTACCCCACAATTCAACTGGATTGGCTCCAGCTACCTTGTTGTTTGGAAGACCAATAAAAGGTCCACTGGAAGCATTGCTGCGGACATGGACTGATGAAAAGGCAGAGGAAACAGTGACTTCCTCATACCAGTACGTCAACGAGTTGACATCTCGATTGAAAGCCGGTTGGAAACTGGCCAATGATAACTTAAGACAGGCCAGGAGGAAGCATGCTGCGTACTACAACAAAAAAGCAAAGGATAGGGAACTGGAGGTGGGTGAAAAGGTGTTATTACTGTTGCCAAGCAGCAATAATAAATTGCAGATTGGATGGCAGGGACCCTATGTCATACTGGAGAAACTTTCCAGGACCAATTATAAGATTGACAAGAAAGGGAAGGAGAAGGTATATCATGTCAATCTTCTTAAAAAATACTATGACAAGGAATCATCAGAAGTTGCACATATTATGACCCTAGCCATTGCAACAGAAATGCACGGTGAACCACTTCACTCTATGGAGTATCCACTCACAACTACAGAGGATTATGTTCAAGTAAATATTAGTGAACATTTAACTCCAGAGCAGAAGAAGAGGGTTCAGAAAGTGTTGGAAACCCATGCTGATGTGCTCACAGATAAGCCAGGTCGTACGAATCTGTTAGAGTACGACATGAAGGTTACCGACCCTACCCCAGTATGCATGAGAACATACCCTATACCCTATGCGAAAGCCCAAGCACTAAGGGAGGAAGTTGATTATCTGTTGAAGGAGAAAATTATCTCGAAGTCAGACTCTCCCTATAGCTCAAGTGTGGTGCTATTGAGAAAACCGAGTGGTGAACACAGGTTATGTATTGACTACCGGAAGCTTAATGCGATCACAGAATCTCAGGTGGACCCATTACCTGACACAAACCAGCTGTTCTCTACACTGAGTAAGGCTAGGTATTTATCGAAGGTAGATCTAAGCAAGGGATACTACCAAATACCAGTGAAACCAGAAGTTAGGAGAATGCTGGCATTCAGTACATCAGACGGACACTACGAGTTTAATGTACTACCCTTTGGGCTGAAAAATGCTCCAAGTATCTTTTCAAGAATGATGAGGAAATTATTGGAACCTCTACAAAATCCCCATATCACTAACTTTATGGATGACATTCTTGTTGCAACAAACACATTTGAAGAGCATATAGTAGCGCTCTCCATGTTGTTCGACAGACTGAGAGAAACTGGATTGACTGCACGTCCAACCAAGTGCTATATCGGTTGTAAGGAGTTGGAATTCCTAGGTCACACTATTTCTACAGGTCATATGTCTCCTGACCCAAAGAATATAGAGAAGCTAAAGAAGGCACCCAGACCTCAAACGAAGAAAGATGTGAGATCATTCGTGTCTTTATGTGGGTTCTATCAGAAGTACATACCCCACTTTAACTCTCTGTGTGCACCATTAACCAACTTAACGAAGAAAGGACAGCCTGACAAAATCCAATGGAATGCTGATTGTGAAAAAGCTTACACAGAGCTAAAAGCAAAACTCACCAGCAAACCAATCCTTACACTACCCGATATCACACAGGAATTTGTATTAAGGACGGACGCTAGCAGTATAGGGATAGGTGCAACTCTCTTGCAGAAATCAAAAGCCCAGCCGGAGGAACTTTTACCAGTCGCCTACGCCAGTAGGAAGCTGAATGCAGCTGAGTTGAACTACTCGACCATAGAGAAGGAATGTTTAGCTCTAATTTGGTCCATCAACAAATTTTCACCTTATCTGTATGGGACACACTTCATTGTCCAAAGCGATCACCAACCTTTAACATTCTTGGCTGCATCTAAAAGGCTAAATTCGAGATTGTTAAGGTGGAGTCTGCTTCTGGCGCCTTATTCCTTTACCGTGAATTACATTCCGGGAAGAGACAATGTAGGAGCTGATTTTTTAAGTCGACACCCTAGTACTCTGGAAGGACATACGCAAAAGGATTAACCACAGCAGGGGTTTACACGTCAGCTATGACAAGTCACAGCTAGGAAAGGAGGGGGCTATGTCGTGAAACGAAGTGTAACCCACTACTTTGTTAATCACTATGTCGAGATACAGATTTGCTTCAACCAATCAACTTGCACCGTTCACCAGTCTCTGAGACAGAATAAATTATACTGTTCACGCAGTTCACGCAAGATGGCGGCTAAAAACTGAATAAAATTAGGCTGTATGAGCAAAAGACGAAACCGGAGGAAACCAATCATTTTGCTCCGCCAGGAACCAACCGAAAGCCTTTCTTAAGCAGTTACCTGCCTATATAATAGGGCGGAATTTTATGCTAAACACGCAATCCCGAACTTGACGCCAGAGATACTGACTGAAGAGGAAGAAGCTGTCACCTTGATTGATTGTTTACCTGAGGGCATCGACCTGCAACCTACTTCACTAGTCGAGTCAAACTGGCCGTTTTTTAAATCTTGGAGGGTAATTATAAATTTACGATAACCTTTAGTAAAATAGGCCTTCAGCAGGCATATAATGTTGGTATTTGTTGTGTGTCATTATACTACCTACACCTGTATATATTTAATATATTTTGGGTTCCCTATGAATGTATATGATTGAATAGACGAAGACTAATAGGACTCATACTTCAATCTATTGTCTCCTATATTCAGTCTATTGTCTCTGATAATTCCAAACTGCAAATATAACCATAACAGTCCTTGTTAGGCCAAAACAGTCCTTGTTAGGACTCAATCTATTGTCTCCTATACTTCAATCTATTGTCTCAGATAAGACCAACTGCAATATAACCAAAACAGTCCTTGTCAGGACTCAATCTATTGTCGCATCTAACTCCAATCTATTGTCTCCTATAACTCCCACCTGATATATCACCAAACAGTCCTCGTCTCATATACTCCTATCATAAGAACATAACAATATTGTTAGGATATATGTTACCAGCTAGTATAGCACTTGTCAGAGAGGGCGTGGTATAGTATAGGGGGAAGGACATTGTTGTATCACACCTAGGTGTACATATTATTGGATTTATTCATGTATTGATTTATATTATGGGATGTATTCATGTATTAAATGTATTCATGTATTGAATCTATATTATTGAATGTATCCATGTATTAGTTTATCAGAAAGAATGCTTTGCAAGTAGACACCTGTCTTGTCTCGCTATTGCTAAATCATACTGAGCCATGTTGTCATTCATCCTACATGCATACATCTGAGACACGCTCATTTCACTCACACTAGAAATAGGTGGGCTTGAGGACAGAAATTAGCCCATATTTTTGCTTTGTTACAGGTTTATTTGTGTCCTAAAAACCTGAGGTCGTATGTTCGAGTCAATCCCGCTGCCTGGAACTTCACAGGAGCATAGAGATTGTACAGAAGCTACATCTTTAGTCCCCCTCAGTCTTGGGTGGGCTAAAGTAACGAGCCTCAGCAGGAGTTGTGTGAACCCAACTAAGGAGAACAGAACGTTTTAAGAGATGAGTACACATTAGTACCATTTCTGTCGGCATTGTGAGCATAGAAACTGTCAGTGATGAGAAAGTGACTTAACATAGCAAGAGACAAAATTAATAGCATAGCTGAGAAGTGTTATATCCTTAATTAACAGCACAGCTGATCCATGTACTATAATTAATTAACAGCACAGCTGATATAATTTTTGTTCCTATAATTGGAAAACTTGTTGTCTATATAAATATAAATATTTGTAAAATATATGTAAACTTACAAATTCATTACGTTCCATTTTTTTCAACATTCACCCTTCAGCACAAGAGTAGATAGTGTATATACTAAATAAAATATAAGGAAATTGTATTTGAACGACTTGTCAATTTTATCAGTGTTAAGTAAAATCTGTTTCCTTGGTTTTTTAATATCACAGTTAGTTACACAGCGGAGGTGGCGCTTTATGTCGGTCTCCTCTCTACTATTGTTTCGAGATCAGAACATTCACAGCCGTAACTAATTTGTGATACCAGTAGTTCTCTCAGACACTGGGACTTCACCATTTTCTGCAGAAATTCTATTTCTGTAATTGTCAGTACTATACTGATCCAAGAGCCAAATAAAACCTCTCGCCACATTCGTGATGCTCACTACATCACCCCTTGTGTGTCGTATAGTCAAGAGAATATGGGCCTAACACCATATTCCAAATATGCCTCAATGGGCATGTAACGGGATCCTTTACTCTACACAAAGAAAGACGAAACAGGGCGGTGTCGAGATAGAGAAGAGAGAGAGAGAGAGAGAGAGAGAGAGAGAGAGAGAGAGAGAGAGAGCGAGAGGGAGGGAGGGAGGGAGGGAGGGAGGGAGAAAAGAAAGACACAAGGTGGGGCGTATGAACTGTCGGTGGCGCGCGTTGTCGCGTGTGAGCAGGTACATCATGTCTGGAGGCCTATGTTATTAAAACGAAGAATAAACACGCACATGCATGTCTGTGCCACCGGAAGTAAGCACCTGGCAGGAGGAAACATGGGAACGGAGGTGGTTTGGGAGGATGGAATGAATTTTGTAATGAATTTCTACAGTGGCGGCTCGATATAAAGGGATGGCAGACCTTCACGCGTGGCTAAAGCTGCAATAAATATTTTAGGTTCCCGAACTAAATACAAATGTTACAATCGGCTACATCGACTGCAGAACCATATATGCAGCACATCACCACAGGTGAGTGAGATGGGGTGGTCGAGTTGTAATTTTTACGACATTATCTGCTGTGAGGTTTGCAGTTCTGGTAGGGGGTCATTGAGAAAGAGTTCACTCTGAGAAAGAGTTCACTCATGTAAAAAAAATGTTAACGATTACTTAAAACAGCCGCTCAAATTTCCATGAATAAAGTAAAACTTGAATGTATCTAGTTTATTTCTAGTGTGTTTAAAACACAGGACATTCAGTATGTCTTGTTTGAAAGTCAATAGTGATACGAAAGGGTTCAATTCGCTGCGCAGACAAAAAAGAAAAAGAACCAACAGAATTGTGATACTTTGAAGTCATGACGTAATGGTGCCCGCCCCTCAAGAAAGGTAACAGGTCAAGGTAGTCTCATAGCAGATACTGCCGTAGGTGAGTGAATTGTTAGAGACTTCACCATACTAGCATCACGAGATGGAGTGATCAGTTCCCTTCCTCGCTGTCTTTTCCTACCTCAAAGTCAGGTACCCATTTACAGCTGGGTAGACTGGAGCGTGTCGGTACCGTGATTCTGAGCCGGCACCTTTGCCACGAGAGACTAGCGCTATAACCACTCTGTTAATCCGACGCTCTCAAGGATGGTACAGATGTAAAATAGTAGAAGCAGAATATTTGTTTAACGAGGGAGACACTTCTCATGATCAGATTAAGTCCAGGCCACCAGAAAAATGATGCACTTAACGAGCTCAACAGGTCAACAAGAAGTAACCTTCAGACGCATATGTTAGGTCAACAGGTCAACAAGAAGTAACCTTCAGACGCATATGTTAGGTCAACAGGTCAACAAGAAGTAACCTTCAGACGCATATGTTAGGTCAACAGGTCAACAAGAAGTAACCTTCAGACGCATATGTTAGGTCAACAAGAAGTAACCTTCAGACGCATATGTTAGGTCAACAGGTCAACAAGAAGTAACCTTCAGACGCATATGTTAGGTCAACAGAGGTTACCAAGAGGAAATCTTTAGACTCCGCATCGGCTACAACAGTTCTGAGATACCATCTATTCAGCAAGTTAAAGATATGATGAGTGTAACTGTGGCACCGAAACAATGACTGCTGAACATCTGCTGTAAATTGACCAGAGAAAGCACATATGACCATTACCAGTACCACTCCTGGACAAACTCTGTGGAGACACCAACATCTTCAGACTGACCACCGCTTTCTTTAAGCATATTCAAGTTGACGTCTGAAAGTTGACGTCTGAAAGTTGACGTCTGAAAGTTGACGTCTGAAAGTTGACGTCTGAAAGATGACGAAGACGTTTGCTTCTTGCTCTAATGCTTCGTCCAGTGCTTCCTAATATAGGAGGTGACGTGTGTGTGTGTGTCTGTGTGTGTATATATATTGTTATCCTATGAAAGTGACATTTGCTGTTAGCAAGGTAAGAAAATCTCATTTATTAACGTGCAGGTGAGGATTTTATCCTGCCACAAATTCACCTGATACGTGTGAACATTGTTATATGTCGTGTGATTTTTTTTTCGCGGCGTGTGACGAAAAAAGTGCAGATTTGGACTACATTGTGACAAAGGAAACATTATGGTAGAAAAGACATGAATTACTCCTTCGCTCCCCATACAGCAGAGGTCATTAATTGGTTGACGCCACACCTTTATGTCTTCTGACATCCTATCAAGTTCTCTCAACGCCTTCTTTATTCTTTTCAAGTCTGTTTCCAGTTATATTCTATGTGTGTTTTGTGGTCTTTCTCTATATACTCGTATCTTGCCCTGGAGATTTCACATTAATGTGATAGGGTGGGCGAAGATGTGGGTGAGTGTGACGGTATTGCCTCCCCTGCTTTGCAGTTCTCTTCTTCTTCCATCCTTAGCCATCAACCGGCAAAGCAGTATGTGGCCAGTACGTCTAGTGGGGTCTTAGGGCAACAACAAATTGATCAATCTATCGCTGTTTCCACCACGCCTAGTGGCGTCTTTGTGGAACAAAAACAGACCAAACAATCTATCATTGTTTCCGTAATCAGATTGGTTGGCAAGCAGGTGATCAGCCCACTGTGCGAAGTTTTTACGGGATGGGGTAAACAGCCCCATGCCCATACCCTCCTTAGTCGCCTTTTACGACATGCGTGGTAGGGTGCAGTGTTACTATTCTTTGCTCCCCTTTCGGGCCCCGGTAACAGTAGTGGTCCAAAAGTGGCCAAAACTCAAGAGTATATAAAATGGGTCGTCAAAGGTGTCTACCTTCGCACAAGATTACTCTTGGCAGAGATGTAGATAGAAGGGTAATGACTCTTCTATCCCAAAGTCGATCTTCAAAAGATATTCAGAAAAGCGAAAACAATGCTGCATTGGCTGAGCACGTTAATTCTATGATCTGCCGACAACTTTTGTAAATTAATATGAAACAAACATAAAGGTATGTTTTCAGGCACTCGTAAGAAATAAAGAAGTAGAACACTAGACAACAGAAAAACCACAGACATGAGTGGCTTACCCAGGATTTGAACACTGAATCTTCCGTGCGACAACCCCGCCTAGCTATGCAAGCGAATCACACTATCCTCCCTGCCATCTACGCATCACCAAAAAAATGATGCTTTGATGACAGGTCAATAGTGCGAACCGAAAGCCATAACACCGGAAGTCCACCATGGGCAGTACGGCCTATTAATGACGCAATCACTTCTGTTGTTTCCCTATCAGACAGCATAGGCCAGCCTCTCTCAGAGGAATTCTTATTATTCTGGTATAGCTCTGTTTAGAGTGTGTTTAGTAAATTGACTGAGACAAACATGCAGTACATTTAAAATGATTGAATCGAAGTTAAATTTGTATATTAACAAGTAGCAGATTTAATAATCATTTAGTTTTAACAGTTTAAAAAAATTGAATAATCTTTAACAGAAGATGTTCATCATTGAAGGAAAGTAGGTTTTATGAAAAAAATTCACTTTGGTAGCTAATACGTTTCATTTAGCTGCTAATAGTAGTTTCTGCTCCCGCTGATGGGTTCTGTGCAGATAGGTCACTGGAGTTTTCACATCTCTGGTCAAGATTACAGGTGCAGCACGTTTCAAGTACACATATAAAATGAATAGCTTTATCCTTATTTTACATTTAAATGTAAAGGTTAAGAGTACAGATAGAATATGTTTACATTTACATCTCCATCGTTTGAAAAGTGTTCACAATATAAACTGAATCTGTTTTCATTTACCTTTACACTGATTGAAAAGTTTGAAACTTTCATTAATCTTAAAGTGAATATGTTTACATAGATATTTACACTGGTTTGAAACTGTAAGTAGAATGAACATCATTTCTTTCATCTTTCCCTCCCTGCTTCATATGAAACTTGGGGCTACCGATGCTTTTAGTTCTCTGTAAGGAACTAGCAATAAAGCAGTCACCAGCCCTTGAAGTGGTGGTTCATGAAATCATCATTCTATACGCTGAGGTTGCCAGCTTCAATTGACTTGGACATCCACTAGCGATTTTCACTTATTAAAAATCACATGACAATATATACATTTTAGTTCACATGTTAATAATGAAAAATATAGAATATAAAATGACAACTTACGCCAATCCTGGCTCACAAACTTGTTGCTCAGAAACATGACGTTAAGGCGACTGATTAGGCCTCTTACACGTGTTCTTGGGGTCATTACTTTTTATAAGATAATTCCCTCTATGACTCCGTGTGTTTCAGTTTCCTCAGATATTACGGTTTTCCTTATTAAATTGACAGAGTTTCCTGGGCTGTTTTGTAAGTCCTTATGAATACTCCAATAAAAGGTGTCCGGTCTGATAAGATGCAATCCTGATTCTAACTACTAGCAAGTCTGGTGTCTTAGGCAAGCGTGAATCTCACAGCGAACTAGACTTGAAAAATGCCAGGTTATATTCACTGTCCTCCCGCGCATCTGTTTGTTATGGGGCTATTCAAAAGCTCCAATCATTTTCAAACATGCGATTTCAAAATATTCCTGACTTGGGAAAAATTTTGAACGAAATGTAGAGGCCACCTCTCCCATATATGGTATGAAAGCATCCGATCCCCGGCAGGCGAACTCACCAACACATCTGTAAACTCATACGACAATGTATTTCAGATGTAAAATTTTTTTACTATCTAAAGTAATCTTGTCATAACAAGTCGGACAGGAAGCGCTTATGTCATCCGTGTCTGTTCAAAACGTGTCACCCAGACAAGTAATATCTTATCTGTCGCGCACCCTGGCTTTATCAGCAATTAGACAAATATGCTGGCGATTTTCGTTTTAATCGGTAGAGGCCAAGGTTGGGTACACGAGAATATGCCTGTCGTTCAATATTATCTCAGCCGCTCCTTGCAAATGTTATGTGTTTATCATAAACAAGGAGTGTCAAATGTTTGAACAAACAAACTCTCTGCTACATAGCAAACAGAAAGAAAATGGTGCGACCATGGAAAATCATGCAAATATAATCAGTACAAAAATGTAACTGATACTGCCGTAGTGAAACAAAGATCGAGAAGGTTCGCCCCATTCCGTCACAGTGAGATATGTGATCTCCGATATTGCCCTGCGGCCAATCCACCCTCGCACACGACCCGCACACTAATAAAACTCTTGAGTGTTAAAGCAGGGGTTGTATTTATTGAGGGTATAAAACAGAAGACGTTGGAGATCCATTACAGCCAACCTTCGTTGTGGAGATGGCAGCTGATGATAACAACCCAATCAGTGACACACGCGTTTAAAGAGCAACCGAACTAACAAACAAATAAACATCCAGCCAGTGCTCATGTGCTAACGTGTTCATGTATGTCTATGCAAACTCTGCGTGTCTTCTTCCGAATCTTGATTTTACTGCGACGCTCAGCACACACACCTCTGCTTTTGTTTTTAGGTGTCTGCTACTTTCCTTTGTGTAGCGCAGTCCTTTCAACCATTTACCATATACACGGTACTGTTGGTTATATCAGGACGTTTATTTAATTTGATGTGCTTTTTTTCTTGAATATGGTTATTATATATACTTCTGTACTGTATTATTCCTCACGTAGGGTTTTTTTTTTACTTTTTGGTGAATAGTTCCGTTTGTTGTTTTTCAGAAGAACATTTGTGTTTATGCTCATATGATTTTAATATTGGTTTGTAGTTTATTAATGTTTTATTGTCTATTGGATTGTGTTATTTCTTTCCGTTGAGATAGCTTTGTTACTACTATTAGCGTTGTTATGAGTTTCTTTCAGAATATATATGTGAGTGTGTGTGTGTGTGTGTGTGTATATATATATATATATATATATATATATATATATATATATATATATATATATATATATATATATATATATATATATATATATATATATATATATATATCAACTCAACTCAACCCATAACCCGTCATGGGTCGTAGGGGTGCCATGGTGGAAGCATCAGCAGACAGGGTCCTCCACTGCTCTCTATTCTCAGCAATGCTTACAAGTGTGGAAAAACCGAGTCCTTCCCATTCTTTGATGTTATCAGCCCAGGATTTTCTTTGCCTTCCTCTTCTCCGTTTACCTTCGACTGTTCCCTGGAGGATCGTTTTGGAAAGGGAGTCATGACGAGTTACATGCCCAAACCAGGCAAGCTTTCGACGTTTCACAATTGACAAAAGTGGTTCTTGGTGGCCTGCATAGGTGTTTATCTTCTCTCTAACATAGACATTTGTTTTGTGCTCTTTATAGCAAATGCGCAAAATTCTTCTATAACATATATAGGCATGTGGGGGAGGGGGGAGGCCTTTCCTCCGGTCGTCTTTTAGATTGTTGCTTTTGTTTTTATGATATATTGTTTTACAGTTGACATTCAAAAATCCGGCAACCTCCGGACCTGAGAAGTGCCGGATTTTTTAAAATGCCGGATTTTTTATGGTTATATAGTTTAAGTATTGGGATCATATAAAGACAGAACTATGAGACAGTTTAAATATTGGGGTCATATAAAGAGACAGAACTATGAAAGTTTAAATATTGGGATCATATCGACAACGCACGATATTTACGTTTTACACCACTTCTTTTATTTGCTGAATCCATAATGGGGCTATACAGCAGCAAATAAATGATAAAATGAGAAGGAATGAGCAGGAATGCCTGTTAACACGTGCAAGCAAGACCCAACAGCTGTATCAAAACATAAACGGCTCCAGAAAACAGTGGCGCGCCAACGCGGTAAATTTAGAAATGTGTTCCGAAATCCATGCCGGAAATCTGAAGGAACCGGATTATCGATGGCCGGATTTTTGAATGTTAACTGTACTACTAACTTTTGTACTGCTAGTGGGGGCTTGGTGCCCATTAGATTTTCTACATTTAAGTTCTATTTTGCAGTTATTGCAATAGTCTTATATTTTTTCTGTGGTGGTCGTATTTCTTGCATTCCAGTAAAAAATGTTTAGTGGTATTAGGTTCATAATATTCTTCACAGATGGGTTCCTCTATTAGGTTTATAACATTCTTTACAGATGGGTTCCTCTATTAGGTTCATAACATTCTTTACAGATGGGTTCCTCTATTAGGTTCATAACATTCTACACAGATGGGTTCCTCTATTAGGTTCATAACATTCTACACAGATGGGTTCCTCTATAAGGTTCATAACATTCTACACAGATGGGTTCCTCTATTAGGTTCATAACATTCTAAACAGATGGGTTCCTCTATTAGGTTCATAACATTCTAAACAGATGGGTTCCTCTATTCTAAAGTAGCCGGTTCCTAGTCTGAGCCGGAGTAGTTTTTTTATTTACTGGTATTTTTAGTTCGTCTTGTATTGGACATTTTTCATTTTTTTTAAAAGCTTGTATGCATGTCTTCCTTTTGTGCTCTGGTCCCATGCTATTCTCCATTCTTTGGTTTTTGTCCTTGCTATTAGACTCTTTATTTCGAATCTCCCTAGCCCTGTATCAATTTTTTTATTGCTATTTCTTCCTTGCTTGGCTTCCCAGCGAGTTCGTTTCCTGTTAAACCAATATGAGATGGGATCCATGCTACCGTGACTTTGCATCCAGTAGTACTTAGGTATGTATTTATCTGTAATATTTCTTCTATTATATCGGGCCTGCTACTCTCATTTCTGTTATTAATTGCTTGTATTGATGAGAGTGAGTCCGTGAGAATTGATACTGTCTGTGGTGGGTTCTCTGTAACTAATTCTAAAGCCTTGAATATTGCTACTAATTCTGCCGTGAAGATAGATGCGTTTTTGGTTACTTTTTATCTTTTTCTAATTCTCCATGTTGGTATCACTATTCCTGCTCCTAGTTGTTAATCGTCATCTTTAGACCTATCTGTATATATATATAGTTAATTTGTTGTCATCGTCATCTTTAGACCCATCTGTATATATATATAGTTAATTTGTTGTCATCGTCATCTTTAGACCTATCTGTATATATATATAGTTGATTTGTTGTCATCGTCATCTTTAGACCTATCTGTATATATAGTTAATCTGTTGTCATTGTACTGTTTGGTGTGCTCTAGGGCATTCTCTTTTATTACCCTAGCGTCTTTAGATTTGTTAATTATCTCTCTGAGGTGTGAATCAGTTTTCTGTACGGTACTTTTAGTTCCCATGATGGAATTTTTCCTTTATATTGACTACTACTGTTTACTATATTGTACATGTATGGGTAATGATCTAATTCTTCTATCGCTTTCCACCCAGCATGATATTTATTGTGGTCAAGTGGTATGTGCCCTATGTTTTGGTTATTTTTGTCATAGGTTTTGTGCGCTGGGTGTGTAGTGTCTTTTACCACTTTTGCCCAGTAGTCTCAGTGTGGAGAGGGGGAACATGCTGCATGGGCAACAGCTTGATCTCCATATAACTGTGCCCAAGCTCGCGCCCTGGAGAGGACACTCCAGCTTCACCCTATAGATGTCGGCAAAACACGGGAAGTAGCAGTTACCGGTTATAAGCATTTTGCCCAATTGGCGTAGGGCATGGCGCCAGGGGCTACTTCCGACAGTGGGAGAGGTTCTAGGATCTCACTGGACAGCTACCGCCCGCTTCAAGCTGGGCAGCCCCCAGTCAATAAGGTGTTGTCCCGCCACTGTCTGCTTTCCCCATTGGGTGCATGGGGATTAGGGTCAAACCCGAACTGTGGACAGAAAATTTTGCACCAAGCAATTATCGAAAAAATAGAAATAAGCAAACTCTCAGATTGGGATGCTGGAACGTCCGGACTATGTTGACTGGACTATCCGAAAACCTACAGGATGTAAACGATGTAAGGAAGACAGCCATAATTAATGATGAGCTTAAACGACTTCAGGTGGATATAGCTGCACTTCAGGAAACGCGCCTGGCGGGCTCTGGA
Source organism: Oreohelix idahoensis (assembly GCA_024509875.1). NCBI lineage: Eukaryota > Metazoa > Mollusca > Gastropoda > Stylommatophora > Oreohelicidae > Oreohelix > Oreohelix idahoensis. Next base: position 199,277 of record JAMPIV010005003.1, read on the forward strand.
ACGGTGAGCGAGAAGGACTACACATTTTATTGGCAAGGGAAAGATCTTAATAAAGCTAGAGAACACGGAGTAGGTTTTGCAGTCAAAAAATCGCTATCTAACATGGTTGAACCAGGCGAGAATGGATCAGAACGCCTGTTAACGCTCCGCTTGCAAACTAGCACAGGTCCCATCACCCTTGTCAGTGTGTATGCTCCTACTCTGTACTCTGCCTCAGAAGCTAAACATGAGTTCTACGAGAATCTAGCAGCAGTAATCAAAAGCATACCTAGGCAAGAACAGCTTGTTCTCCTTGGTGACTTTAACGCTAGAGTGGGTGCCGATAATGTTTCATGGCCTTCATGTCTGGGCAGGTTTGGTATTGGCAAGATGAATGAAAATGGACAACGGCTCTTAGAGTTGTGCGTCCACCATGACCTCTGCGTGACCAACACCTACTTTCAGACAAAACAACAGCATAAGGTGTCATGGAGACACCCACGATCCAAGCACTGGCACCAACTTGACCTGATTCTCGTCAGAAGGCCACTCCTCAGGTCTGTGCTCTCCACGCGCTCGTACCATAGTGCAGACTGTGACACAGATCACTCCTTGGTTTGCTGCAAAATCAGAGCACAACCAAGAAAACTCTATCGTGTCAGACATGAAGGGAAACCACGCACTGATACCAGCAAGATGTCAGACCCTTTCATGATCGCTCAATTCACTGCGACCTTCAAGAAAGTGCTCAGTAGCCCTCAGCATGGTGATACTATTACAGAGAACTGGGAGCATCTACGGAACACCATTCAAAGTACTGCACTTGCCACCTTTGGTAAGAAAACAGCAAAGTCAAATGACTGGTTTGACGCTTCATCAGATGTGATGGCACCTGTTATTGAAGCTAAGCGCAGTGCTATGAATGAATACAAACGTTCACCGAGTGCCAGAACCCTACAGATCCTGAGGGCTACGAGAAGCAAAGTTCAACAAACTGCTCGACGCTGTGCAAATGACTATTGGCTCCAGCTCAGTGAGAGCATCCAGATCGCAGCGCAAACAGGCAACATTAGACAAATGTATGACGGTATAAAGAAAGCACTTGGCCCCCATAAAAGTAAGACGGCACCGCTAAAAACCATCAGCGGAGAGAAGCTAACCGATAAGGGTAAGCAGATGGAGAGGTGGGTCGAGCACTACTCTGAGCTCTACGCTAGAGACAATACCGTTACGCCTGCAGCCCTTGATGCTGTCAATAGTCTGCCAACTATGGAGGAGCTGGATGCCAAACCAACATTAGAGGAACTCAGTAAGGCCATTGATAGCTTGGCCTCTGGCAAAGCACCAGGCAGTGATGGGATTCCTCCTGATTTAATCAAATGCTGTAAGAGTACGCTATTACATCCCCTGCATAGGATGCTGTGCCAGTGCTAGGAAGAGACAATTATTCCTCAAGACATGCGAGATGCCAAGATTGTAACACTGTATAAAAATAAAGGAGACAGAAGTGATTGCAATAACTACAGAGGCATCTCTCTTCTTAGTATTGTTGGTAAGGTTTTTGCCAAAGTCATCTTAATGCGACTACACAAGTTAGTTGAGCGCATATATCCAGAGGCACAGTGTGGATTCCGAGCTGGCAGATCAACAACAGACATGATCTTCTCTCTCCGCCAGCTTCAGGAAAAATCAAGAGAGCAGAAAAGACCATTATATATCGCCTTTATAGACCTCACAAAAGCATTCGACCTGGTTAGTAGGGATGGACTCTTTAAAATCCTCCTGAAAATAGGCTGCCCTTCTAAAATGCTGGAAATGATAAAGTCATTCCATGACGACATGAAGGGAACAGTCCAATATGCTGGAAGCACGTCACAGCCCTTTGATATACGAAGTGGCGTTAAACAAGGCTGTGTTCTGGCTCCGACCCTCTTCGGAATCTTCTTTGCCTTACTCTTGAAACATGCATTCAGAGATGCAACTGAAGGAATATGCCTTCACACTAGGTCAGATGGCCGTCTGTTTAATCTTTCAAGGCTGAAGGCAAAATCAAAAATCAGAAGGGTCACTATAAGAGACTTGTTGTTCGCTGATGATGCTGCAGTCGTCACTCAAAGCCAACAGGAGCTTCAGAGCTTGATGAATCGCTTCACTAAAGCATGCAAGGACTTTAGCCTCACAATAAGTCTAAAGAAAACGAATGTGCTGAGTCAGGATGTGGGTGCTGCACCAGTTATCACTATCGATAACTATGAATTGGCAGTGGTGCACCACTTCACATACCTAGGGTCTACCATCAATGACAAACTCTCACTGGATACAGAAATCGACAGCCGCATTGGCAAAGCTGCAGCTACCTTTGCCCGCCTCACATCGCGTGTTTGGGGAAACCCTAAACTCACAATGAAGACCAAAGCTGCGGTATATAATGCCTGCGTCACCAGCACACTCCTATATGGCAGCGAGACCTGGATGGCCTATGCTAAGCAAGAAAGAAGGCTCAATACCTTCCATTTGCGGTGTCTACGCCGCATCCTCGGCATCTCGTGGAAAGATAAAGTGACAAATGTCGAGGTGTTGTCACGTGCTGGCCTTCAAAGTATGTATACGCTGCTTAGACAGCGCAGACTTCGCTGGCTTGGCCATGTTCGCCGCATGGAAGATGGTCGCATCCCAAAAGATATCTTCTACGGACAATTAGCAGATGGCAAGAGAACAGTTGGGCGACCACAGCTGAGGTTCAAAGATGCGTGCAAGAGAGATATGAGGGCACTGGACATGGATCCAGCAACATGGGAGGATGAAGCTGCCGATCGCACTAGTGGCGATGCTATTTACGGCACCACCTCAGTTTGGGCGAAGAGAGGCTCACACAAGAAGCAGAGGTGAGGAGAAAACGTCGAAAGGAGCACCAGGAAAATATCAGATGAGGGCTGCCACCTCAGGGGCGCATTCCCATAGTCAGTTATGACTGAAGGGGCTATTATTATTATTAGTCTCAGTTCCTTTCTTCACAGTTCCAGTGACATGATACCCAGCGCAACTTCTAATGCTTCCACAGATGTTCCTTTTGACGCTCCAGCTTTGATTGACGTTGCTTGATTTTGAATGAAGTCTAATTTCTTTTTATTACTGGGAGCTGTTGATTCATAGACCATGCTGGCATAGTCCAGTTTACCTCTTATGAATTATTTGTAAAAGGTTATCATTGTTTTCTTGCTGGCTCCCCATCCGTTACCTTTTATGTATTTTAGAATATTTAATAGTTCTCTGCTGTTTTCTACTAGTTTTTCTAAATGTGTATTCCAGTTGAATTGTTGATCTAATATCATTCCTAGGAACCTACACGTTTTGCCGTGTGTACTGTTTGTTCATTTATTTGTTTATCTATTATACTATTTTTTACTATCCGTCCTCTACTAAAGATCATTCATATTTTTTTTTATTTTTTTTATTTTGGCATTTAGATGGAATCCCCAAGTGTTCATCCACTCTGACATTTTGTCTATTTGTTTTTGTATGGTTTTATATAGGAATGGTAAATTTGTGCCACTTCTCCGTATTGCAGCATCATCGGTAAACTGGGATAGACTAATTTTTAGGTCTGTAAACTCATCTCCGAGGTCATTCACCATAATTGTAAAAATCGTAGGTGAGATCACAGAGCCTTGGGGGATACCATTTTCTTGTTCAAATTGGTTCCGATCTTTCATTATTTATCTGGACTGTAAAAAATCTCTCTTGTAAGAAGTTTTCTAAGTAATTATATGTCCTGCCTTGTATGCCAATTTTGTTAATCTTTTGTAGGGCACCTTATCTGCAGCATTCATCACAAGCTCTTGGCACATCTAATAAAATTGCTACTGTTTTTTCATTCTTTTTAAATTTTATTTTAACTTCCTGTTCTAGTTTAAGTAGTTGATCTACTGTGCTATGGTGGCGTCTAAATCCTACTTGGGTTGGGTTATATAAGCTGTATGTTTCTAAATGAAATTTTATTCTGTTGTTAACTATGGTTTCCAAAATTTTCCCTAGGTGTGATGTTAGTGATATTGCTCTGTATGAGCTGACGTCATGTGCTTCCTTATCTGGTTTTAGTATAGAGATTCCCACTGCTACCTTCCATGCTTGTGGGATCTTTCCTGTATGCCAGATTTTGTTGATTAGGGATACCAAGAGTCTATGAGTCGAGTGTGGAACTTTTTTTTAGAATTTCATAGCTTAGAATGTCTTGCCCTGAGGCGGTGTTACATTGTCCTGCTATTGTTCTTTCTATCTCCTCTATTGTGATATCTGCATTTAGGTAGTTTGCTGCTTGTGTATCATCTTTACTTTCTTTAAATTCCTTTAATAATGTTTTTCGCCTATTTATTTCAGACTTGCCCAGACTTTCTTCAGCACTAACTTGATAGAAATATTTAGCCAATATATTTGCTTTTTGTTTGTCTGTCTCAGCTCTTTGGTATTTTAATTGTTGGAATTAGATCTTTTTTTGGTATTACCACCTTTAATTGCTTTCAATTTTCTCCATACTTCCCCTAACTGTGTTTTGCTGTTTAAAGTTTGGCAAAATGTTTTCCAGTTAATTTCTGTAGCCTTTAGAACAAAATCTTTGTCTTCTCTCGATGGATGTTCACATGCAACAGCTGCTACCTCTTATCCAGTATTCTAAATTTGATTGACAGCTGGTTCCGGTAATGAGAACACGGCAATGTTATTGACACGGTCGAGGTCACTGAACCGGTTTTTTAAGAGTCCCCTGAACTCTATTCCCGGTGGCTGATGTTCTTATGTTTATAATCCAATCTATCATCATCATCAGCTGCCTTTGTGACAGGGAGGGGGTGCCAGGCTGTTCATACTCTTGAGGTTGATAAGATGGCACTGAGAAACACTGGATGGATCTTTACTACAATGTACCCAATTTAGGCCACTTCGTGTAACAAGCTATCGCTCGAGATGTCGGCTTCGAAGGGCAGGATCGCAAGCACGTGATCGTGTGGTGTACTCGCCCAACTCCAGGTTCTCGGGCAAAGGCTACTGGTAAATGATGGTGATATTGCTTTGACTACTGGTAAATGATGGTGATATTGCTTTGACTACTGGTAAATGATGGTGATATTGCTTTGACTACTGGTAAATGATGGTGATATTGCTTTGACTACTGGTAAATGATGGTGATATTGCTTTGACTCGTTATATCAAGACAGGCGATTATTCTTCTTGTCATGTAAAACGACATCAACACGAACGAATGTTAGGCACCAGCACAAAACTCAGATTTTATGACAATGATAAAATGTTTATTTGGGTCGCTTGCCAGCTGATCACAACAGTGGGTGATAGATGTAGCAGCCTGATTTAACTGACACATCGTACTACATTCTTCATGAATAAATGATCTGTTTTTCTATTCCCTGTTGACCGCTAAGTATTTGTATCTTCTGACTGGTCTGGCCACCTGACCAAAGTTCAATCACTTACCTCGTTTAATCCTAATCAAATTTGTATTGAGCCCTGGCGAGCTTACGGCGACGATCACGCCGTTCTGTTTGTAACTTCACCTTGCAACCACGACCCCTTACTTAAGTATTTCGCAAACGTTCTTATCTTACTGTTCCTTCCTTATCAACTCCTCCCTTTTTGACCCCAGATCAACGCTCTGAGCGTTGCAAAATTCAACGCGCCGTGTCAGCGCAACGCTCAGAGCGTTGTTTTTAGTTTATCACGAATAAACCCCCAAAAATTGTTCGTTTAATGCAGTTCATATTTTGAAACTCGTAGAATGACTTCCACTACTATTTAAACAACTAATTTGACTGTAGTTAAGCAGCACATGTGCGTGTTTTGATGTTATTATCACAATTTGTGTGACGATTCGCGTGTTTACGTTTTTAGTTGTTATTGCTAGAGAAATATGTCACGTTATATTTACATTTTCTAAGTCTCCTAAGCAAATAATTGTGTCAAACTACTTTGAAACATTGATGATGATTGTTTGGTAGTCACAGTTTGTTGTCAAAATACGGAATCGGTGCAGAAAAGCTAGACACATTAGATTTAATTGATGAGTGGGCGTAGTCATATTCTGGCCGATCAAAAAGCAATAAAACTATACCTACCGTAATATCTAATCACTAGTCCTAGGTAGAAGATGAAGCTGGGGATACTATTAAACCATTAAACAAGTGTAAACAAGTTTTTTATGACGTTATTTTTCTTTATTTGTTTGAAAATTACGTAATGCACGATTGCATAATTTTTTTCTTACAAGGGACCACAGTAAAAACTGGTGTGAATAACACTAAATGTACTAATTGTGGCCATAAACAATGGTTTTTTTTTACTTTGTATATGGATTAACTTGATGTTTGAAGACTAAAAAGAAAGTTTTATTGTCTACAACAGTAATTTGTCTTTGGTAAGATCATATTCTAAACGAAAGAGAGGCCGACCAAAAACAACCTGGCGGAGGACTGTGGAGGCTGAGATGCAAAGAATGAACCAGAGTTGGGGCACTGTACGAAGGATGGCCACTGACCGAGCAAAGTGGAATCAATTTGTTGTTGCCCTACAAGACGCCACTAGGCGTGATGGCCACTGACTGCTTTGACGGTCGGCGGCTAAGGATCAAAGAAGAAGAAGATCATATTCTACAGTTAACTTTTTAGTGTTTTTCAATTTTACATGCGAAATGTTTTAAGTATACCGAACACACTTGTTTTAATACTACCAAAGACGTTATATATTACAATTCTCTATCCATTTCCCTACAGTTTGGTATATAATAAGTACATGTTCACACAAAAAAGATTAACATAAAATTTACACTAAAAGACAGTACACTTCACCGTTTAGAATTCTTCGCAAAATAATTATGGCACAGGGTGGAAAATAATTATGGAGTCAAAGAGTTAAACTCCATTCCCTACTGCACCATTTCCACATTGAAGGTCGGTGCAATATATCCCCTAACGTCTTCTGTCTCTTGTCTTGATGGTGAACTCCTGATAGACTCTTTCCTCTTCATCTCTTGATGTTATCCTCCCACTTAATAGCTGTCGCATGTTACACATTGCCTAGTTAAATGTTTGAAGACCGAAAAGTGGGACACCAGTGTTCTGACCTGAACAAACGAATGCAGGGGTATTTTCCTGTGTGTATCTAGGGCAGCCAATCAGAGAAGGGGTTTCCCACGGTCAGATAGAATGACTTCGGCGAGTGTATAAGGAAGAATAAATCGTCCGAAATCATGGTTAGAATTAGACATCGGGAAGGAGAACGGAATGACAGACAAGGATGAGAATGGTCTCCTTTTGACGGGAATATCTTCATTTATGTATAGGTACAAGGAAATCAGAAGGGAGTAAGTAGTTGTGAAGAATTTCGCAAGAATAGTGTCCGTGCATTGAGAAATCCTATGTTTTTCCTATTTATAATTCAATATAAAATCGTTAACACGACAGATATAGGAAAACAACATATGGATATAAAGGTCAACTCATGGAGAACGGAAATATATAACTCCAAAGGCTTGAACTGGGAAAGGTGAAATGCACGAGACCAAGGTTTGAAACACCTCTAGCACAAACCCCCCGAAGTTACAACTTTTTTTGGGAAGTTTGCTGGAGTTGCGAGCCTTGTTTCCTGTACGTCCGGTAGCTGCATATATAAGGGCGGACGTAAATGATTTCAAATTCACTTGTACAGCGAGGCAAGACAGAAGGACAACGGCTGGAGAGAGAGAAACGTGTCACGGCCAATATCTTGTTATTTGCAGCCAGGCAGTTCTGTTACTCCACTAAAGCCAGTCTTTACTGATCTTAATTAGATCCTGCGAGGGTATGTAAAGTTACTATGTAAAATAATACAGTAATTACAACTTTATTTCAGGATTTGTTTAATCTATATGTTATGAAAGTATCATGTATATTAATTTATTACTTGATATGATTGTTGAAGATTGGAACCCGAAATATAACCACCATGACTGAGTCCGTATCAGGGCTAGCACAATCATTATCAGGGCTTATTCATTCTGTCATCAAGTTACTGCACTTTACAGAGCTAACGTGTCAGGCAGGGGGATACTATAACCTCATACCATATATGTGTGTACATATTATTTTGTATTATTTGATTTTATAAAATGTTCCACAGTAGACACTTGTCTTGTCACTGATCCATAATCACGCATTTTCACGCATACATCTGAAAACAAATTCATCTCACCTACAATAGGAATGTGGTAATTGTTATCCACAAATAGCCACATATCCTACAATTATCTGCAGGTTCATACTTGTCAACCAAAAGTCAGAGGTCAATGATCAAGAATTGCTCGATGATCAATGCGAATCGCCCCGGCAGTGTCTGGATTGGTAGAAGCAAGACCTACTGAAGCTGTACATCTCATATGAACACTGATTAACCTAACAGATGAGTGATATTTGTGACAATCGTGCACCCAAGAAGTGATAATTGTCAAGCAGAGTTTTGTGATGACAATTTGCGTGATAAACTAGTGAAAGTTATAAAGTGAATAAGACAGTGAAGAAGTCTATTACCCAACTAATTGGAAGAGTCTAAAGAAATGACATTTTAGTTTAACTTGCAAAAACTGTAATTGAATTCGCCAATTTGGTTTTGTATAAATATAACTTTTGTATCACCAGTCACACACAATCACCACAATTAGATAGATGTAAATAAAGAGGATATAAATTGTATTCACCAGCTTTATTCATTCAATATAGTTGATACTGAGTTTGGTTGAATTTTTTATTATATCACAGGTGGTCACATAGCGGAGGTGGCGCAGTAAGGTCTGACTGTTCTCTGAATATTTTCAGTCCAGATACTTTCACAGCCGTGACTATCGAGTGATACCAGTGTACTTCTCTGTCACTGGGACCTCACACATTCTGGAGAGAATACTATTTCTACTCTAGCATTATCATCTCACACATATAAAACCTTCCGCTACAGTGGGGGCTCGTCCGCGGGATATTCTCGTATATCCTGAGCCATCCTCTATCTAATACATCTATCTTTAGTCTATCTTGGGCCACCAATAGAAAAAAAAAAAAAAAAAAAAAAAAATTTTTTTTTGGGAAATTCTAGAACAAGATTTTTTTTCTCAGTAACAGTACCTTAGAGTACTTAGTAAATATTGACTATCACAAGGTTGCACGATTAATTGTGTTGTCCATTTGATAATTATTTTAAGTAAGTTTAGGTAAGTTTTCATACCCTACTTAACTTAATATAATGGCTGACTTAGTGAAGTTCAGAACTGCGATCATGCAAATGGGAAAAGAGCTGGACTTGACAGGTGATGCTCTCGTCCAGTATGTCACAACTGAAGTGGACAAACATATGGATAGAGAGGAAAGGAAGCTGCAAGCAGAAGCTGAGAGAGAAGCCAAAAGACTAGAAGCTGAGAGAGAAGCCAAAAGAATGGAAGCTGAAGAAAAGAGGCTGCTGTTGGAAGTTGAGGCTCAAGCCAAGAAATTGGAGGCTGAAGAAAGAAGATTAACAGCTGAGGAAAGGAAGCTACAAGCTGATAGAGACCATGAACTGAGATTAAAAGAGCTTGAAATACAGGCAGTGGCTACTACTAATGGTAGTAGGTCATCTCATTCGGATACCAGCGCCAGCCAAAGCACCTCCATTGGAGCTATGAACTTCCACTTGGACCCATTTGTGGAGAAAGAAGAGGGAATAGAGGATTACCTTGACAGATATGAACGATTGGCCACTACTTATGGCCTAGAAAAAGAAAAGTGGAATTTGAAGTTGTCACAGGGATTGAGAGGAGTATCTTATAATGTCTACTTGAAGATGCAAAAAGAAGATCAGGAAAACTATGAAGCCTTGAAACAAGCATTGTTGTTGCGTTACGAACAAAACGCAGAAGCTTATAGAAGGCGATTTAGAACTGCTATGCTCCAGACAGGAGAAACATATCAGCAGTTCTCAGCAAGGTTGGAAAGTTACTTGCTGAGGTGGTGTCAGTTAGGAAACTTCAATCAGGATTTTGAAGGGATCAAGGAGATGATGTTGATAGAACAACTCCTGGAGTCCATGTCTCCTGAAACGAAGACATTCCTCGTAGAACATAAAAGAGAGAGATTAGATGAAATAATCATCTATGCAGAAAGTCACAAACTGGCTCACCCCCTGACTCAAGGAAATAAGAGGAAGCAGGGAGATAGTTTCAAGTCACCACAAAACCAAAACGAGTTTGAACAAAAGGACAATACAACCAAAAACAACCAAAGATATCACTACAAAGACAAGAACCCTCCAGGATATAACAATAAACTCTCACGAAGGGAAGAAAAATGGTGTAAGTTCTGCAAAATGAACAACCACAACACTGATAATTGTGGAAGGAAAAAACCTCTTCATCATTCTGCATGTCTACAGGTGAGGACTTCGGATAGGAAGGAACTGACAGTGAGTCAGAATAGCTTCCATCACCCACCTACACAGGAGATAGTGACTGTGAATGGCAAACAAGTCACAGGAATGTATGACACAGGTTTGTCCGTAGCAGACAGCACATTGAAGCCTTGTTTTGGCAAACTGTCAAAAACACATAACAATCCAATCAAAGGACATTTCTATATGGAACATGGACTCTTGCACAGGAAAGCTGGCAGAGGGACGAAAAGTCATGGTCAAATTGTTGTACCATCCACCTATAGAAATAAGGTTATAGGCTGGGGGCACATAATATCTTTGAGTGAACACCTGGGTAATGGTGCCACAAAACAAAGAATAGCCACCCAGTACTACTGGCCAGGTATTACGGAAGACATCAATCGGTATGTAAATTCCTGTCCAGAGTGCACTCATGTAGATTCAGAAAGTCGGCGGAAGAGTCTTCAAAAGTCTACAAGCAAACCAGCCATCATGGGTACTCCCGAGATTTACACTGGAGGGGAAAGGAAACATCCCACACAGGTTAAATTGCAGTCTGAAACCCATGCGCTGGACAAAAAGAACAAATCACGTAGCCAAAATCAAACACCTACGAATTTGCGAGGGAAAACCGCAACCAACTATCAACGAAAAGAGGGCGGTAAACTTCAAGGGAAACCTACCGACCCCATTTCACCAGCGGTAAGGGCCTGGATGAAAAGCCGAACTGGGAAAAGAGAGATAGCGAAAGATAAATCTATATCCATGAAAACAAAATGTAGGAGCAGATTTTCTTACTCGACACCCAACTGAGATAGAACGAGAGTAAGAAGAACATTAACTACGGCAAAGCTTACAGTTGTTAGCTGTAGAAATCTACAGCTTAAAAGAGAGGGAGGCTCTGTCGCATGTTACGCATTGCCTAGTTAAATGTTTGAAGACCGAAAAGTGGGACACCAGTGTTCTGACCTGAACAAACGAATGCAGGGGTATTTTCCTGTGTGTATCTAGGGCAGCCAATCAGAGAAGGGGTTTCCCACGGTCAGATAGAATGACTTCGGCGAGTGTATAAGGAAGAATAAATCGTCCGAAATCATGGTTAAAATTAGACATCGGGAAGGAGAACGGAATGACAGACAAGGATGAGAATGGTCTCCTTTTGACGGGAATATCTTCATTTATGTATAGGTACAAGGAAATCAGAAGGGAGTAAGTAGTTGTGAAGAATTTCGCAAGAATAGTGTCCGTGCATTGAGAAATCCTGTGTTTTTCCTATTTATAATTCAATATAAAATCGTTAACACGACAGATATAGGAAAACAACATATGGATATAAAGGTCAACTCATGGAGAACGGAAATATATAACTCCAAAGGCTTGAACTGGGAAAGGTGAAATGCACGAGACCAAGGTTTGAAACACCTCTAGCACAAACCCCCCGAAGTTACAACTTTTTGGGGAAGTTTGCTGGAGTTGCGAGCCTTGTTTCCTGTACGTCCGGTAGCTGCATATATAAGGGCGGACGTAAATGATTTCAAATTCACTTGTACAGCGAGGCAAGACAGAAGGACAACGGCTGGAGAGAGAGAAACGTGTCACGGCCAATATCTTGTTATTTGCAGCCAGGCAGTTCTGTTACTCCACTAAAGCCAGTCTTTACTGATCTTAATTAGATCCTGCGAGGGTATGTAAAGTTACTATGTAAAATAATACAGTAATTACAACTTTATTTCAGGATTTGTTTAATCTATATGTTATGAAAGTATCATGTATATTAATTTATTACTTGATATGATTGTTGAAGATTGGAACCCGAAATATAACCACCATGACTGAGTCCGTATCAGGGCTAGCACAATCATTATCAGGGCTTATTCATTCTGTCATCAAGTTACTGCACTTTACAGAGCTAACGTGTCAGGCAGGGGGATACTATAACCTCATACCATATATGTGTGTACATATTATTTTGTATTATTTGATTTTATAAAATGTTCCACAGTAGACACTTGTCTTGTCACTGATCCATAATCACGCATTTTCACGCATACATCTGAAAACAAATTCATCTCACCTACAATAGGAATGTGGTAATTGTTATCCACAAATAGCCACATATCCTACAATTATCTGCAGGTTCATACTTGTCAACCAAAAGTCAGAGGTCAATGATCAAGAATTGCTCGATGATCAATGCGAATCGCCCCGGCAGTGTCTGGATTGGTAGAAGCAAGACCTACTGAAGCTGTACATCTCATATGAACACTGATTAACCTAACAGATGAGTGATATTTGTGACAATCGTGCACCCAAGAAGTGATAATTGTCAAGCAGAGTTTTGTGATGACAATTTGCGTGATAAACTAGTGAAAGTTATAAAGTGAATAAGACAGTGAAGAAGTCTATTACCCAACTAATTGGAAGAGTCTAAAGAAATGACATTTTAGTTTAACTTGCAAAAACTGTAATTGAATTCGCCAATTTGGTTTTGTATAAATATAACTTTTGTATCACCAGTCACACACAATCACCACAATTAGATAGATGTAAATAAAGAGGATATAAATTGTATTCACCAGCTTTATTCATTCAATATAGTTGATACTGAGTTTGGTTGAATTTTTTATTATATCACAGGTGGTCACATAGCGGAGGTGGCGCAGTAAGGTCTGACTGTTCTCTGAATATTTTCAGTCCAGATACTTTCACAGCCGTGACTATCGAGTGATACCAGTGTACTTCTCTGTCACTGGGACCTCACACATTCTGGAGAGAATACTATTTCTACTCTAGCATTATCATCTCACACATATAAAACCTTCCGCTACAATAGCAATGTCTTCCTCTCGCACGTTTGCCTTCAACTCTTCCCTCTATTGTGCTTTCAGCAAGGTGTTATGTCTTATTATGTGACCAACATATTTTAACTTACTTTGATCTCCTTGATTAATTCTCTTTTCCTTCCCTGTTTTCATATGACGTCTTTATTTGCTGTCTTCTCTGTCTATTCTTCTATTATCCAATCTATAAAAAGTAGCAAAACAGAAATGGTAACCAGAAGCATCACTATCACACTCCAGTTCTTATCCCGAAAGGTTCTGCAAGGAAGAAATGATTTAACAGGCAAGAGGGGAAAGAGGCTGGATAGCATGATACTAAGGCATGGAAAACGCCAATAAAAGTTTTGATAAATAGTACCAATGATACTGACAGTTGTCGTGGAACATTCTAAATCCACATAAATAAATCATAATTAAATGTAAAGCCAAACGGATAGATAATTACATAGGAAGAAGACTGGTATAGGACTGTGCTTTCCTAAGGCGTACACTGCATTGCATTGAGACATGAATGTCGAAACGCGTTCTGCATATTAATTTGCTACGCTATGGCTTGAAATCAAACTGACAGTCTAGGCTAAAAATAAACTATGCATTTCTTGGAACACACGAACGAATGCGTATGACCGGCCAGATTTTTTTAATAAACAGTGGAAAAGTTAAATATTAACATGAGTTTAGGTTGAAATCATGTCTCTCCACTGACAGAGTAGACCATTTAAACTTATATAGTTAGATGCAGTAGAATTTGCTGATAACGAATATAGTAAGTGTTGCACCATTAGTTAAAGAATAAACAACTTATAGCCAAAATAAAGTAGTGGTGTCGTATTGACAACACTTGGTCATGGTTGCTCCATTTGGCATGGTAGATAAGACTTTTAAAATGAATGGAGGCCACACTGTTAGAATCGATTTGATTGGTTACCATTTTATGAAAGACTAACTACGATTAGTCGAGAAAAAGTACTAGTGGGTTGCTAATAGAGACACGATAGGAAAGCTGCTTTTAATTTCAAATACTTTGTAAACATAGGGCCTTATTGGTTAGAACTCCCGATATTGGCAAAAAGAGCGTCAGTTCACGGCCACATTCAAATATTTCTTCATTGGAGAAACTTATGCGTTGAAAGCCAGTGCAATTATTCTTTGAAAGCCTGGAACGACAGCAGATCGAGAGTGTGCCATATTGGTCTTGCTATTCAACGTAATTTGTTCTCAGATTTCTTAATTGTGGGACAGTGGTCCTCAAACTGTTAGAGCAGCACCTGGTCAGATTATCGTACAATCCGGAGGCAGAGAATATATGCCTGGGACAAGAGAACGACCAGAGTGATGAAATCCAGAGTATGCTGACCTTACGAGCATAGGAGTCTGTTCCTGTCAGCCATCTCAAAGTTAAGAGGTGTAAACAGTGACGCTCAGTCTTATGACCCCTCTTAGAATTGAAAATCAAAGAACATAAAGCCAGAGAGACACGACAGTGTTTCCTTGATAGGAAAGTGAAAGTGTAGACCTTATTTCCATCAAAGACAGACTAGAAATGTGATGAGGAGCAACAACCACATAGCTTGAACATCCAGTATTTCCGCAAAGACTACAACACACACAGCGATTACATGACACAGTTGTTAATTTTAACATACCCTTTGTATAATGTGTAAATATTTCATATAATTATAGTGATTGGGATTCCTGATTCCTTTGACATTGGATCAGGATATCTTTTTATAAATACATAATACATAAATTTGAAAAGTTAACACTCGACTTACTTAAGGTCCCTCTTAAAGTTGTTGAGGTTTGTGAGAGGTTTGGTGTTATAAGTGTTGTGGGTCTTACCATAGGTGTTTAGCTGGCTGTTAATTATTGTGTACTCTCATTACATCACTATCATACCCTAGACATAACACGCAGTCATTATACAAATCCAGAATAAGTCTGACTGAGGTTGACATATGTGGTAGCAAAGAAGGCTATGTAATAAATCACAATATTAAATAGATACATAGACCTTCACAGCTGATCTCAGTCAGTACACTAAGTCCCCTATAAAGATATATATTATCCCCATTCACCACAACAGTGGCCAGATATCATCATCAACACAAGTCGTCATACACTTGCAGAAAACCCATAACTTACTTAAACATGTGACTATATTATGTACAGCTCCCCCATTGCCCACCGTTTAAAGCCGCCTCTGACATTGAAAAAAATTAATTAACGAGAATCACTTTCAAACGTTTTAGAGTTGAGACCACTTACTTGTGTCCTCTTGGATTATTTCTGTTCTAGCCTGTACCTTGCGACTGCTCGAAGACATAGCTCATAGCTAATTATCCTCAGGCAGATACACTTGCACAGTCAGCTGTTTAATTATACGACTGAAATTTAAGCTTAAGGAACAGAGTGTTACGCTGCTATTGTTGCTTGCCACAGATTTCTATATTTGGCCATCTTCTCTGCCTGAAGGTTCTGCCAGATGTAGCTTCTTCTGCCGTTTTTCTCCAGCGTCTATTTAGCCTCCCCATTCATCTTTTATTTGTTGGTTCAATTCGAGTGCAACTGTGATTGTACTGACTGGTTGCTTCTTGAGGGTATATCTACCTAATGTTGCTCTTCAGTCTGTAGCTATGTTTTTCGTTGTCTCGTTCTATTCCAGAAGTTTGCATTTAGTAGCTTATCTTTTGACGTATAATGGAAATATAGCTACAGTAATCTGACAGCCTTTGCTTTCCCATTTAGTGTCTACCATTTGCTAAGCCAAACCACGCAAATTTTCTGTCTGTATGACTCACCTTTGAATTCACACCCTTTTTCTGGGAACTTAACAACAGAGTTGTTTACCAACTTTCGCATCCTGCCAGTCTTAACAGGGGAGCGAATCACGTTTGTTTACCTGAGTTTCTCACGCCAGCTGATTTGCCAATTATCGGTCATTAGACTGATGCGCGTGGAAACAACGGACTGTTTGAAGAGATACACGGGCGATAATATTTTCCCGATCACATAGCGAGCGAACAAACCTTTCATCTCTGATTTCTCTGCTATGCAGGATGTGTGAATTATAACATCCTCTAGAGATAATAACCCCATTATCTGTATATATATACTGCGTTCTCTCCAATTCAGTTATCAGAGTCTTTCAGAAATTTTTGGATAATCTAAACACGCCAGACCAGAACCATTTCTTCGCTAAATGTGTTAAATAGTCTCGTGGGGATTTCATTTTCTGATTTGTGGTAACAGAAATTGTGCTTAAGTGTTAAAATGTGTTAAGTTTACCATTTTTATTCACTGTAATGAGCTAGCGTTTAAACCTAGTGAAATAACATAACGCGTAGATATTTTGTTGCCAGTGTTCAGTGTAATGTAATTTCCAACTCCCAGCTTTCTTACACAAGAAGATACGGTGTAGCTGACTGAGATTATTACGCGTGACGGATGAGTGACAGACTAGAATTTGCATTAAATTTCATTGTGTGAAATTATATAAGTGACTAGTGTTAATATCATGTGACAAAACGATAGACGTCGACAATCTATAGCTAGTAATGATAGGCGATATTTGTTAAAGTGCGCGTATGGATACATTAAATAATAATTAACTTTGTGCGCTGTTCATTTTCTAGTAGGCAATAACGGGGGAGGGCGCATACCCTTTTTTCCTGACAATGCCATAGAGGAAAACTTACGTGTGGATAGGATAGTAGCATATTTTTTTCATAAATGTTCTTGTCTTCCTAATATAGTACCTGATCAAAACCAGTAGTCTTCTGATTTTGGGTCTTCGATTTTTGGGCTAGTTCGATCCTCTTTCTTCATTCATTGAAGGATTAATGGTGTGTTCTTCGTGGCTTACAAGTCCCAAGTTCCTTCGTAAACCGGTTAGGCCCAAGAGACAAATAAACATTAATATTAAATCTTAACTGGACTGTACCTTACCCAGAATTATTTATTCAATTTGTCCAGCCCACTGGGCATACGAAAGAACATATATTCCTGACGTTTGACAGCCGTAGCAACGGAGTGATCCAGAAAACTACGCTGTTTCAAAATCGGCACTCACCATAGAGCCAGCCGATAGGATTTACCATCATCATCATTTTGTTGACATATTGTAACATTTGTCTTAGCAACCAGATGCCTCGCAATACTGGAATTATTTTTCTCCTTTTGCAACTGTGAACGTCCAGAGCCCGTCTTGCTTCAGTAACTATTCGCGGTGACACTTGTTTCATCCAGGGAAAATTAAACCACCAAATTTGGCGTCCACCTTGTAATTATTATTCGATATAGGCTGGACTGGGGCCATATTTGAGCAACCCACCTGACAGTATAGGGTCAGGAACTATTGTAATTTTTTTCAAGGGATATCAACACCACGAGTGGATAAGCGAGATTGTTTGTGGCCACGTATGACACAGAGAGAGAGAGAGAGAGAGAGAGAGAGAGAATATTTTCTTTTGTTACAATCACTGTACTAACTCCTTTTTTATTTTCGCTAAACTTGGGTACTTTACTGAGCAGTAATTTAGTGGGAACTTGTTCTTCACAGTCTATTCTGTAACCTAGTGTTAATCTTTGACCTTTGGGTGATTAACTTCTTTTTTGGGATCATTTCTCAACAAATGGGAGGGCACTTATTCGGTTATTTTCATATGTCTGTAAACATGATTTATTGATTTCTCTATATGTTTGATGTTGTAAAAAGTTTAATGATAATAAACAACAAAACGAACTTAACTTTGTGTGTTGGTCAGACCCATACCCAATTAACCATAGTTTTTCACGTTTGTGTGTCTTGTTGTCACATAATTGTGTGTGTTGGTGTGTTTAGTTTAACTTATATTTCTAGAAATAAAGGGGCGGAAGATTGTCTTACACTAAAGTATAGTCGTATAGATAGGCTGGACTAGAGAAACTATTCAGTCCAGAGACTAATCTTCTCCTTAACTATTCACTCGTGAAAATCTATTTCTTACACCTTTATTCTCACATAGTTACCACTATCACTTCTGCTCAGACGGGACCATAAATATCTTCTAACCTATCTACAAATGTACGACACATCTCACCTTCTGATAAGGAAGATGTGACGTGGGCATCTATTGGCGAGAATCTGAAGTTTGGATGCGACTTTCTTAGTGACATGCCACGTGTTTGCGCTATTTGCACCATAAAACACGACAGATTTTACATTTGTTTTTTATAGTTGTTTATTTTTGTAGGAAGCCGTTTCTGACTTTCCTATTGGTCGGAGACACATGGCTTTTGATCTAGTTGTCGACACACTGGTTGTTCTCCTTCTCTGTCGACGTTATCAAAGGTGAAGAAGAGTACGAAAACCCAATGCTTGAAGAAGAACTCGTTAGTTAAAATTGACAAAAGACACACCAACAACAGGAAACGAATAACACATATTTTTATTGATGAGAATAGCAAGAGTATAAAGAGACTGAGCGAACGAACGAACGAACTTTATTTTCAAAGGGTTAAAAATTGGGCACGCAGGTCAGTCTGACATTCTGCCCTTCCTCTCTCTCTCTCTCTCTCATCATGTATACTGTATCCTGTCCTCCTCACATTTACTTTAAGTATTATTTAGGCATTTATCATTGTAAAACTAATATAACATCATACATTTGCAATAATCATCATAATAAAAGTATGTTTTTAAAATAATGTTGGGACTGAAGACGCAGCAAGAGAGATGAATGCAGTCAGCGACTCATAGCATGACTGCTTGCGTCAGGGTCAGCGAACCAGAGCTGACCGAGAACCTACACGAGACAGCGGGGGGAAAAATGTACTTAAAAACATGAAGCAATCTCAAGTGAGTGTTATGAGAGAAGAGAAATGCGGAAGGCAAAGTCTGAACTGTAGTGTAACTCTAGACTGAAGGAGGGAAAAACAGGATTTACAACGAAATATAAATCATGAAGATATAAAAATCTTCTCGATTATTCCCAGAAGCATCAACAGCTTGACATAAAAATATGTACAAACATTCCCCAGCCGATCAACAGCGCGCCTGAAGCTGTGACGGAAGGGAAACAACCTCTACAAATCGTCTGATATAACTCTGATGTTATTGTGGTTGTATATTGCACTCAGCAAACAATAACATTTCTTGTGGACTGATTGTTCCCACACAGAAACAAGAAACGTTTCATGAAGTTACGAAAAGTAACAAAATAACACCGAATGATTGGGAACATTATAATTAAAGTACGGTACTGAAGAAGAAAAGCGGAAATAGAAACATAACACCGAATGATTGGGCATTTGATAATTAGGGTACTGAAGAGGAAAAGCGTATGGAATAATGATTGAGTGAATGAGGAAATGAAAGAAGAAGAGGCAACAGGTACAAAACCAATAATGTGATGAGGTGATTCTTGTCCTTATTAAAACGTTGTACACATACGTCCAAGGAAGAAGATTGAAAATTAGAACGGAATACACAGGTAATGAACACAAGAAACATACAATACATCTGTTTTCACAGCTGAGATCTTGGCTATACTAAAGGGCGTATAAATTCTTGTTATCAATCTCCCCAGAAACTGATGATTTAAAAGAAATTCACATTCGGCAATTCAACATCTAAGGAACATAAGTGGATGCAGCTTTATTATTTAAGATAAGAAAAAAAAAAAACCATACACAATTAGAAGTTGTTTCCAAACTAACCGCTGTACATTATGGAATACATGATTAGCAACGCTTTCCCACTTAGAAAACGATATCAACTGAATATATTATCTTCAATTATGGACACCATATATACTATTTAAAATGCATGATATCCATTAAGTTAACAAAGCGTACTTCTTTGGTGGATGGAGATGTCGTTGGTTATGAATAGACAGTGATGCAATGGGAGAAAGAAAAGATGAATGTATGAATACAGAATGAAGACTACATATTCAATACACAAGAGTACGGAATTTAAAAATAAATAAATAAATAAATAAAGTAACATTCTAACAAAATGAAGTCGTTAAAAACATAAAAACCACAAATCGAAACAAATCTGGTTATTTGTTTTATTTGTGTCTTTTGTTTTGACATTTTTAATTACGTTTGATCAACCAAAACCAAATGGCGAGAGCTGGAAAATGATCCATAATTAAGGCTTGTAATAATCTAATTTTCACCTTAAACAGAAATATAAATGATCTGACATGATAAACATTGATTTTCTTTTCAGCAAGATTACACGGGCACGTCGAGTTTATCTGTACTTTGTTGGAACATCTAAGTAACTGATCGATCAATGTTTTACGACTGCAAATTGTAGTTGTCGCTTCCATCGATTTTTACAGTCCTGGAAATAGCAGCAGGAAAAACAGCTTATCAAACAGCTCAGCTCTGTTGACAACACTAGCAGAACGAGCCTTGTCAAACAGGTATGTGGATGAAAATCGATCGTTAATTGATACCTCTAGAAATAAGTTTATCTTGTAGGCAACTTTCTTAGTCAATCCTAGTAATTATCAGACAAGGCAGCTCCTTGGATGTTGAGTTTGAGGAGGGAAAATTTCACGGTACAGAAGAACTTTATTAAAGTCGTCAATACGCGTATAAAAATGATTGCAGTACGTCGCGCGCTATTACAGACTCACGTGCGGTTACAAAGAGCGGTCAATAGCGAGGTCGAGAGCCTACAGCGTAAGAATTGCCTTTGAGATGCGTCAGTGCACTAGAAACAAGCGAATGTATTTTACCAGGTAATCATTTGTACAACAGACGGCTCTAAGTCAACTTTAAAAAATATGCGTTATTACTCTGTGTAATACATGCCTGTAAGATGTAATGTGTAAAACGTAAAATGAAGTGGATCTGGTAATGAAGAGAGACATTTAATTAAGCAAAAGACGTATCGGCAGAAGTTACGTGACGTAAAATTATACATATTGACAGAGTTTACATGTGGTAAAAGTTTACAAAATAGCCGACAGAAGTTACATGAAGAAAAACTATACATAAAGACAGAAGTTACATGAAGTACACGATACATACTCGTACATATTGTCAAACATGAGGCAGATCAACTTGTCAAAGAGATTGTTTTATAAAGGCGAAAGGTAGTCTCTTATCAGATACCGCTGTAGGGTGGTCAACATTGAGACTGTCTCAGCTTTTTGAGGTGGGGTGACTGGTTTCCTTCCTCGCTGCGTTTAATTTCTCAAATGCAGGAGCAGAATCAGGTACCCATTTACGGATGGGTGGTGGACTGGAGCGTGAGCCCAGTTCTTTGCCTCGATAAGCATGCGCTCTAACCACTCGGCACTTGCATCAAAACATGATGCAAACTTCAAGGCAGGCCAACATACAAGGAGATAGAAGCACCAAAAATGGCTAAGTGGACTGGAGCGTGAAGATACCAGGATTCGAACCCAGTATCTCTGCCTCGAGAAGGAAGGACTCTAACCAATCGACACTTATTAAAGAAGGAAGCAAAATTCAAACTGAAGGCAGGACAACATATGAATAGATAGAAGCACTAATTTTAAAAAAAAACTTGGAAGAAAAAAGGCACACAGAACACCCGGCGTCAAATGTACGAGTATTAGAAACGTACTACTCCGAATTAAGAACAGATCAAATGATGACTTTGGCACGTGTGGGTCCCGGGGGGTGGTCTCTGGTCAGACAAAGAAAGAACAAGACTTCTGCCCTCTCAGACATGTCATACTAGGCCACTAATATGAGGTTCTACATATGGCTGGCAACCTCATCATGTAGGACACATTGCTACAGAAACCACCACCACAAGAGCGTGAGAATACTTGGAACAGGCGTCCTGCAAGGTGACCAACTCCAGTGGTCGGTCCATGCTCCATAAGGAGTAATAAGAAAAATGAATGAATAAATTAAGTGATGATTTTCAAACTGAAAATTGGCGACACCGTAGACTCACAT
Source organism: Oreohelix idahoensis (assembly GCA_024509875.1). NCBI lineage: Eukaryota > Metazoa > Mollusca > Gastropoda > Stylommatophora > Oreohelicidae > Oreohelix > Oreohelix idahoensis. Next base: position 221,458 of record JAMPIV010005003.1, read on the forward strand.
ATTATTTGCTCAGTAATTCAAACATTGGACAGTCAGGCATATGACATTGTGGGGGACAAAGAAAGATTTGAACACGTCCAATAAAAATGTCGGCTCTATGAGAGGAGCAACTTTACAGCATGGCCTTCACTGAAGGCGAAAATATATGATGATGGACAACTCAAGTCCTATTTTTATATTCTCACTTTCATCTATTGGAGATATATATAAAACAAATGTTGAAACAATGACCAATAACTGTCATATGAATAATACGTGTTTTTTCCCCTGAAACAAAATAAAAACAAATCTACAATGACCATTAAATGGACGTTACAAGAGATAACAATAATTACTGGCCGCCATGAAATCACGTGTTGACAAGACCGGACAAACCGCTGAGCTGCGATGTTATTGGAAGATGGTATTTTATGTAAAACAATGACAATTAATTTAATTGTCTTTATTTTGATGTTTGTTGTATATAAATTAACTGCACAGAAGTGAAGAAACACAATATTTAAATTAGAAAGTGACTTTTCTATCTTCTTGTATATGACGAGGAGAGACGCCTGAGACAGACAGCCTACTTTATTAGAGAAATAGATGTGTTTAAAGGACGGAAAATGACAAAGACGTCTCTTCCCATTCGTCAGTGTTCTTAAAGATTTCTCATCTCTTTCAGGTCGATAAGTCATCTACGCTGTTCATCCACCTATTTCTCAAGTTCATTTGTCCAACATTCACCAACCATCTCAATCTCTTCGATCCCAAGATGGTGACTATTGGCTGTAATTGTAAATGTGGTGTTTTTGTTGTCATCTGAGCTGTCATTAACGGCTGTTACCATCTCGGGTGGTTTCTGGGCATCTGTTACCATCTCGGGTAGTTTCTGGGCATCTGTTACCATCTCGGGTAGTTTCTGGGCATCTGTTACCATCTCGGGTAGTTTCTGGGCATCTGTTACCATCTCAGGTAGTTTCTAGGCATCTGTTACCATCTCGGGTAGTTTCTGTGCATCTGCTACCATCTCGGGTAGTTTCTGGGCATCTGTTACCATCTCGGGTAGTTTCTGGGCATCTGTTACCATCTCGGGTAGTTTCTGGGCATCTGTTACCATCTCGGGTAGTTTCTGGGCATCTGTTACCATCTCGGGTAGTTTCTGGGCATCTGTTACCATCTCGGGTAGTTTCTGGGCATCTGTTACCATCTCGAGTAGTTTCTGGGCATCTCTTCAAAGACAAATAATGAATAGAACTACTGCCCTCTGTCGAAACAGGCGATTACAGTCAGGTTGTGTATGCGGCAGGCAACCTCATCACGTAAAATGAATTGCTACAGAAACCACCACCTGAAGTTCTTTGGCGCAGGCTTCCTACAGCGCTAACTGCCCTGGTGCCCGCATGCTCCCAATGGGGCGTAAACGGAGAATAATGATGATGATGAATAGTCTTTACAGGACCACTACTTCTTACAACTATTATGTTCTCACGATTTTAATGACGCCATGCTCGGTAAGGAGTGCACAGGAAAATAAGGACGATGATGAATACCATCTAATTGTTGTTGTTCATTAAAATCGACCTCATTGCACTCCTGGCAAACCCATAGGTGCTCAGTCTCTATCAGCAAGTGACGAACGGTATAAATGCTAATCGTTTCTGTTGCGCACTGGTTGTATAGATGCCGGATGCATCCTCTCATTTGTCCATCCCAGCCAGTATTACGCTTTATGTCAAATTCCAGTAATGTTAGCCTCGATGATGATGGTTCCAAAGGTTGTCATAGCCGGGAGTTGCAGTGAGGATAAGCTGTCACTGCAGATAATTGCTTCTACGGCACGCACCTCAAATAGCCTCTGACAACCATGCCCAGCTCCCGGCCTTCATGCATGGCTCAATGTGAGCCCGGCGTGGCATTTATATCAGTAAGATGTCAGACCTTTTCATGATCGATCAATTTACCACGATCTTCAAGAAAACTCAGTAGCCCACAGCATGGTGGTACTGCTCCAGAGAATTGGGAGCACCTGCGCTTGCTACCGTTGGTAAGAAGACAGTGAAATCAAATGACTAGATCGATGCTTCATCGGGTGTGATGACACCTATCACTGAAGCTAAACGCAGTGCTGCGATTGAGTACAAACGTTGATCGAGTGTTAAAACCCTACAGATCCTGAAGGCTACGAGAAGCAAAGTCCAACAAACTGCTCGACGTTGGGCAAATGAGTATTGGCTTCAGCTCAGCGAGAACATCAAGACTGCAGCGCAAACAGCCAACACTAGACAAATGTACAACGGTATAAAGAAAGCCCTTGGTTCCCCCAAAAAGTAAGACGGCACCGCTAAAAACCATCACCGGGGAGAAACTAACCGATAAAAGGTAAACAGATGGAGTGGTGGGTCGCGAGCTTCTCTGAGTTTTACGCTAAAGAAAATACCGTCCCGCCTGCAGTCCTTGGCGCTGTCAGATGTCTGTCAGCTATAGAGGAGCTGGATGCTGAACCAACATTGGAAGAACTCAGCAAGGCCATTGATAGCTTAGAGTTTGGCATAACACCAGGAAGCGATGGGATTCCTCCCGATTTAATAAAATGCTGTAAGAACACAATATTGCGTCCCCTGCATATCATGCTGTGCCAGGGCTGCGAAGTGGCAACTATCCCTCAAGATATGCGAGATGCCAAAATTGTAACACTATATAAAAATAAAGTAGACAGAAGTGACTGCAGTAACTATAGAGGCATCTCTCTTTTTAGTATTGTTGGTTAGGTTTCCGCCACAGTCATATTAATGCGACTACATAAATTAGCTGAGAGCATATATCCAGAGTTGCAGTGTGGATTCCGCGTTGGTTGATCAACAATAAACATGATCTTATCTCTCCGTCAACTTCAGGAAAAATCAAGAGAGCTGAAAAGGCTATTATTGTGACGAAATCAGTCGTGCTTTTATATAACTCTCATTCACTCCGGCAGCATCTCTTCATTTCTTGATTTTTCTCATTCATCATCCTTTTATTTGGCATATTTATTGCCCTTACATTCTTTTACTGTGACCACTCCTCAGACTTATTTACGTTCCGCTAGGTTAACTGGGGTATTATCGTTGTGACGAAGCAGAATTCGCCTTCTTTTTTCTCTGAATCTTTTATCTTTCTTCATACGAGTTCACTCATTCCTTTCTTATTTTTTTAGAAAGTCAACACTTGCCTAAATCAGTAGCGGTCTTCTGTATTCTTTTCAATAAAATACCTCGCTCGTTGTTCCATCTTTGATTGAACTGGAAAATTCCTTTCTAACTCAGCCATGAACTTCTGACCGCTGTCCTACTTATCATGGGTTTTTCCCTAGGGGTAACTGCAATTCTAGCAAACTGGTATGCAGTCGTATTGTCATGTGACTTTTTACATCAGCAACCAGTGCCTAGTTAATTAAAAATCATAACTCGCTTGATATCAGACTGCCTAGTACCAGTGTGGATGTGTGTTTGGGATGGAACAAGGGGTAACAACAGGTCACGTCGTCCGTACTTAAATTTAGCAGGAATAAACCCAGCAAACTTAGTAGAAATTTAGGCGCTATCTATAGCTAGCAGCCGTAGCCGGCAGACCGGCCTGGACAAGAATGCTCCCAGGAATTACAGAGGGAGTTCTGTCCATTTAAAAACAGCATGTTGGCTTAGTTGAGCGAAGTAAGTAATCTATTATTGTTAATTTTAATACCGGAGTAATAATCATATGTTTATCTACAGGATATTAATGCAGTATCTTTTGTTAGACAAAGTTCTAAATGTACTTTCATCTACACTGTGACAGCGATTAATGTCCTTGATTTTGTACAGGAGGCTACGGCACTATGTACACTAAAGGTTTCATCTACGAACTATCCTTGTCATGTTGTATACTGAATGATTTCTACTGTATGATTTCAGTCATGATTATCCTTGTCATATTATAATCCTGAACTGATTTCTGAAGTATCCTTATTATGTTTTAATGTGTTTATGTGCATGTATCATGTGTTATGATGGGTATATGTTATCAGGGTATATGAATGCTTATAACATGAACATAGAACTATGTAACGATGGGCAACAGTACTGTAGCCATTGTTATGAATGAATAATTTGACTGACTATGAGCCAATGGTTCTCAAGGCTGAGACCAGGAACACACCTAAATATATTAAATGCTCAAGCAGCAAAAATGTAAGTCAGTGGTTCTCAAGCATTGGCAGCAGGGACCCCCCAACAGGTTTTACGGCAGCATGGGAGACTATAACCCAGTGGTTCTCACACCATTGGTATCAGTGACCCCAAATTGATTTGACTGCTGTATGGCACAAGGTAGACCAGTGGTTCTCAAACTCTTTATGACCACAGCCCCCCAAACTTCACAGTTGGTGAAGCTAACAGCCCATAGGTTGGAAATCACTGCGGTAGACAAGCAGGAAGCTAGATATAGGTTGAGATCCACCAGTATGCGTATACCATCAGTTATAATAATAATAGCCCATTCAGTCATAACTGACTATGGAAATGCGCCCCTGAGGTGACAGCACTCAGCATCTTATTTTCGACGTTTTCTCCCTCTTGGGCTTGTTGTGTGAGCTTCTTTTCGCCCAATCTGAGGTGGCGCCGTAAATAGCATCGCCACTTGGTGCGATCCACAGCTTCATCCTCCCACGTTACTGGATTTATGTCCAATGCCCTCATATCTCTCTTGCACACATCTCTGAACGTCAGCTGCGGTCGCCCAACTGTTCTTTTGCCATCTGCTAGTTGCCCGTAGAAGATATCTTTCGGGATGCGACCATGCGGCGGACATGGCCAAGCCAGCGTAGTCTGCGCTGTCTAAGCAGTGTATACATGTGTGATAGGGTGGGCGAGATGATGATGATGATTATATTGTGATGTGTGATCACTCTCTTGTCACACTCGCACCGACCCGAACAACAATAAAACTCTTGATTCTAGAGGCAGGGGCTATATTTATTTTTATAACCCATTCAGTGACAAAGCCTCTCCACATGTAAGCCTACCTTGCCGTGGTTGGAGAGCTTGAGCGCCTCAATGATCCCGGGAGCTATGCCGGCGGGAGTTTTACTCCTGGCAGGGTCACCCAAGCCGGACAGGTCCTGGGTGAGGGGCCAGACTAAATGGGCTGAGGAGTGGGTGGAACCCTATAGGTGTAGATGCAGAACCCACCGGCGAGTGGTACATGCTCTGGTCTGCACCAATCCACCCCCACTTCATGGGTTAAATGCTTTCTTGCCTCATTCTTCACTGTTTGTCGTCTATCACGCCCATGGCGACCGTTGCCTCAATTGGCTGTGTGTGGTGTACCCGGAAACGGGGCCTCCCAGTACTGAGGCAAAGTTAAGTCCCCGATGTCACTTATCGGTGCAGAATTGAGAGAGATGGCTGAGCATCACAATCCCTCCTGTGTTGCAGCATGATGAGAACCCAGCATTGCACACTGAGCTTGGGGGGATCACTTGGGCACCAGACTTAATACTGGCTCTTGACTGGATGGCCGCATGCAGGAGATTTCTACAATGGAGGGTTGGCAGGTGGTGGGTATCGGGAAGTGGCTCTGTGCAGGACGTGAGGATTCCTTGGGAGAGCCCCGAACCAGAGCACAGCATTGTGCAAGCTCTGCATAGTTGGAGAGCCCCCTGGATGACGGGGAATGCACAGTGTGCTACCCCACCTATCCCCAACTGCTAACTTAGAACCAGAAGTGGGGTCCTCTGTATGCGTGCCAGGCCAGGATAAAATGCCTGGGAAAGAGACTGGAGCTCAGAACTCCCTAACTCAAAGTTGCAGGATGGCAGAAAAGCCACGGGAAAGACAGGGCTATTTTGAAGATAACGCAACCATATTTTCACCATACGAGCTCGGACGCCGCCTCGGTAAACAAGGTCCGCGCAGAGCAGTGACACCCCCAGGCTGCTTGCGAATAGTCTCCTACTGGGAACATAAACAGATTAGGGATGAGCCCACTCTCCCGTTGAACAGGTGCTAAAGTCGTAGATACTGGGCCAGAAGGCGCACCGGAAACCACAGTATCATGCAACTCGCTTTTTTTTTTTCTATGGAGAGTACACCGTCAAATAAATCTCGTTCTGGTGCTCGCCCTGTGGAGCTCCACCAGGCAGGTGCAGTGCCGGGCTCTGAGCCTCGACAGAGCCCACCCTCAGCTACTGGAGGACCCTCTAGACCGTCTTGTGGAGTCAACAGACGGCGGAGGAGAACTACTGACCAAAACAAAACAGAAAAAGAGAAACCCAGAGTGCCACTTGTCATGATGCACTGGAATGCAGAGGGAGTGAACAGCAAGCAGGCTGGATACAGCAAAAAGACAGAGCTGGAAAACATCTTGTATGAGAAGCAAGTCAGTGTTTGCTGTATCCAAGAGACTCACTTGAAAGCAGATCAAACCTTTAAAATAAGGGGATATCAATGCTTCAGATCCGACAGACAAGATAGACGAAAAGGAGGAGTACTTACTCTTGTAAGGAATAACATTCCTGCACACGAAAGGAAAACCTTCATGGATGGAGCAGAATATCAGCTGCTGCAGATAAAGGTAGACAAGATGGAAATAGAACTCCTGAACTATTACTGTCCGAACAACAAACCCCTGAGTCTCAGCTCTATACAGGTACCAGCCACCAACTTTATAGCAGTTGGAGACTTTAATAGCCACTCCCAGAGCTGGGGCTATAACCATCTGGATCACAGAGGTGAAGAGGTTGAAACTTGGCAAGATGATCACTCCCTAATCCTAGTCAATAATGCCACAGATACTCCTACCTTCTACTCCAGAGGATGGCACACAACCTCAACACCAGATCTTGCCTTCTCCACACCAGATATAGCTGGATCTATTAGTAGAGAAGTAGGAGACCAACTAGGGGGAAGCGACCATCGCCCAATCTTTCTTACTGTCCAGAGTGCAACTCTCAGTACAGGCCCAGCCATTACAAGATGGAACTACAAAAAAGCCAACTGGGGTTTATTCAGGCATCAGGTGAACACGCTGCTGTCTACCCTCAAGGTACAGAACAGAGACATTAATGAAGTGGTAAAAGACTTCAACAGATGCATACTACAAGCTGCAAAAGAAACCATTCCCAAAGGATGCCGGCGTAACTACATACCATACTGGTCCAGCACACTCCAAGAACGTCAGGAAGCTATGGACAAGGCTAGAAAGGACGCAGAGTCTCAGCCTTCACTTGAAACTCACAACAAATGGAAAAAGGCTGTAGCAGAGTTTCAGAGAACAAAGCTAGAAGAAAAGCGGAAAAGCTGGAGAACTAAAACGGCATCGCTGAACCTTGAGAAAGACGGCAGGAAACTTTGGAGATTAGTCAAGTCTCTAAATGAAGAGCATTCCTCACCAAGGCAGACTATCACATTGGATGAAGGTGGCAAACTTTTCAGAGGAAAACAAGCTGCAGACTTGTTTGCTAGAAGATACAGTTCAGAAAGCAACTTACCCATTAACATAGACCATCAGAGAGAGATAAGAAAAGAAATACTGGCAACCATGGGACAGACAGATACTCCTGCCCCAATGAGGGAACCCATCACACTAGGAGAACTACAGACGGCTATTTCCAAGCTTAAGTTTCAAAAGTCACCCGGCCCAGACAAAATCAGCAACGAAATGCTAGTAAATCTGAGCTCAGCAGCAAAGACAAAACTGCTTGAGATATTCAACCACAGCTGGTTGAAAGGAACGGTACCCCAAGTATGGAGAGAAGCCATCACAATACCCATACTAAAGAAAGGGAAATGTAAGACCGAGGCTGCAAGTTACCGGCCAATCAGTCTCACAAGCTGTGTTGGGAAGACTATGGAGCGAATAGTCAACCACAGATTGAAATGGTATTTAGAGTCTGAGCAGATCCTGGTGCCGGAACAAGCTGGATTTAGAGAATGCTACAGTATAGAAGACCAAGTTACTTACTTGTCTCAAGCAATAGAAGATGCCTTCCAGGAGAAGAAAAAGGTCCTAACGATCTGGGTCGACTTCAAGCAGGCCTTTGACAAGGTGTGGAAAGATGGCCTCATTGCAAAACTTAGGAGAAGTGGAATCCAAGGCAACATGATGAAATGGATCCAGTCATACTTGCATAACAGGAGAACTAGAGTCACTCTTGACGGTCTGCAGAGCAGAAAAGTGTTGCTCCATCAGGGGGTACCTCAAGGAGGAGTAATTTCCCCAACACTCTTCCTTGATTACATCAATGACCTGCTGAAAGATCTCCCTGCAGGAGTGAAAGCTGCCTTATATGCAGATGACCTAGTACTCTGGTGCGCTGATGAAAATGTCACCACAGCAAATTATAGAATGCAGCGGGCAGCAGACATGCTAGTGTCATGGGCAGAGAAATGGCTTATCACAATAAACACAGACAAAACCTCCACAACACTGTTCTCCCTCGCCCCCAAGGACAAATCAGCTAACATACACCTAGGGACAACCGTGATCAAGGAAGAAAGCTACCCCACCTATCTTGGGGTGACATTTGACCAAAGGCTTACATGGAATAAGCATATTGAAAATGCAGAAGGAAAGGCCCGAAGACGACTAGGCATACTCAGAAAATTAGCAGGTACCAACTGGGGAGCAAATGAACGAAATCTAAAGAAGATTTATAATGGAGTAATAAGACCACACTTAGAGTTTAGCTCAGCAGCATGGTCATCAGCTGCTAACTCACATCTGCAGTCTTTGGACAAGGTGCAAAATCAAGCTCTCAGGCTCATTACAGGAGCCATGAAAACTACACCAATAACAGAGATGCAGAAGGTTGCTGGATTACAGACATTGTCCCATAGAAGAGACACAAAAACCATGATCCAGATGGAAAAGTACAACAGTATGCCAATGCACCCAATGAAGGCAAGACTAGATGATCTGGCATTGGGACGTCTAAAGCGTAGCAGCTTTGTGCATCGGGGGAAAAGACTTATAAGACAGCATCAAGAAGACCTATCCATGAAGACAACACCACTGAAGCCCACCCTATACCCTGTACCATGGGAGCAGGCCAGCAGTGCCCTCCAAATTAATACAACAGTCAGTGGTCTCACAAGTGGATGTGAGTATAATGATCTGCAAAAACGAACTGCTACATTGAGTATGATCCAAGAAAGCTATCCCGATCAATCATGGATACATGCCTATACAGATGGATCAGCAACTAATGCTGTTAGGAATGGAGGTGCCGGTATCTTTATCTCATATCCTGACACCCACTATGAGACTAGGCACATTCCCACTGGTAAATTCTGTTCCAACTATACAGCTGAGGTTCAAGCTCTAGAGCAAGCTGCAAATATGATTTATAACACCAACTCTGACTGCCACCAGGTAGTCATCCTCACAGATGCACTGTCTGTCCTGCAAGCTCTAAAGGGTGGTAAACTCCCGCATCTGAGAAATGAACTAAACAAGGTAGCTGCCAAAAAGAGAACCATACTTCAGTGGGTACCATCTCATTGTGGTGTACCCGGAAATGAAAAGGCAGATAAACTTGCAAAAAAGGGAGGAGAATGTGAACAAGAAGATAATGAAGTCACATACTTTGAGAAAAAGAGAGCTATCCAGACTATCAGAAGAGAACAGAACCAACCCAAAGACGACTATCACACTCTCGACCGGCAGGGACAGACAACTATTTTTCGACTCAGGACAGGGCATAACAAACTGAATAAACACATGCACAAGCTACGATTGTCTGCTTCACCACTGTGCACATGTGGATTAAACGAACAAACTGCTGAGCATGTTCTACAGGACTGTCCTCTGTATGACCAGTTAAGAAAGATATACTGGCCCAATGACTCAACACTAAACTCAAAGCTATATGGAGTTAAAGAGGAACTTCAAACAACAGTCGAATTCATCATGAGAACTCGTCTGACGGTGTAATCATCAAAGATGCGATCGCAAGAAGAAGAAGAAGAAGAAGAAGTGACAAAGCAAACATTAAACAAATAAACTAGCGAACATAACAAAACAAAACAAAACTAAACAAAACAAAACACCCAACAGTGCACGATGCTAATCTGAAGAAGCAAACAAAGCACAGAATAGTTAAAATCATAATATAATACTGAATGAGAAACACCACGCTCTCACCTGTCAAACTGTCCTACGCCGCCACCTGACACACTCAACTATCACACACACACACACACACACTCATGTGTGTCATCCAATGCGACTAGTAAGGTGTTGTGCGTGGGGCTGGCAATCTCACCATGTAACACAGATTGCTACCAAAATCACTACTGCCCTAGCATATGAATACTTAATATGAAGGCAAACCACACTGTTGGCCCCATGCTCCCTCAGGAGCGGAGAAGAGAAATATATATCTTGAAGTGAGCCCACGTGCTCTCACAACCATTCCTCACATAACCATAATTAAATAATCATAAAATGGACATAAAATAATATTCAACTATATGTACAACAAATACTCTCAATAACGAGAATAAACCACCACCTCACAACTGGTCTATCTCAATATTCGTTACTGCATTCGGAAGCATGTCGTATGTGACGACTGGTGCGCCTGGCAACAAGCGTGTCGTATATGACCACTGGTGCGACTGGGAATCTCATCACATGAAACACATCGTTACCGAAACAAATCACTGCCATAGCATATAAATGCTTCATGCAGGCTTGTGATAGACACCAGCCACATTGGTGTTTCCATGCTCCGCCGGGAGCAACCAGAGAAACACATGTCTCAACAAAGGAGTGGCCTCGCGCTCTCCAGAAATCTAAATACATATTCTCACCTCACAGTAACCCATTAAATATATACAGTAGAATTATGATAAGTAGGCTATCGTGAAATACACTCAATTACTTTTACATAAAAGAAATAAGATAATTACTCTTGACTTTAACAAAACTGGCATTAACACGAAAGCTATCTCTTTCCTTTACTGGGGAAAATTATCTTAATCTGCTTCCCACCCCCGTCTCAATTCACACAATATAAAACTGGCGTTTTCTTTATACACACGCGTGGTGACGCGCCGCCTTTCATGACCACGTGGTGCTATCTTGATATTTTGCTAACAAGCCAATATCATCTAAATTCAAGTAATAGATGCTTCTCTGTCCAGTTTCATGTATAAAAACACTCTCCTACTAAATTTGCCCGGTCTGATGGATGAAATACTTGATACTAAACTCTTACATACGTGATTTGGTCTTAACACTAGTGAAATATATCCACACATTATTTCCCCTCAATTATATTTCAAGACTAAATTATCAGGTCCTGGAAACACATTCACTTTTTCATTTAAACATTAGAACAGACACGCTGAATACTAATAATAAAACTACAGAATACTAAAGCTAATTTAAATTAACTCACGTGCTCAAGGCATTTACAGCTTGGCTCTGTCTGTCTAACTTCGTCTGTTCTCTCTGGGCGGCTGTGGCAACATAGGCCCGCTTGCCGGCCGCTTTCTCTTTTATAAGCCCTAGCCTACTCACTCAAGTTACTGCGCGCTGGGCGTATTAATCTTGGCTACTTAAATATCACACGCGATTATCGCTTTAGGAATAGCGAAAACACAAATAAAACCTACAGCTATTTAATATAATACACGAATATCAAATATGACTCACAACTATACACCACAATTATATGTAGGCTTTATTATGGCCTCATTACATATCTTCTACTTCAGACTTTTCACAACCCAGAATGCTTCGCGCACATCGAAAATAATCTGCCTAGAAACAGGTAGGGGGCGGGCGTCTCCTTTTCGGCCCCATCACACATCTCCCTCCTGATTTTGTTGTCGTCCCGACAACATCACTACCTCAGGCACTTCTGTCGAAATCTCTTAGATCGTTGGTGCTGCGTTTGATTATTTCTCAGCGGCGATGTTTTGGGCTCAGATTCTGTATTCGGTACAACTCGGCTGGGGACCCTCTTGGTCGTTATGTCCCCAGTTGTACGTTGTCGGGCTGGCAGTTGCTGTGGTCTAGAAGACTCGCTCACCGGTGCCGCATCGCTGTCTGCCCGTGACATCTGCCTGTCAGTGCTTGTAGCTGTCGAATCTGTAGGGGGATTGCTTCTGACGTGCTTGACACTCGTTTTGCGTGGACGGTGGCCAACATTCCCCACTATCTGCTTTTGATGTGTCTCCTCCTCTGAACCTTGACTTGCACTCCCTTCTCTCTGCTTAAGACGAGTTTCCTCCCCTAACCGACTACCAATCTTCTCGGCGCCCTTAGGGTGACAGTTGTCACGGTCATCTCTTGGCTTGCACCCGGAAGGAAACCTGGTTGTGGTAGCACGTCTCGGGAAAGAGCTCTTTGAGGGACAGGCGGCTATCAAATGTTCTGGGGATTTGCATCCAAAACATCTCTTCGGAAGTGGGCCTTGAGGGCACTTGGCTGCCATGTGGTCTGACAGGTCTCCACAATTGTAGCATCTTATCTTTCTGGGCTTCCTCTGTGCCATGGGTCGCTTTCTGCTGCCCTTACACTCTTGACCGCCAATGCCGCATACATAAATTTCTTCCATGCCCTGGACCGATGGTTTGCTGTCAAACTCTACTCGTTCATTCTTCGCCAGACTCCGGAATCCCTTTCTGTAGATCTTGGTCTGATGTACGAATACATCAATACCTCCATCATCTGGCGTGATGAACCCCCATCCCCTGTGGACACTATACCACTTGCACATCCCTTTTCGCCTTGTCGGTGCCACTGCTTTTATTGGTGCTGTCAGCTCACAGCTTCCCTTGACGACAGCCTGACTCTCACATACAAGAAGGGCTAGTTGCGGTTCCTGCGGGCACACCTCCTCGTCTTGCGTTGGCTGTTCCCGCGGACACACCTCCTCGTCTTGCGTTGGCTGTTCCCGCGGACACACCTCCTCGTCTTGCGTTGGCTGTTCCCGCGGCTGGCATGGTGCTCTCTTTCTCTGCACCTCCTCTTGTGCTGGCGAACTAGACTCTGACATCTGTGCTATCTGGGACTTTAGGAAGGATAATTCTGCTCTGAGTGCCTCCTCCTCCTTCTTAACTTCTGCACTTGCTATCTGGACCAGTGTCTCAGGCTTTTTACTTCCACCATAAACAGCATATTCCCAAGGGAAATTCCTGGTCATCTCACTGACTGGTGGTTGCTCGCTGTAGGCTCTTTCTATTATCTTGAGTAACTGCTCAGGGCTGGCCTTGGCTCCGCCATGTATCCGTAATTCTCTAGATACCCATTGTGTAACGTTGTTCCATATCATGTCTAACTTGTCTTCTGCACAAAAAGGCGCCACCTTCCACGCGGCTTCCACATCCTTCACAAACTCTTGCCAAGTGGGTCACCCCTCTCCACTAAACAACCTTATCTCTGGCTCCTTCACGTACAATATCTTCACATGCGCATTAGCCATCTTGCTGCAGGAATGCACTGCTGGGTGTTTACAATATTTGTTCGCTTGCTGTTTGCTCAGTGTCACTGTCTGCCTTATCCTACCGACAACGCCAATTGTGATAGGGTGGGCGAGATGATGATGATGATTATATTGTGATGTGTGATCACTCTCTTGTCACACTCGCACCGACCCGAACAACAATAAAACTCTTGGTTCTAGAGGCAGGGGCAATATTTATTTTTACAACTAATTCAGTGATAAAGCAAACATTAAACAAATAAACGAGCGAACTTCACAAAACCAAACAAAACAAAACACCCAACAGTGCCCGATGCTAATGTGCAGAAGCAAACAAAGCACAGAATAGTTAAAATCATAATATAATACTGAATGAGAAACACCACGCTCTCACCTGTCAAACTGTCCTACGCCGCCACCTGACACACTCAACTATCACACACACACACACACACTCATGTGTGTCATCCAATGCGACTAGTAAGGTGTTGTGCGTGGGGCTGGCAATCTCACCATGTAACACAGATTGCTACCAAAACCACTACTGCCCTAGCATATGAATACTTAATATGAAGGCAAACCACACTGTTGGCCCCATGCTCCCTCAGGAGCGGAGAAGAGAAATATATATCTTGAAGTGAGCCCACGTGCTCTCACAACCATTCCTCACATAACAATAATTAAATAATCATAAAATGGACATAAAATAATATTCAACTATATGTACAACAAATACTCTCAATAACGAGAATAAACCACCACCTCACAACTGGTCTATCTCAATATTCGTTACTGCATTCGGAAGCATGTCGTATGTGACGACTGGTGCGCCTGGCAACAAGCGTGTCGTATATGACCACTGGTGCGACTGGGAATCTCATCACATGAAACACATCGTTACCGAAACAAATCACTGCCATAGCATATAAATGCTTCATGCAGGCTTGTGATAGACACCAGCCACATTGGTGTTTCCATGCTCCGCCGGGAGCAACCAGAGAAACACATGTCTCAACAAAGGAGTGGCCTCGCGCTCTCCAGAAATCTAAATACATATTCTCACCTCACAGTAACCCATTAAATATATACAGTAGAATTATGATAAGTAGGCTATCGTGAAATACACTCAATTACTTTTACATAAAAGAAATAAGATAATTACTCTTGACTTTAACAAAACTGGCATTAACACGAAAGCTATCTCTTTCCTTTACTGGGGAAAATTATCTTAATCTGCTTCCCACCCCCGTCTCAATTCACACACAATATAAAACTGGCGTTTTCTTTATACACACGCGTGGTGACGCGCCGCCTTTCATGACCACGTGGTGCTATCTTGATATTTTGCTAACAAGCCAATATCATCTAAATTCAAGTAATAGATGCTTCTCTGTCCAGTTTCATGTATAAAACACTCTCCTACTAAATTTGCCCGGTCTGATGGATGAAATACTTGATACTAAACTCTTACATACGTGATTTGGTCTTAACACTAGTGAAATATATCCACACATTATTTCCCCTCAATTATATTTCAAGACTAAATTATCAGGTCCTGGAAACACATTCACTTTTTCATTTAAACATTAGAACAGACACGCTGAATACTAATAATAAAACTACAGAATACTAAAGCTAATTTAAATTAACTCACGTGCTCAAGGCATTTACAGCTTGGCTCTGTCTGTCTAACTTCGTCTGTTCTCTCTGGCGGCTGTGGCAAAATAGGCCCGCTTGTAGTTCGCTATCTCTTTTTATAGGCACTAGGCTAATCACTTAACTACTGCGCGCTGGGCGTATTAATCTTGGCTACTTAAATATCACACGCGATTATCGCTTTAGGAATAGCGAAAACACAAATAAAACCTACAGCTATTTAATATAACACACGAGTATCAAATATGATTCACAACTATACACCACAATTAATTTCTCAGGCTTTATTATGGCCTCATTACATATCTTCTACTTCAGACTTTTCACAACCCAGAATGCTTCGCGCACATCGAAAATAATCTGCCTAGAAACAGGTAGGGGGCGGGCGTCTCCTTTTCGGCCCCATCACACATGCTTTGAAGGCCAGCACGTTATGACATTGTATTTAAGATGGATAATAGATAGCACATTGTTATTGATATTATGGATGATGGTTTAATGTTATTTCTGATGGACCATTAGCGTCCAGCAGATATGGGAACTGACTTCTCTGGCAAGACAACTAATGGAGCTTGAATTTTTTGTCAATCCAGTCCGACCAGGTTGTCCTACCAGGAGACCTAACTATAAGCAGTGTTCTGGAAGGCCGACACACTCCATCCCAGTTGGTGGTGAGCCCTGTGTCAAGACAGAGGAAGCACCCCCTGCCATCCTCTCGAACCCTACTAGAAGTACTTGACGTGCTGGTCCTGGAGTGCTGGGATAGATTGAACCCCCTGGCAACAAGACAACATAAATTGAGCAGCATCTGAGATGAGTAGTGTAAAATGCCAGCAAAACCAGTACAGAATAGCTAATTGTCCACAGGATGCAAAATGTACTCTGACATATTTCAGAACCATAGATGGTTTTGTTTCCTACGCATAAGAACTTAGAGTTGTAAATTTTTTAACATATAATCTATCATCATTTTGTAAATTTCATTTCAAGTATGAGATAATCTATCTTCACTTTTGTAAGATTTAACACAACAGAGTCTGTTTTCATTTTTCTTGTAATATTTAATTGGGTTGTATAGTTTTTAGTAATTAAAATCTACACCCTGGGGACAGAGCCGTTATTTAATAAACACTATTGGGTCGGGATATTTTTAATGTGGCTGGGCTCCAAATCTCTTTCTCAATTGTATGTACCTTACACAGTCCTTTGTAGGATTCTGAGAAAGAATTTATCGTCTAGAGAATATCCTGTTTAGTTTCACCAGAATTCTCTTTTACGTAAGGTTTCTAATAGACTAATTCCCGAGGAGAGACAGTGCATTCAACCTGCAGTCTGAGAGATTATCTTTTAGATATTATCTTTTATTCTTTCATACAATCGGTCACTACTCCTTAAAATTATCTGTCACAATCATAACAATACTCAGTCATTATCAGCATTCATCGGAAATCCGTTTGTTTCTTTCAGTCGTTTAGCCAACCTTTGATAATAGACGACCCTCGTTGGACAACTATTGTGTTTGTCTGAGCGGCGGGCGACCCTTTTGTTTGACTGTCTGAAGAATGCAAGACCACACAGGCGATAATGAGATAATAGTTTCACGGGCCCATCCCTGGGTGATTATCGCAGATAATCTGTCTTGGTAGACATCTTGGCGGAAGACATTACGCCAGGCAAACATGGTCACATGTTGTTTGTGAGAGTGCACAAGATGTCACCGGAAATATTATGTCTTATTATAAAGAGCTCACGTGTTGGAATATTAAATATAATATTTTAAAACACGCGGGGGGAGATTATGAATTAAAACAACCCGACCCACATAGTCTAAAGAGATTCCATTGGTTTGAAGTCAGCGCCGGGATATACCTTGAATTTCATAGGAAATCTCGGCGGAAACACCATCTGTGATCTGAACTGGAAACTGGAAATATAATCTAGCGAAATCAGAGACACAGAACATAGAGACTGCAGTGCACGTCATATGAGCGACTCCCAGAAGCTTGTAAGGATCGGACTTAGAATTTCTATATTATATGTGACAGATCGAAGTATTTGGGACACTTAAAGCCTTAAAAGTAAGCCCGCCTTTATAAATACAGAGACTGAAAAACTTAAGGGACCAGGACTTACAATACGAAGACTGGAAACCTAGGAATTGGATCACCCGTCAAAGAGGAATTCTTACAGTTTCCCAGACCAAGTGTATCGCAGAACACCCGTCGAAGAGGAATTATCAGTTTCCCAGACCAAGTGTATCGCAGAACACCAGTCGAAGAGGAATTATCAGTTTCCCAGACCAAGTGTATCGCAGAACACCTGTCATAAGAAGGAATTACTATAATTTCCCAGACAAAAGTGATTCGAGAGCATATAACCTTAATTGCTCGTGTCCATTCTAACCTGCACGAGGAGATTGTGCATTCCCAAAACTTTGGGGTAAGTGTAACAATTATTTTACAAATGTAAATTTGACATGGTTTCTTGCTTAGTGGTTATTTCTGAGGCTGGCAACTTCGACATACAAAAAAAGTCTATTCATAAACCACTAAAGCAAGCGCTGGTGATTTCTTCTGGCTAGTCGTGCGGAAAACCCGACAGCAGAGGTGCCCCCAGACTCCGAATGGAGCAGTGATGACTGATGATTACATCACATGTGCCAAAAGTGTATAATATTTTGTGAGATATATACACTTTGTTAATTGTAACTCAGGCAACTCATTACTCGCGCTGTCGAGACATATTTTTCCAGTTAATACCAAGAGGAATTTGGCGAATTTTATTCATCTTCTCTGAGCTACACTGTGTACTCGGGAATTTAATTCTTCTGAGAGATTAACATTTGGTGGGTGGACAACGAGAAAAGTGCGCCTGTTAATTGGCAGCCCACAAATGTACCTAGCAGAGGCATTTGTTTCCTATGTTTCCAAAAGTTCGTGGTTACAAGCCATCAGATGATTTGTGGTACTAACGCCTCTAGTGTGAGGAAAGAGCATCACCACTAACCGCCTACATTGGAAGAGTGTGTGGAGAAGTGCCATCAGCATCTCAGCATTGATGAACCATAGCTGCAGGACTCATCTAACGTTTTGTGTAACAGGCAACAGCAAAACACGGACATTTATAGCGCACAACCAAACCTCTATGAGGAAACTTTAAGTTAAATTTCACCAATCTTCCCATATTTATTTTAAGCCGATTCAGTTATTACATGTATGAAAGTAAACTAAGCCACTATTATATAATTATTATATATATATATATATATATATATATATATATATATATATTTATAGACATACGCAGTGGCGTCAAACAAGACTGCGTACTGCCTCCGACCCGTTTCTGGATCTTCTTTGCCTTGCTCTTGAAACATGCGTTCGGAGATGCAGCCGAAGGAATACGCCTTCTTACTAGGTCAGATGGCCGACTGTTGTTAAACACCGCAAGGCTGAAGGCAAAAACAAAAGTCAGAAAGGTCACTGAAATAGATTTGTTATTCACTGATGACGCTGCAATCGTCACTCAAAGTCAACAGGAGCTTCAGGACTTGATGAATCGCTTCACTCAAGCATGCAAGAACTTTGGCCTTACAATAAGTTTAAAGAAAACAAATGTGCTGGGTCAGGATGTGGATGTTACACCAGTTATCACTATCGATAACTATGAATTGGCAGTGGTGCACCACTTCACATACCCGTGGTCTACCATCAACGACAAACTCTCTCTCTGGACACACAAATTGACAGCCGCATTGGCAAAGCTGCAGCCAAACTGTGCCCGCCTCACATTGCGTGTTTGTGGAAACTCCAAACTCATAATGAAGACCAAAGCTGCAGTACATAACGCCTGCGTCACCAGCACACTTCTATATGGCAGCGAGACATGGACAACCGTTGCTAAGCAAGAAAGGAGGCTCAGTACCTTTCCTCTACAGTGATTACGCCACGTCCTTGGTATTTCGTAGAAGGACGAAGTGCCAAATGTCGAGGTGTTGTCACGTGCTGGCCTTCAAAGCATGTAAACACTGCTTAGACAGCGCAGCCTACGCTGGCTTGGCCATGTCCGCCGCATGAAAGATGGTCACATTCCGAAAGATATCTTCTTCGGACAACTGGCAGATGGCAGAAGAGCAGTTGGTCGACTGCAGCTAAGGTTCAAAGATGTTTCCAAGAGAGACATGAGGGCACTGGACATAAATCCAGCAACCTGGGAGGATGAAGCCTCTGATCGCACTAAATGGCGATGCTCTCTACGTCGCCAAGCTCAGATTGGGCGAAAAGAAGCTATCACAACAAAAAGAAGAGAAAAGAAAATGTCGAAAGAAATACCAGGGAAAAAAAAGCAGCTGCAGGCTGTCTCCTCCGGGGCGCTTTCTCATAGCCAGTTATGACTGACAGGGCTATTATTAGCCTTGATGATTCATCGATTACAGTGTCATTCAATACGATCTAAGTAACACTTAACATACAGTTTAAAAAATTCGGAACAGTATTTGACCTAACGTTTATAAGCGAAGCATAAAATTATTTTCGAAGCCACCCAGCACATATTACGTAAAAAAAAAAAAAAACAATTGAGGGTACGCGAAGGCCGAAGCCCCGAACCTCGTCCACACCCCAACTTACCCATCTAAATACGTCACTGTTTGTTTTCGCCAAAACTGCCAACCCAACCTCAACTCAAAGTCTTAAATCTTCTCAGTATCTGAACACAGAGCCCTTAAGTGTGTAAATAACTACCACACGGAAACAATCTAATGGTTCCACTGAGGTTCAAGTCCCATCAGGAAGCCCAGGTCACGAGTGGAAAGAATTAAAATTCCAAACTGCCAGGCGTCGACTTTGAAGTTA
Organism: Oreohelix idahoensis; assembly: GCA_024509875.1. Taxonomy (NCBI): domain Eukaryota; kingdom Metazoa; phylum Mollusca; class Gastropoda; order Stylommatophora; family Oreohelicidae; genus Oreohelix; species Oreohelix idahoensis. The sequence goes on from JAMPIV010005003.1 coordinate 241,399, forward strand.
TGTTACCACTTACTTTCACTGGCTCCTAGTGGAGAGAGTCAGGCAATCAAGTTAAGCTTCATGATGTGAAGGTAGACGTTGTAACTCTTAAAATTTGAGGGAGAGGTTGAGTGTCAGACAGGCTGACAAATAAAGAGTGAAGAGGTGTGCAGCAAAGTAGACCAATTGATAAATAAAGAGTGGATGGAAGTAGAACGGAGGAAGTCTGCAAGATGAGCAAACAGAGAATGGAAAGCTATCAGAGATAGTCTTGACTGATAACGAGTGAAGGTTGGAAGAACAGAGTTAGACAGCAAGATTTTTAAAAAGTGGAGGTTGGAAGAACAGAGATAGACAGAAATATTAATAAAGAGTGAATGTAGAAAGAGCAGAGGCAGGCAGTTTGATTAATAAAGAGTGAAGATAGGAAGAATAGAGGTAGACAGCAAGATTAATGTGAAAAAAAAAACAACAACAGATAGACAGCAAGATTAATACATAATAAATGTCGGAAGAGCAGAGGTAGTCAGCTAGAATTATGAAAAGTGAATGTAGGTGGAACAAAGTTAGCAAGACTAATAAAGAATAAAGAAAGGAATATTAGTGAACGAACGAACGAACTTTATTTTCGAAGGGTTAAGGATAGACAACAAGATTAATAAATAGTGAATGTAAGAAGAACAGAAGTAGTCATTACAATTAATAAATAGTGAATGTAAGAAGAACAGAAGTAGTCATTACAATTAATAAATAGTGAATGTAGGAAGAACATAGTAGATGGCAAGATTACCAAAGAGTGAATGTAGGAAAACACAGTAGATAGCAAGATTAACAAAGAGTGAATGTAGGAAAACACAGTAGATAGCAAGATTAACAAAGAGTGAAAATATAAAGAACAGCGATTAATGGAGAGTGAAGAAAGAATGATAGATATAGTGATAAATAAAGAGGAAGCGCAACGGGAACAGAGAAAACACAAAACAATAAGTATGTGATAAGAGATAAGCTGATTGTGAAGTTATAAAAGAGTGGTTCTCACATTGTAGAATTCTTCTTCTTCTTCCGTCCTTAGCCACCGACCGTCAAAGCAGTCAGTGGCCATTACGCCTAGTGGCGTCTTAGGGCAACAGCAGATAGGTTTTCTTTGCCATTGTTTCCCGTCACGCCTATTGGCGTCTTTAGGGCAACGGCAAATCAATCCATTTGCTGTTGTTTCCGTAATCGAAGTGACTGGCAAACGGGTGATCAGCCCGTAGTCACACATTGTAGAATGGTAACAAAGAAAACAAAAAAAGTGTACAACTAATTATGTGACATAAGAGAACCTAATTATGTGAAACTATAGGGAATGGTAACAGAGTAAAAACATAAAATAACTAATTATGTGACACAACAGAAGCTGACTATGAGAAGCTATCAAAGGGTGGTTCTCTCACTGGGGGAATGAGCTCCTAAAATGTTGTGAAGGAATTTCAAGGGATACTAAGACCAGAAGAAACAAAAATAATCAAAGTAAAGTTTAAAATGTCATGAATTTGGAGTGTCCAATTTTTAAAACTTGCATTTAGTTTCAAAATGATGTTGTTCTGTTTTAATAGTGTTAGAGACTATATACGAGTAACTAGGTCTCCGCTTTCAGAGAAAATGTGACCAGTTCCATTCCCCGCTGATTTAGCTGTCCCTGACTCCGAGCAGAGTCAGACAACAATTTTTGCAGTTGGGATACACGGGAGCTGACGCGACTTGGTTCAGAACCCGGTCCTTCTGCAAATAGGACGCTTAATGTGGTTAATTAAGTAGAAACAGACACGCTTCTCTTTTGTCGCTGTTAACATTTTTCATAGTTTTTTTCCTCCTGCTATAGCTGCCATCCTCATACAGAATGGAACTGAAGAATTGACTCATATTTTAAGTAAAAAACCGTGGTCGCCCCGTTTCCATATCTTTCAGCAATTTTCTTCCATGATACCTCTTTTTAAATCAATTAATTATTTTCCTGTGCCAACCGCTGTCAGACCAACCAGTATTTGTGTTTACTTGACACTTTAAATTTTGTTACAGTATTCCAGGCAACGAAGAGGCAGACAAACTTGCTAAAGAGAGGGGAGCGGTACTACAAAATTATACAGGGACAACTTATGACAAGGCTAAAACAACCAAAAAATTATACAGGGACAACTTATGACAAGGCTAAAACAACCACAAAATTATACAGGGACAACTTAAGACAAGGCTAAAACAACCATAAAATCACATTCAAATCCAAATGGGAAAAAGAGCACCCAGGTCATATACAAAAAATTGATGCCTATCTTGGATTTCGTGATAAAAGTAAGTTCTACTGCATTGCAGAAAGAATAAATGCTATCACGTGACGGTGGTATGGTAAATACGCTTAAAATTGGATTCAAGCACGCGCAGACCTTAATTCAAATATAGCTAGTTAGGCTAGCACACAATTAATTTTCTTTCCATTTTGTTTGTTTGTTTTTTTAAAGGACCGGTTGAAATTAAGAGTGTCTACTGAAACAAGGTGTGTTTGTGTGAAGAGTGTCTACTGAAACAATGTGTGTTTGTGTGTGGACGCTGGTTTAGTCTGGTCACAAGAGCTCCTTTAGTGATGTTCTGTCATCACAACTCTATTGCATAAAGCAGACAGACATAGAGACAGACAGACAGACAGACAGACAGATAGATAGATAGATAGATAGATAGATAGATAGATAGATAGATAGATAGATAGATAGATAGATAGATAGATAGATAGATAGATAGATAGATAGATAGATAGATAGATAGATGGGGGGGCGGTGGATGGATGGATGGATAGATAGATAGATAGATAGATAGATAGATAGATAGATAGATAGATAGATAGATAGATAGATAGATAGATAGATAGATAGATAGATAGATAGATAGATAGATAGATAGATAGATAGATAGATAGATAGATAGATATTATTCACGTGAATGAGAGAGGCATGTTTGTGGCTAATGTTTAGAATGTGTTGCCTACTCTGTCTAAACTTCCTTCGTCAACTTTCCGACGCACGTTCCTGCATCTACATCCGGTTCTGTCAAAACGTACCCAGGCATAAACACGCATGCGCACACTCATATAATTGTAGTTTCTCGCCACTGGTCTGTATTCAGTAACGTCACCTTCCGGTAGTCAGGTACAACCAGACAGATGTCATGAAACTGATTACTGCTGGCATAACATTCATATGCTCTTTGTGGTTTTGTTACAATGCCGAATCAAGAACAGCTAGCGAATACGACGAAGACATTGTGTTCGTAACTTTAGCCGTTTCTCTGTTCTTGGTGCCAATATTCTTCTTCTTTGATTGTTCGCTCTTAAATAACCACATCTGTCTGTCTTATATAGCTGGAAGTCCGTCTCAGGCTTCTCTCGTCACCTTACAGTTTCTTCTTTAGCTGGGTTGGAGAGGGTCATGCTGCCACTCTGCCCTTCTTGTGGAGCCAACAGTCTTGGAGTTACGTCGTTTAACTGTTTGTTTGTTTGTCTCTTCCTTACCTGGATATTCAACTTCATGATTTGTTTTCATGCATTTTAATTTTACATTTTTTTTTTTTTTACGGGATAGAAAGGAAGAGTGACTATCTTATTAAAGAAATTTGGTGCAGCAAATGCTAATTTTATCAGCGAATAGGAGGAAAGAAGAAGAAATGCTAATTTTATCAGCGAATAGGAGGAAAGAAGAAGAAATGCTAATTTTATCAGCGAATAGGAGGAAAGAAGAAGAAATGCTAATTTTATCAGCGAATAGGAGGAAAGAAGAAGAAATGCTAATTTTATCAGCGAATAGGAGGAAAGAAGAAGAAGAAATGCTAATTTTATCAGCGAATAGGAGAAAAGAAGAAGAAATGCTAATTTTATCAGCGAATAGGAGGAAAGAAGAAGAAATGCTAATTTTATCAGCGAATAGGAGGAAAGAAGAAGAAATGCTAATTTTAGAATACACACTGACGTAACCACTAGGCAGTTATTTCTCTGGAATTCCCAGAGTAAGAGAGATAGAGGAAGACAGAATAAACAACACGGAGAAGAAAACTGAAAACAGAAATGAAAGGGTTGAGGAAGACAAGGAAAGACGCTGAGCTGATGACACGGGACAGGAGAACTTGTTATGAGTTTGTTGAAGGTCTTTACTTTTTGTTTGAAGAGCTGAAGGGCGATGATGATGGTAATGATGATGACGATGATGATGATGACGATGGTGATGATGACGATGATGATGATGATGGTGATAACGATGATGATGATGATGATGGTGATGATAATGTTGATAATGATGGCGATAACGACGATGATGATAATGATGATGATGATGGTGATGATTGTGATGATGACGACAACGACGATGATGATGATGACGATGATGATGATGACGATGATGATGATGACGATGATGATGACGATGGTGATGATGACGATGGTGATGATGACGATGATGATGGTGATGATGGTGATGACGATGATGATAACGATGATGATGGTGATGATGATGATGGTGATGATGATGATGGTGATAATGATGATGACGATGGTGATGATGACGATGATGATGATGACGATGGTGATAATGATGATGATGATAATGATGACGATGATGATAATGATAACGACGATGATGATGATGATGATGGTGATGGTGATGACGACAACGACGATGATGATGATGACGATGATGATGGTGATGATGACGATGATGATGACGATGATGATGATGATGACGAGGGACACATGGAAACGGACGATGAATATAATTACAGTTTACGTGGTCTATTCCTTAAATGTCCCCCCAACACAAACGCAATCTTCTGCGTCTCTGGTCTCTTGATTAACTTTGATGAACACAAAAACCCCAAACACCGCTGCTTTTTTTTAATTTTACGTCGGGCTATTCTCCATTAACCGCGCAATGGTCTCTGGTCTCTTGAAACAGGCGGAAGTTCGCTCTTTAGAAATCCTGGAACCGAAGTTGATGGACTGAACTTAAGAGAAAATATGAGAAGCTGAGATCAGAGGATGTTAGGATAACAAAACAGGAAAGATATGTAAAGACATTGTGGTGAAGTGGGATGTTATAAATATTTATAGGGGACTTAGTGTACTGACTGAGATCAGCTGTGAAGGTATCTATATCTATTAAGAGTAGTGTATTATAGATAACCTTACTTGCTACCACATATCTATATATCTCAGTCAGAATTATTCTGGAATAGTGTGATGAATACGTTATGTGTCTAGGGTATGTGTATGATGAAGTGTAAGTCACAACAACAGACAGATAAACAATTTAATTTAATCCACTACTCTTGACAACACTGTGACACTCACATACATATAACACTCTATGAGAATATCTTAAGGAGTCACTGATAACTTTTCAAATAACAATATGTATTCATTTTTGTCATAAAGGTATATGTGTCCTGATTCAAATACAAAGGAACCAGGAATCACAATCAATTTTAATTACAAGTATATGTACAGACTTTATCAATATGAATATTGTAGTGACATATATTATTAAAAATATCCTATGTGTGTCAGTTGTGTAGTAGTAATATGAGGTAATACTGGTTTTGTTTTGTTCAAGCTCTGTTGGTATTTGTCATCATGACTTCAATAGTTTGTCTTAGGGACTAGTATTGGAGATGTTCTCAGTTCCTGATATTAAGACAATTAAATTCCCCTCTGAATGTTATTTTTACAAAGTTATTTCAAGATGAGGGGACATAATGTTGAGCTCAGCTGGCCAAATCAGCTTATCTTGCGTGATGGCGGCAGGAAAGGACTCCTCTGCTCGAATTCTCCCCTGGGCTCTGGAGACACCTCACTGATAGCTAAAAAGACCAAGGAGTATGCTGTCCGACTCTGGATTCAGCAAAGCTCTGACCAGGTGCTGCTCAGTACCATCAAGACCACGGTCCCTGAAAACAAGAAGGATGTACCTTCTACTTCATAACTAATTGATACTCTAGTTCTACACTGAGCACAATACAACACAAACATTGAGTTCAGAGCGTTAGGCCAACTGTCAGCTTCATCTGAAATACTTTATACCAGTATTTACCTCCTTAATGGTTACCACGCCTCTGCACTTCCAGCATTATTTCTGTCTAATCAATCATCCAGGTGTCAGTGTACTATTTGGCCATTCCATGCCGTTTTACTTCCCTCCGACACCCTCTGTTCAGGCTGGAGCATTATAGGCTTTATCTCCTGTTTGCCACTGAACTACACATATATATACAGGCATAAATTAACAATTTACATTCAATTTTCATTAAAAGATACTGAATGGTTCAAGCTTACCACAATTTCATGGAAATAAACACAGATACGTTGATTAGCAATGAATTCTGGCACAATTACTGGCACAAATTCCCATCTGCTTATGTTCCAGGCTTTTATTTAACACAAATATGAGCTGGCTTCAACGCACTGTTGCTTTATCAAGATTATTTGCACTAGTGGTCTCGAACTAACGCTCCTAAGTGAGTATATCAGCGAGTCTAGCCAATGAGGCCACGTTTCGACAAGTGTTTGAAAAAATGTTACCTTTTCACGTCTCCCCTAACAACGAAAGATAGTATTTATAGCCCGACCAATCGTGGTTAGTCTTTCATTTGTTGCGCTCCAATCAATTTGGAGTTTACATGGTAGGCTAATTCTGTAACGTAAGATTTTTTTCAAACACGTTATAAAAAAATTTTATGAGCAGAAATGATTCCATGCTGTCAGGCATCCCCACTATTTTATTTTGGTTATAATTTATTAATTCCTGGACTATTTGCGTAACGTTTTACATATTCTTTGTCAGCAAGCCCTAAGGAACCCAAATATCCAAATTTAAAAGAGCTACGTGGCTGCGTTCAAAATATGCAATTCCTTCTACCTCCTGTTTCGAAGATGTGCTGTCTGGGTACTGTAATGTTTTCAAACGTAAACCCATATAATGTTATCTTTCCTAATAAGCGTTTTTTATGATTTTAAAACCTAACTCTGGGAAGGGTAGTGAATTTATCACTGTCCGTCCGAAAAAGTTAGTGCTTGTAGCCTAACACGCGTGATAGTAGTAATTGTGTATCGCGCGACGCGGGTTGGGGGTGGCATTAATAGCGAGACGCGTGTTTAGTGTTCGGCTTTCTGCCTCTCCCTTCTCGCTATCCTTTTGTCCATCTGTCTTTTGATCTTGGTAACATAGTGTAGAAAAAGACATGAATGGAATTTAAAATTTAGGTCAACTTGCATATTTCAAGGTTTTTCTTAGAAAGGCAGCACATTTTATTGTGTGTTTGGGAAACGCGTGTATGTTGCAGAAGGCCTTTAATATCAACGTGAAACGTTACAATTTGCATACGCAGTAGAAAACAAGGGGATTTCGAATACAGTCATTGTGACAGCACTGTTCTTTACCATTCTTCTTCCTTTATTTATTATATGTATTTATTAAGCTTTATATTTACTTGATAATTTATATATGTGGATTAGAATATTCCACGACAGACATGTCAGATGTTAACTTGAATGTGCCCACGTTCAAAATAAGAGCCAGGAATTGAGTCAAAACGTGCCACTGAAGAGGTCCTGATGACGAGAACTGGTTAAACTGGATTTATTTATTTAGTTATCTATTTGTGAGGATCTCCGGCTACACATCAAACTTGACCCCCTAAAGTGAGGACAGAAAATGCAATCCTTCTTGCATATCCTGGCACAATTTGTAGAGGCTGTAAAGATAAGACAGAAGAAATCTACTTTCACTCACTTGTTTCAAAGAGAAGGGAGAGATACACTTGAAATTGATGAGAAAAGATACAAGATGAAAAAGAAGGACGTTAGGAAATGGCATGCAATCGTGCGAACTTTCTTAAGCTTTAGGTAAAGACTTTTTAAAAAAAAATTGGATTCTTCTTCGTCCCAGGACATCCGCTGACGTCAGCTTGAAGAAAAGAAGTGGTCAGTTCATGTTGCGGACACCTCCACAGTTTCTCATGGACTGATACTTGTAAAGTCGGACGTATTCTCTGTGTTGCACATATGTGGGTCATGCCTGTAGCATATGTTCTGCAATCATTTTATCTACGCCACATGTACACACATCGGTGGTTCCTAGATTAAGCATATTGAGCAGACGGTATTCAAGTCTGATGTGGGTGTTTTTTGTTTCCTTGATGTAGAGAAGCCTATGCATATCTGGCGTTTAATGTCTACTTCACGAATGCACTGATCACTTCCGTTTTTTTATTTGTTTTTTTTTTTTAATTTTAATATTGATTAGTTATGTATTTTTCTGCCATTACCTAGAAGGACCAGACGTTAAGAAATAGATACTTGACAAAAATAAAAAATAAATTTAAAAAAGTATAACGCCAATATGAAACGAATGGAAAGAACCAGTCAAGAGCCAGTGGAACAAGAGTGAAAAAACGTTTGCGTTTGATAAAGCGTTCCCTGAGAGAACCTTCTGACAGCATAACAAGGTAGTTCTTCTTCCAGAATCCCCAGGATAATAGACATTGTATAGACAGACTTATAAAATCATGAAGAAGAGAACTGGAGAAAGGCGTATAAATAATAAAGACAACATGGAAGGAACATAAACTGATGGTACAAGCAAAGGCAGCTTGATGTATTTATGATCTATGTTCGACGGGCAGATACAGGGCAACGTTCATGCTCTCTGTACCTTTTTTCTATTAGCTCTTGTAGACATTTATCTTATTTACATTCTCTGTTTTGTCTTTTTTTGTTGTTACTGTAGCTGACGAAGACTATTATTCCTAAACGTTAGGTGTTGTTATGAAACTGAGGTACATATTACACATATTTTACTCCTACTTGCATTTATCAGTTTTAAGAATGAAAATAGATCAAATGTATTTATTCCTAAGAAATAAAGAGATAACAATAAAAAAGCAAAGAAATATGGAGAATATTAGACCAAGCGAAGAAAATAAGAGCGATAATTGGCGTCCCGGAGATTCAATTTAGGTCAAAGTAACTGACGTTATCGCTTCACTACAAGAAGTGAACGTGTTAAGACATATGACCAGCTATGGCACCAAAAAAGGGATATCAATGAGACTGTCTCCTTTACTACGCCATAACTCGCAACTACGGAATTTATACAAACTCTTTTATAGACATAGACACCTTCAAACAGGCCAATTAGGTGAACGATAAAAAATAGGTTGTAAGTCTTATTTAGACAAAGGTCAATGAAATAAGCTCGTTAGAACAACAAGATCTTCGTCAGGGACACACGTGCAGAAACACAAGGGAACAAACTTGAAGGCATAAAAGGTGGGGCGCTGATTCTGCATGAAATTAACTTCTGCTTTATACTTAATTAGACACTTATGGATAAAATATATGATAAGCGCTTAAGCGCCCCACGCTTTTTGTCAATTTGATGTTACATTTTTTGACTGCTAGCTATAAACTCCTTGAAAATTTTTTTTTGGATTTTTAGTGCATTAAAAGCGTGTGTTTAAAATATTTTTTATATATTTTTTATTAATTTTCTGTCCACACTGTACGGATACGAGCGAGAATGTGTTTATATATTTGTCGTATTGATGACTGACGATACATATGTCGTTGTTGTTTTCTTTCCAGCGGCGCTTGGGCTTTAGCCGACCAATAACATGTAGCCATTTCATGGGAAGCTGGGGTGCCTGTGGGCTTTCCTTTCCACCTGGTCAGAAGCCAGACGCCTGTGCCATCTCAGCTCCATCCCATCCACAGAGGGTTTGATGATACATATAAAAATGCAGATAAACTGTTGACAGTTTGACCGCATGAGTGTGTGTCAGGACTATAAATGCACGCTGTTACATTACTCTTATAATTGTGCATGCCTGTATAAATTAATGGTTGAAGTACGTGTGGGAATGAAAGGACCCAGTAGCCAAGATGAGAGAGAGAGAGAGAGAGAGAGAGGAAGAGAGAAGAAGAGAGAGAGAGAGAGAGGAAGGGCAGAATGTTAGACGGGCCTGCGTGCCCAATTCTTAACGCTTTAAAAGTAAAGTTCGTTCGTGCCATCTTTTGAAGGTATTTCTATATCTTCTAAATCTGGTCCACGTAAAGCCTCCAGTTGCACCACGTAAAGCCTCCAGTTGCACCACGTAAAGCCTCCAGTTCCACCACGTAAAGCCTGCAGTTCCACCACGTAAAGCCTCCAGTTCCACCACGTAAAGCCTCCAGTTCCACCACGTAAAGCCTCCAGTTCCACCACGTAAAGCCTCCAGTTCCACCACGTAAAGCCTCCAGTTCCACCACGTAAAGCCTCCAGTTCCATTATTCCATTCTGCGTGTGGTTTTTTTTTGTCTCCTTCTATCTTTCTTACCATGAGGATGCCTGAACAACTACTGCCTTGAAATGTTATCAACAGGCTTCCTCAGTGTGTGTCAAGTCCAAAGTCCTTCTTCTCACCTCATGCTCCACTAACGCTTGTCTGGTTCTTGTCAACAGTTCCACGCTGTAATCTTGTCAACAGTTCCACACTGTAATCTTGTCAACAGTTCCACACTGTAGTCTTTTCAACAGTTCCACGCTGTAATCTTGTCAACAGTTCCACGCTGTAATATTGTCAACAGTTCCACGCTGTAATATTGTCAACAGTTCCACGCTGTAATATTGTCAACAGTTCCACACTGTAATCTTGTCAACAGTTCCACACTGTAATCTTGTCAACAGTTCCACACTGTAATATTGTCAACAGTTCCACGCTGTAATCTTGTCAACAGTTCCACACTGTAATATTGTCAACAGTTCCACGATGTAATCTTGTCAACAGTTCCACGCTGTAATATTGTCAACAGTTCCACGCTGTAATATTGTCAACAGTTCCACGCTGTAATATTGTCAACAGTTCCACATTGTAATCGTGTCAACAGTTCCACATTGTAATCTTGTCAACAGTTCCACACTGTAAACTTGTCAACAGTTCCACATTGTAATCTTGTCAAAGGGTGGATGAATATGAAACAAAATCGAAACAAGGTGATTCTTCTTAGTTTGGTTCTGGTTTTGGTTTTAAGGACTATCTTTATTGCACACTGATAACTCCCATCAGTGCTCCGATCTCCTCCCTTAAATCCCACAAGGAGGATCTCAGCACAGTGTACGAACTCCGTAGCACCGGCGATAATCCCAGTATCACTATATATAAAATCACAGCTTTTTCTGTCACTAACGCTAAGGGATGCCATTTTGGTTGAAAGTTAGACATTAATTGTATTGTTTCCCTTATATGTACTCTCTCGAAAATAGTAACACTCGACAACGAAAAGTGCGCAAATAACGATGTGCACAAAAATATTTATAGAACTGTGGTGATGAACAGTGGTTTTTTAAAATACCTTGTACTTTTGAATAAGTAAAATTTCCGTTAGGTATTGGTGCTTTTGAATTTAATTCCTCTTATGACGGGCTTTTACACTAGTGTGTATATAAGAATCACACATTCTATAAATATTTTTTCTGGTGGGTAGGTTTTAAAATTTTTAAATTCTTCTTACTAATACAGAAGGCGAAGGAAATAGCCAACGTTGCGACGACAAGGCCTTAGTCAGCGAAAGCAAAGGAAGCAAGAGCTAGGTAGGAAACATTAGAACATAAAAAAAATATTGGTACCACTCGTAAGATCTGCTACATGACGTCTTACTGCAGACCCTCTCACCTTCCTCAACCTACTGATCTTGTCATATTGTTTCAACCCTTCTATTTTCTATGCAAGCACCTATTTATACAATTCTGTAAATTCCTGGTTGTTGTTTTCATTATTTCCCAGCCAATCTATAGAACAACCTTGACATTTGAATTGATAATTCTGGTTTTTAGGTTGAACGTGATTTATTTTGACCTTCATATTTGTCATTGCAATGAACATTCCTCTTGACGTCTGTATTGCGATTTTACAGCCATGTTTTTTCAACAAAGGTAGCCATCGCTAATCATCAAATAAAACTTGACTGATTAAAATTTAAAACGTGACGTGGCAACTGAAAATCAGAATTGTGATTTGCATTTAATTTATCGCGAAAGACGTTTAGCGTTTACGTCGAAAATGAGGTAAAGAAAAAAAAACATGATAATTGAGGTTACAAGGTCGCAAAACTGAAAAATGGGCGGGGTTGCTGGGCGAAACGGCAATTTAATGGATACTGTTCAAAATCAGCCAACGTGAAGCGACAAGAAAATTATAGAATGCGGTGGAGACAACACTCCACAGCTTTCAAGTGTGGCAGAAATGGGTGGAAAAACGTGACAATCTTGCCAGGTTTTTACGAATGTGGAAGTCACGTTGCAGACGTGTTAATTTTTATGATCGAAGTTTTAGTGTGACGGTCAATTTGAATTGCAACTGGGTTTCTCTCAGATTCTGTGTGCAATAGGCATTGCTTGAGAAAGAGTGGCCCGGGAGGGGGGGGGGGGGGGGAGGTAAGTATTATAATGCATTGAATAAACGAGTAAAAGGGGACACACAGTTTTATGGACCATCGTTAATGTTGTGGTCAAATGCACTAAAACAAGAAATAAATACTACATACATTCTATTGCATAGAATAAACGTAGGCTACATGATCATTCATGACTTCGAAACCCAGCCCCTGCAGACCCACGGTTTGACGATGTATGCAGAATAGAAGAAGATCGGATTCTATGGCGTTCTCTCTGGCAAACCTCTACACCCCAGGATAGAAGAAGAACGACTAAGTAAAGTAAGTACATGATATGTTATAAGTAATTCGTTATATCTGTCACAATCAATTTTAATTTGTCAGCGATGTGACGAATTACTGATTAATGATAACCGGTCATACACTTTTATTCTGTCATCATCATCATTTTTATTCTCGCTTCTTATGGAGCATGCAGCCACTACAATAGCTGCGGCCCCCCCCCCCCCCCACCTTTGCACCAAACATTTACAGGTTGTTACAGCGCTGGTTTATGTAGCTATTTATTTTATACGATGAGGTTACCAGCCACGCGCACAACCTCACATTAGTCGCCTTGTACGACATGCCTGAGGGAGCAGTGATCAATTCTTTCTTTCTCTCATCAAAGACCACATAGACCTACACGGGATTCCATAGCTCTCTCTCTCTGTCTCTCTCTGTCTCTCTCTGTCTCTCTTTCTTTCTTTCTTTCTCTCATCATAGACCACATAGACCTACACGGGGTTCCATAGCTCTCTCTCTCTCTCTTTCTCTCTCTTTCTTTCTTTCTCTCATCAAAGACCACATAGACCTACACGGGGTTCCATAGCTCTCTCTCTCTCTCTGTCTTTCTCTCATGATAGACCACATAGACCTACACGGGATTCCATAGCTCTCTCTCTCTCTCTCTCTCTCTTTCTTTCTTTCTCTCATCATAGACCACATAGACCTACACGGGGTTCCATAGCTCTCTCTCTCTGTCTTTCTCTCATGATAGACCACATAGACCTACACGGGATTCCATAGCTCTCTCTCTCTCTCTCTCTCTCTTTCTTTCTCTCATCATAGACCACATAGACCTACACGGGGTTCCATAGCTCTCTCTCTTTCTTTCTCTCATCATAGACCACATAGACCTACACGGGGTTCCATAGCTCTCTCTCTCTCTTTCTTTATCTCATCATAGACCACATAGACCTACACGGGGTTCCATAGCTCTCTCTCTCTCTCTCTTTCTTTCTCTCATCATAGACCACATAGACCTACACGGGGTTCCATAGCTCTCTCTCTCTTTCTTTCTCCCATCATAGACCACATAGACCTACACGGGGTTCCATAGCTCTCTCTCTCTTTCTTTCTCTCATCAAAGACCACATAGACCTACACGGGGTTCCATAGCTCTCTCTCTCTCTCTCTTTCTTTCTTTCATCAAAGACCACATAGACCTACACGGGGTTCCATAGCTCTCTCTCTCTTTCTTTCTCTCATCAAAGACCACATAGACCTACACGGGGTTCCATAGCTCTCTCTCTCTCTTTCTTTCTTTCTCTCATCATAGACCACATAGACCTACACGGGGTTCCATAGCTCTCTCTCTCTTTCTTTCTTTCATCAAAGACCACATAGACCTACACGGGGGTTCCATAGCTCTCTCTCTCTCTCTTTCTTTCTTTCATCAAAGACCACATAGACCTACACGGGGTTCCATAGCTCTCTCTCTCTCTCTCTTTCTTTCTCTCATCATAGACCACATAGACCTACACGGGGTTCCATAGCTCTCTCTCTCTTTCTTTATCTCATCATAGACCAGAGACCTACACGGGGTTCCATAGCTCTCTCTCTCTTTCTTTATCTCATCATAGACCAGAGACCTACACGGGGTTCCATAGCTCTCTCTCTCTCCCTCTCTCTTTCTCTATCCATCTCTATCTTTATATATATATATATATATATATACACCATGTTGAACATAATACAGTAACTAACAGGCTCTAGCGACCAATTTAACGAAAACTGTATTGTGTTCCTAACCAATGCACGAAGCTACACCATCGTTTCACTCCACAGCTTGTTTATAATTAGCCACACAAAAAATACACGAACATACACCCACCCACACACCCCACGTCTCTCATCCCCCCATCCCATAATCATAAAGTGTTACTCTCCATAACTTAAAAAAACCCGAATAGTTCTCTGAGTTTAGTGCCAAGCAAGAACAACCCATTCGGAAAGTAATCAGGCAACACGCAAGATGCCTGTCGTTACGTGTTTCGATAGTTCTCACCTAGAAAAATAAACAGTCAGGTGCAAAACTGTCTTGTTTGCTCGCAGTTGAAAACTTTATGTCGTATAAACAACAGGCAACTTTCAAATCTCGTACAGGTAGTTGGGGCAACTTTCAAATCTCGTACAGGTAGTTGGGGCAACGTTATGACCTAGTTATGCAACGTAAAAACTTCAAATGTTAGTTAAAGCTGTGATGTGCACTGTGAGATGTTAAGAAAGAAAGAAAGAACAGACATAAAGAAAGAAAGAACAGACATAAAGAAAGACGGACGGGTGGACGAAACAGACAGACAGACAGATATATAGAACGAACGAACGAACTTTATTTTCAAAGGGTTCAGGCCCGTCTGACATTCTGCCTTTCCTTTCTCTCACCTTTCATGCTGAATTCATTTATTCCCATATGCATTTTACATATCAATTTCAAGAAATTCAACGTTGTAAAGTAAAATAATAATATAGTACGCTCATATTAACATTAATTACTTATAAGCATGACATAACATATGTTGAAACGTACAAACATCGTCATTAGAACCTACAGTTGATATTATAAGAAAAGATAATCCGATTAGGGGGGCACGTAAACAGAATTCAGATAGTATTCAAAAAGTCTATGATTGAATGAATAGGGACTGAGGTTGTTTCTTAGGTTATGTGGAAGACAATTCCAAAGATGAGCAGCAGAGTACGCTAAGCTTTTCTTGAATAAGTCAAGTCTAGGCTTGGGCACTTGCAATCTGTTAAAGCGTTGACTGAGTCTTTCATTGTATTTGAACATTGGCCACAGATATGCTGGAGCATCGTGTGACAGGATTTTGTGAACAAATTTAGCTTTGTTAAACAGAAGGCGCTTTCTTAAGGGCAGTGTTTGGAGATTTTTATAGAGATCTACACACTGAGTTAGGCAGTTGTCAGAGACTAGACGCACTGCACGCTTTTGTAGTGAACGGAGTCTCTTTTTGTTGGGTTGGACAGATATATATATATATCTCCGACTATATAAGGAAAAGACGATGGTCATATATCGGTCATGTCCTACGAATGCAAAACAACAGAATACCACTAAAGGCGCTCACTTGGGTTCCTGAGGGTAAGAGGAAAAAAGGAAGACCAAAAGAAACACTCAGAAGAACAATAATAAGAGAAGGAAGAACGTTGGGCCTAAATAATGTGCAAGAGCTAAGAGGAGTGGCGTCACAACGAACAACCTGGAGAGCACTGGTTTCTGCCTTATGCGCCGTGTTTGGTGCTTAAAGAATTTATTATAATTATATATATATATATAAGAGAGAGAGACAGAGAGAAAAGACCAATAGAGAGACAGAGAGACGTATAGTTAGAATGATTTTCCAAATGTTAATGATACATATGACATTTGGGTTATTATCGAATTTTCTCTGTCCGCTCCTGATGGAGCATGAAACCACCACTTGTACATGGTTCCTTGCTAGTAAACTCTCACAAAAACATTCGTGTGCTCATGCCGTAAAGGTTTCTGTAGCAATCTATTATAGTTTCTGTAGCAATCTATTATAGTTTCTGTAGCAATCTATTATAGTTTCTGTAGCAATCTATTATAGTTTCTGTAGCAATCTATTATATCAGTTCAGGTTTCCAGCGAGTGTTTCTGATTTTTCTCTGACTTGACGGGACTTGACATACAAATGATTCTTTAAATTCCTGGACATTTCATCCCGGGAATTCCCGAACCAGAAACCTCAGATGGCAGCCCCATCACAACCTCATATTAGACGTTTGGTTCAACATTTGTGTGGGAGCAGTATACACGTTCTTTCTTTGTCCTGTCAGTGACCCCCGGGAATTATACAGGGTCATTAACGAGTTGGGTATAAATTGAAACAAAAATCTGTATGGCATGTTCTGTTTATTGTTGTTCTTTTTGTGTGTGTGTGTGAAAATTTATTAGCGTTTCCATTCTAGTCATTTTCATTTAATGTCTTTTTCAATAACAAGTTGTTGTTGTTGTTACAAATTAGATTTTTATTATTATGTCAAGTTCAATTGATAATCATATGTGTGTGTTTTATTGCAGTTAGTACTTGATGCTGCTTCCTGAACCACTGGGAAATAATGTGGTTTTAACTATTCTATTTGTGGTTTTCCTTGTCATTCCTATTTCGTACAGCCAACATTAAATCTGTGACAAACGGTAATTTTCTCAAGATAATGTTTACTCAACTTAGGCTTGTCTATCACAAAATATCTTGTTCATACTTATTGCACGATATTTTTACTTTCTAGTTATTTGACAAGTCTGTCTTGGACTTCATAATAACTGATGCACGTGCTTGCCTTTCAAACTCTGGTTCCGAATCAATTGTCTGCTCCTTCGTTATTGTATTTTCGTTAGGTTCTTAACCTCTGTAACTCCCAGAATTACTTTGATTTGGTTCATCCTGCATTCAATCTTCTTGTTTTTATTATTTTTTTCATTACAATTGTCCGTCTCCAACACAAAGAGTTGGTATCCAAGCCAAAAGTACTGTGTACCTTCGAGTATTTAAATTTACTAACTATGAGATGGAGTTCGAATCCTAAACCGTAATTCGTCAGTCTGTAGGAGTTTTAAAAAAATGTTTAGTTAGAACACACTTTTCTTCAGTAAATTCATATCTGTTGAAGTTCCTCTGACTTTTCAGAAAGCTTTCTTATTATACAGACTTTCATAAATAGGTGCTTGCTTAGAATAGAAGGATTAAAATTGTATGGGAAGATCACTGTGATAGATAGATAGATATATAGACAGATAGACAGATAGATAGATAGATAGATAGATAGATAGATAGATAGATAGATAGATAGATAGATAGATAGATAGATAGATAGATAGATAGATAGATAAACAGAAGATAGATCGAAGCTATAAGTACTGAATAAGGATATACATCAAAAGGTCTCCACTTTGTCATGTAGAATGATCATTACCTTCAAACCAGAATACCGGTTACCTAACGTATCTAATAAATGCAACATTCATTACTTAGAAAATGAACCATATTATACATTACGGAAACGAGATGAAGTGATAATTGTGGACTAAGAACTGGCCATTAGCAGACTCAAGTACCATCTGTTCAACAAACTGAAAATCGGAGATAGATGCCCACGTGGGAAGGACAAACAAACAATAGACCAAGTCCTCCAAGTCTGTCGGCTCCACGAGAGGGACAGGGTGACAGCATGGCCTTCTCCAACCCAGTTGACGGAGAAACTGTACGGTGACGAGAGTAGCCTGAGACGGATTGCAAGCTTTATAATAGAGATAGATGTGGTTACTTGAGATCGAACGACAAAGGAGAAAGACTTAAAAAATGTATACGACTTAGGTCAGTGTAGTATGTGGAAATATCTTTAATATTATACTACACAAAGATAGCAATGCACTCAGCACACACGTTTATGTGTTACGTATGCTGAAAACATAAACACAATGCCACAGATAACCCAACCCGTACCTCACTTGTTCAGTGTTATTGTTTTTATTTTACCTTTAAACGGTAATCACAGCCACACATGATAAACTCCTGGTGTTAACGTGTACGTAAGTCGAAAGATGACGGAACAAACTAATCCTCCGGTAAAGAAATACAAACTGAAAAACTGACAGCCCGCGACTGAAGCCAGAAAATATCGGACGGAATATATATAAGTGCAGTGACAGTAGCCTGCTGCTGCAGCACACCTTGCTGGGACCAGATCGTAATCTCTACTTTCGGTTTGAAATAGTCAGTGCTTGTGTATTCTGGCGCTAGTTCCAGTCTTCGATTTTGTGACGTCATAGTCGATGTTAAAGCTAGCATCTGTCTCGGTGTAACACCAACACCTATTGGTCTGATCGATCGCCCAGGAGGTAATTCCCGCGGCACCGACCAATCTCAGCACTTGTAACAATGGTGAAAGGGAAAGAACTGTTGAGTGCTTTCGCTAGGAACCAAAAAAATTGATACATTTTACGCTTTTAGATTTGATTTATTAGATTTTTTTCATTTGTTTTTTCAACAGCGCATGACTGTCCATTATAAAAGTAACCATCATCATCGCCATCATTATCATCATCATCATCGTCGCAATCATTACCTTAATCATCGTCATCATCATTATCATCATCATTGACCTTTTCGCTCCCTATGGAGCAACCATTACAAGAATCCTACACCTAAGCCTTAATGTGCTCTTGCAGCAGTGGTTCATGTTACAACGTTTGACACCATGAGACTCAGCCCCATAAAAAAACCTCACATTAGTCGCCTCTTATCATTTACCCGAGGGGGGGGGGAGCAGTCAGTAGTCCCATTGTGTCTGTGTCTCTTCACAGCGCAGCGAGACCGACACCCAGGGACCGACTCCCAGAGACCGACTCCCAGGGACCGACTCCCAGAGACCGACTCCCAGGGACCGACTCCCAGGGACCGACTCCCAGAGATCGACTCCCAGGGACCGACTCCCAGGGACCGACTCCCAGGGACCGGACTCCCAGGGACTTACTAATAGATTAATACATTTTTGAGTACTGTTAATTTAATGAACCAAACTAAAAATATCACGTATGTCGTAGGAGGCTATTAAGGAGGGTTTGGTAATTGGGCCAGCTACACTCTCCTGTAGAAATGTTAAGCCACAACACAGATTAACCAAACAAAGGTAATAAACGAAATAATTGAACTCGGCCATCCAAGACGGTACAACTTTACTCTGTTAAAGAGGGTCATCATGACACCCAGGGAAAGCCGACACAGATGAGAAGACGCTAGCGATGGATAAGGCAAAATTGAGGAAGTTTGTTGATAGCATTACAAGGCAGTCCGTGTTCTGGAACCCCGTGGTAACAAATACGAGGGGAATGGAACTGCAGACATACATAAAAAGGGTAAAGGAGACGCGGAAATTCTTTGAACGGATGGTGCAGGACAGGAAGGCATGGTATACATTGTTGAAGGTCTATGCTCCTTAGGGGGCTGAAAGGTGATGATGATGATGGTGATGATGATGATGGTGATGATGGTGATGATGATGGTGATGATGATGATGATGGTGCTTTTGTAGCACTGGTTTGTTTAGCAATAAATTTGACATAATGAAGATGTCTACTCCAAGCACAGCTTCATATTTAGCCGCTTCTTGCGACATGCCTTAGGCTGCAGCAGTCCAAGGTCTGCCATACACAAATTAAAGCCGAGAAAGTCATATACTTTTTACAAGATTACAGATATGAAAGAAACACAGACCTTGGTGACGCTGTACATAAAATTATGAACAAGATCACAGAACTTGCTGACGTTGTACACAAAATTATGAACAAGATCACAGGACTTGCTGACGTTGTACACAACATTATGAACAAGATCACAGAACTTGCTGACGTTGTACACAAAATTATGAACAAGATCACAGAACTTGCTGACGTTGTACACAAAGTTATGAACCAGATCACAGGACTTGCTGACGTTGTACGCAAAGTTATGAACCAGATCACAGAACTTGCTGACGAACACAAAATTGTGAACAGGAGCACAGAACTTCTCCATTTTTAGTGCACTGTAAAATAAACGTGTGTAGCCTAAAACGTGTTTTTCCTTTACTGTTCTAAATGTTATATATATATATATATATATATATATATATATATATATATATATATATATATATATATATATATATATATATATATATATATATATATATATATATATATCCAATACCATAATACCCGCCATAAGTACATCGTTCGGTCGGTCGGTCGGTCAGTCACACTTTGCACACCGTCATGTGCGCACTTTTTCTATTTTCGAGAGAGTACATTAACTTTCAACCACAGCTAAGAAGGTGCAACTGTGGTTGAAAGTTAGACAATAATTGTATTGTTTCCCCTTATATGTACTCTCCCGAAAACAGAAAAAGTGCGCAAATGAAGGTGTACATGAACAGTCTGATTATGGAAAGAAGCCAACAACACAATTGATAAACAGTACATGAACTGGAGTTTCGTCAAACGTCAACGTTGTTCTCAGAGGCAGTAAGTCGACCATGGCTTCTCAGATGCAGTAAGTCGACCAGGGCAAGATTTTAAAAGATGCACGAACAATTACGAGACATGTTGTCATAAAAGAAATGTTAGTTATTTAGTCAATTTACGGTCCATTAGATCATTATTACTGCTCCAAGTGTCATTTAGGTAAGGTTACTCCATGTCTTCATATTTAATACATCCATATAATTTTGACTACAAATATCTAATGCCGGTCGCCTGTAATGAAATGAACACAGTAGTGATAGTACCGTCTGTAATACATGTAACAGAAACAACAAACTATAATTAATAACCTGTCAATGTTGACGGGTTATTGCTTATATATATATATATATATATATATATATATATATATATATATATATATATATATATATATATATATATATATATATATATATATATATATATATATATATATATATATGCGTATGTTATCACCTTAAAAACATTCAGCAACATAATCCTGAACTTGAGCCCAACACAATGCGATCTCATACAGCGTTAATGAAGGCTGTTACCACAAACATATATATATATATATATATATATGTATATATATATATATATATATATGTATATATATATATATATATATATATATATATATATATATATATATATGTATATATATGAGCGCAACATAAAAATGGGTGGGAGTGGGATGTGAAGATCTTTCTAAACACGCCCCTAGTACCAGTAATAACAATATTAGATGTAGCATTAAAAGCAGTAATAGATTTAGCAGCAGATATAGTAGTAGTATTAACAGTGATACTATAAGTAGGAGTAGCAAGTTCTTCGTTTGTGTTCGTATATTAATGAGACATAAGAATGACAAGCATTATTTTCATAACAATTTCCAGTTCCGTCAACTAGATTATTAAGAAGAAAAATACCAGTTGCTCATTTGCTGCCATATATGCCAGAAAACTGCGCACGTCAATCCAACTAACGCACAATCAATCACTTGATCTCAAAAACTGCCAAGTCTTAAGTAATTGACGCGTTATTGTATGCGGGAAATCACACAAGGTATCGATTTCGCCCTACGTGAGGCGATATTCTCATATCCTGTAACAGCGGTTTTGGCACGGGCGTTTTCATTTTATCAAACAAGAGAGCTAATGTAAATACCCGTATTTAGATCACGTAATAGGGTTGTCTTGCAAATAAAAGGATGAAGTATTCGATTTCATTAAGTTGTTCAGCCTCAGGTAATTCTTTTCAAACTCGGGATACAGATACTCGGCAATTTAGTTTCATGGCAATTATGTTTCATATTCTAGCTGAGAAATTCACTGTGTTACTTTGTTTTTCATGTCTTTATTTATGTTACAGGTAGCACATTATGACGCCAGCATCTCCGTTTTACTTTGCATCCTTGCGGAGCATGGAACCACAACACATGCTGGTTCCATTGCAGGAAGCCTGCGCCAAGCGGTCACATGCTCTTGAAGGGGTGGTTTACGTGGCGAATTGTTTTACATGATGCATAACCCCACATGAGTCGCCTTGTACGACATGCCTGAGGGGACAGTAATCCCATTCCTACTTTGTCTCTTCAGAGACCCATGGAACTACGCGGCACATTTTGACCAGCAAATATATAAAAACTGAGCATTTAACCAAGACTAGCATTCTTCTTTTTCTTCTTCGTACACTCTCAGACGTCTACTTGAATGTTTTCAAAGAAAGCAGCAGTCAGCTTGAGGCTATATGAATCTCCATAGAGCTTTCCCACGAATGGTACTGGTTGTCGTGATTTAGTCTGTCTCACAAAACGGTCTTCTGTATACTTAGGAGTAACTCTGACCATACCGCACGCCATATGTTGAGAACTCTCTGATACACTAGACCAAATCATTGTATGGAGGCAGATCAGGGACAAAGGGATCTAACTTAGGATTTATAAGGAAATTGTAGTCACAGTGAACTGGCTGTGAGTGGTAGTGGGGTAAATTGTCCTGTGCATATGTTAGCATAATGTCTGACACTGTTTGTTATGTCCATTGTATGTGAGGACAGAATAGTGCTGGACCATACAGGGGTTGTGATTATTTGTATTCCAGGTTTTATCCTGCAAACTACCAGAAGTGCATGAATCATCTATCTCTGTTGGACTCTGAGGTGCGAGTGCTCTTGAAGTCATTGGAGCCAGATACCCAGCGTCTACTGCCTGGCAATTCACAGACGTGTTAGTCCATGGCGGGAGTGTGATAGATTTCTACAATACAAGTTAAGTGGCAACACAAAGCCACTAGTCAGCCTATTCATCATATACCACTAGAAAATAAAATATAAAGTAATAAAAACACAGTGAAGGATGATTACTTATGGACAGAATGTATTCATTACTACCTTCACAGTTCGACATTAGTGACAAACCATATTGAATTATAATATTAATCTGTGTAGAAAAATAGAAACTTAAGTACAGGATTCTGTTTGATAATTAAATTTTCTTTGTTTATTTATATTATGTTGTAAATACATTTGAGTTTCTTCTAATTTACCTAACCGAAAAGAGAAACGGTATAGGTTAAATAAATTGTAAATATGTACCATCAGACTTGCTGAAATTATTTAAATTGAGTTCCAAGTTTTGTTGATACATATTATATATAGATAGACCATAATTAGTACCCCTAGTATAATTAGCCATAATAAATAATAATAATAAACTATAATAATAATAACACATAATATCAGGGGAGGATCTTGAGAGGGAGCAAATAGACTTTCAGGACATCCACTCTCATCACACCTGGAGGTTTATACAGCTGGATTCTACCTTTGATGTCAATACACCCTTATTCTTTTCAGAAAAGGGGGTATTTCTTGTAAGACCAGTCTCTTATCTGGCACTATCCTGGTATCATCTGATACATCGTTTTGTCCAGGATATCTTTAGATTTCTTTCAATAACTTCAACACACTTTCGTGACACTGGGGGCTCGTCCGGGATTTCTCTTACTACCCTGGGGTCTTTTCTTTGAGACATTCAGTCTTATAGTTAGTAGTAGTAGTAAAATTTAATAAATAAAATAAATTTAAGTAAAAACAAAAGCTAAATAAAGCAATTTGTAGTACCATTGAGTACAAAACAAAAGTTTGGTGACTGAATACGCTGACAGAAGCCGCGGTAGCACAGTGGTTAGTGCACTGGCTTCCTAGCCCAGTGGTCTATGGTTTGATCCCCAGATGAGGTGAGTTTTTAGGCCATAAACGGCTCCTTGGTCGACCCAGCCCCAAATGGGTACCAGAGCAACTCTGGGAAGGTTAAGGCGGCCGGCGTGATGCCGACCACATCACCCCTAGTGTGCCGACGGTCAAGATAATATGGGCCTAACACCATATTCCCAATATGCCTCAATGGGCGTGTAACGGGTTCCTTTACCTTTATATATATATATATATATATATATATATATATATATATATATATATATATATATATATATATATATATATATATATATAAATTAAGTTTGTAATTAGTATATTGATAAGAGTGTATGAGAATGGCAGACTTGGATCTTCTTGTTCACAGTCGTCTCCCAAAGGAGAATGCCACTCACTTTGGCACACTACCCTGTGGTCGGACACGATGCAACACGTGCAAGTATGTCATCTCAACCCAGAAAGTGTCTTTTCCTGAGGCTACATACACCATCACCAGTAGCTTCACGTGTGAATCGCGCAATGTCATTTATACGATCATCTGTAAACGTTGCTGCAAAACCTATATTGGCCAAACAGGCAAACGACTTGGGGACAGATTCAGCCAGCACTTAAATGACATCTCTCAGCAAAAGTCCACACCAGTTGCCATACACTTCAATGGTCCTGACCACCATGGTCCCATCGACATCCAGGTCACAGCGATCCGATCCTGCTCCTCTGACACTGCTAGCCGAGAACAGCTTGAGAACCGTCTTATCCACCGCATGGGATGTCTAAAACCAGCTGGTCTTAACACTTTACACACCTTTGTCTGAGGTCACCCTTTCCTCTCTTGCTCTATTTTGACTCTTTCCATTCTTATCCTATTCTTCTATTTTTATGCCGTCTTCCATAATATGTATGAATATATAATACACTGTTTCTAATATGTCTTGCTTTTTTATTTCACATTTATTTATCACCCACTCATTCTGTCCTCTTCTATTTCCAGTCCCCACTTTTATTACGTTTGGGTAATTTATTGTTCAGTTTCGTTTTTTAGTTTCTTAGTATGTATTGTGTACATCCGGTGGCGGAAGTCACTTCCTTTTCGGCCACGCGCGTCCATTAGCGGACAGCAAATAGTGGTAGGATTTCGATGCCTTGCCTTCAGGGAAGTACCTATGTTTTTTTTAAATATGTATTTAAGTTCGTATGTGTCCTATCTAGCCTTCACTTTCTTTCCTTTCCCTGACGAAGGCCTTGTGGCCGTAACGTAGACTATTTTCTTTGTATTTTGTCCTCGTAAGACGAATCACCTTTTTTCGATTTTTTTTTCACACCCATCCATTGTACTCCACGTCTTACCGCAGTTCCCCTCAACTTCCTCGGTAAGGTATTGCAATAATCAGCCAAAGAAAGACACCTGTGTGAAAGTTATCACATGTCACGTCAAGACGCTGTTAAAACATTACCACAATCAACCACAGCAGACATGTACGGGAACGGTGTTATCGCCGAATATCTCAACAAGACATTGCGAAGACATTTCCACATTGAACATCTCAGGACATTTATGAGGCAATGTTATCGTAGACATCAACAAGACACAGGCCAAACAAACTTCTAGCATGCTCACAGCACGCCATCGTGCATCCTAAACCAGGTGTGCACTGTTCCCAGGATTTCTTGGCAATTCTGGCAGTTCAAACGTGACCTCTTGACCCCTTAATCTCACTTGTAGCAAATCGTAATCATACAAGCAAGAAACATCACCCATTCCCACGCCCGCCACGCGGGCAGCCACACGAGAGAAACTGTTTTTGTGGACTTATTCAAAAATGGGGTGCGCTGAGACCATATTACCGTATGTTGCATTCTGGTGCGCAAAATCTGACTCTGAAATATTCAATTGTTTGCACTATAATTGCTTGTCGAGTGAATGAACCAATGTTGCGAAGATATGACGTAGCTGTAGTTACCTTGGAGACAATGGAATTTGGCAAGTGGAACTGAAGTTAGGAACATTTATAACACATAAGGAAGTGAAACCCGAGGCCTGTAAACAGTAAATAAATATTAGACAAACATAAAGGTATGTTTTCAGGCACTCGTAAAGTTAGGCACACATCTTTTTCTTGTCAGAATTAATGTGTGAATGAGTTAGAAATGAAAGGAAAGCCAGTAATGATAGAGATGGTTTATATCGTCCAATGAAATGAATTCGATTCGAAAGAGTGATACTTACGCCAGGAGTGTACGGGGTGATTAAAGTGTGTATCTCCTCACTAGTATCCTCTAGATATACATGAAACATATGTATAAACAATAAGAAATAACTGTCATTTAACATATACAATTATTTTTAATTTAATTCTGTTATTTCCAGAAACAAAATAAAATAAACTTTAATATATAATGGTCGATAAACTGTGACGTAACAGAGACAGCAACAATTTATGCGCGCAATGAAATCACGTGATGATCAGACAGGATTTCACAATAATCTATAATGTTACTGATACAACATTTCAGTTCATTCTCTTTATTTCGACGTTTGTTTCATATAAATTAGTGGATAGAACTGAAGAAATAACAATTAAAAAATAGGAAGCAACTTTTCAATCACCCTTTACATCTGGAATGTCTGAATTTTTGTTGAGAGATTGAGAGCTGTAATATATGGACTTTATAGTGGATCTAATTGTCATTTTGTAAATAAACTGTGGACAATTATAATGTATAGTAAACAATATATGTTGTTTTGCTAGAATTATTATCATTTCTGGATTCTGTCTGGTCATTACGTTGAGTGGGACTTTCTGTTTAGTTGACTTTGTATTCTGTCTGGTCATTACGTTGAGTGGGACTTTCTGTTTAGTTGACTTTGTATTCTGTCTGGTCATTACGTTGAGTGGGACTTTCTGTTTAGTTGACTTTGTTATTCTGAAGTTTGAAGCTTGAGACCAGGGTTTCTTAACCTTTTTTGTCCATGGTCCCCTCTGATTTGTCCGGTGAAGGCTACTGACCCCTTATATAAAAAAATAAAAAAATATACATTGATGCATAATTCATAGACGCATAATTAAAATGTTTCCATACAAATTACACATTTTATTACAAAGAAAAATCTTTAATCTTACATGTAGTCATACTGACTGTTAAGAACCAGATTTATAGTTCTCTTTTAATGTCTAGGATTGTTCTCAATTTCTCGTTCTGATCAAATATTGGCTCAATGAATAAATATTACTTTAGAATTTCTATTTGTGTTTGAGTGTTTCTTTCCAAACTTTTCTGTTTAAATTTGGCTTAGCCATTCCAATATAATCGTTTGAATTTTGATAAGTATTCGTATCTATTATAATGCAGAACTCTCAACTTGATATAATGAATACAAATGATGAATCTGAAATCTTATATAGATTCTTCAACGATATTGTTTATAACGACTTTCTTTTATTCAACACACATAACTGTTATGAATCACAACATGCTCTACTGAACTTACCATTAGGTACTCAGTAGTACGAATCGATTTCTTATATTTATATATCCTTTCTACCCACTTTTCCTATTTCGATAACTTTGACGATACGTGTAATAGCATTTGTGGCGACAGGGTAGAAGAAAGGATAGATAGAAGAAATAAAAGAGAGTACCAATCTCTTCCACAGTGTCTTTTGGCTCGCTGTAGGTGATAGTCCGACACTTGTAGGAATAAATGTTTCAGGAGACTGAAATTTAAACTCTTCTCAGTTAAGTCAAGAAGCAAATCCCATCAAGGATCCTGAGAGTAGGTTAGGTCTTCAGCCACACTTCTCCTGAGGTACTGATATGGCTCATGAGACCCCCAGCTGGTAATTAAGATAATGATTAACAAAAACAGTTAACTACCAAGCAATACAGAACATTTAGTGAAAAGAAAGAAACAACAGTGAAATTTTTTTCAATGAATATATATTAGCTCAAGCTATATTGGTTACAGAAAAACACAAGGAAGAAAAAAACAAATTATGTATATATGGTTATATGTATATATTACTGAGTAGCAGATAAAAATAGCCTACACAAAAGTTATGTTTATTATTAGGGTACCCTTCACGATGGCTGAGGTTTATGTCCTAATTCTAATCACTGACTGGTATGACACAATATCTTTTAATGTTTGGTCCTTTCTTAAAAAGCACTTATCATGAATGTTGTTGCTGCTGTATGACTTCACAATATCACTGCAAGTTTTCTCCCCCTGGCCAAGTTGCTGGAATAGTTCGTAGCTGTATACTGCAAGGTTTCACTACACAACTGAGAGTTCCCCTGCGTTCGTCACCACCAGGGAGCAAGGAGATACACACAAAGGAACAATCTATTTATCTCTCTGGTTAGAGACAATAATTGGCCTGAGTGTGGTGTATAAACAAGGCTCAGATATCAGTCATATTATTACATAAATGACATGGACCAATGTTGAGCGCCATTCTTCGAGCTGCAAACATATAATATTAATAGGGTAGGGGCATACATATATCATCAACTGTTGTAAAGGTGTAGCAAAGTTTAATTTGCTGGAGAGGTTATGATGGTAAAAGATAAGAATGATAGAGTTAGATGTGTTAACCGTGTGAGGTCAAGCTATGTAAGACCTTGAGTCTAGTGGTTGAAGAAGATGAATTCTCAAGGAACCTAACGCTACCTCTCAAGATCTCATACGGTGCTGTAAATTACTTCTAATGTATGGTGTTTGAGGTGGCTAGTGTCTAGGGGATGCAATGAAATGATGGTACATCAAAACAACACAGTATAACTCTCTAATAGAATCTTAATAACTCTGTTGCTTAGATTTCAAATTGGAAATATTTTTTTTTTGGTACAATTTATTGTGCCTGTCCTGCAATCTCTTTTGGACAGGTCTTTTAAAACTGAAGAAAATGTATGTTACACTGAAAAGTGAACTGAAAATAAGGATTCTTGGTCCAACAATAATACTATTAATATTAAAATGTTCCGTAAGGTGTTTCACAACCTGTTAAGTAATAAGTAATGATGTGAGTCAGTTATTGGAGAGACTTTTATGTCATCATTTCCCCGAGAGTTTCTGTTAATGGGTAGGGAAACAGTTTTCTCCAGATAAAGTCTCAGATTTCCCGGATTGTGGCACATAACCTGAAATTTCCTTCGTGAAGATTCAATCGTTGATAGGGCTCTGTAAAGAACATCAGCTCTCAGAGCTCCATGTGACAATTATGATACAGAATACGCTGTACTGGAGACGTTACTGTCTTCACTCGTACTTCAGCTTTCCTGTCACCGGCTGGTAACAGGAAATAAAACCCAGAATTCAATGAAATAAGCACAGGTGCGATGGATGGCACAAATTCAGCTTTGCTGCTGGCTAGACTATGACAAATACGTTTTAGTTTTAGTTACAATTAAAAGTCAAACTTCTAGGATCACATCGACCTGCTTCAGGGACAGCTTTCTACAAAATGGCAAAAACCTAACTAAGTTTTCCATAATATAAAATGCGTTGGCCAATCAGATCGGAAGACTAAGCTTTTCAATTGGAATTTTGAAAATAAAAGCAAAAACAGACTTCATTTTTTGGACATAACAAGTTTTCTCCTCACTCATTCTTAGATTTCCCCTGCTAAAATATATTTATTATCAAGCCATCCCATAATTTCTCTCCCCTTGTCTACCCCTCCTCCGATAGTATACATGTACCCTTTTCCTGCCTTTTCAAGGACGCGTCAAAAAAAATCAACGTTAGTGAAAGTCAAGACGAGCATGTGTTGGTCTGTCTGTCATAACCAATACAGTCTTTTGTCAATAACTTTCTTATCTACTGGGGAATTTTGTATTTTAACCATATTATTTATCAGGAGAAGATAAGCTCTTAAACTAGCTAACTTTTATGATCCTAAACCTATTAATAAAGAATTTCATAAATTTCCATAGTAGTTTCAATTTCCATTATTGCCTAAACACGCCACCTATTTCCCGATTCGCGCGTAGTTCAAACTGAAGCAACAACAAGTTAATGACGTCACAAATGTACTAATTTGCAGATAGAGCAACGCGTGTGTGTTTATATTAGTCCCTCTGCATGCCCATAGAACGAACAAATATTTCCACTGTGTGCCTATAGTTAGAAGAAGTATTGGACTTTGCTGGGTATTTTTAAATTCTACAAAGCTTGCGACACGTTATCGAACACCTGCCAACTGTATCGTCTCGCACTGTCGTCCTGAGTAGCTAGTTCAGGAATCTAACGCTTGACAATTTGTGGCATGTGTTCGCTCTCTCTCTCTCTCTCTCTCTCTCTCTCTCTCTCTCACTTTTATGCGTTCGTTTATGCCTCCCCTGTTTTATTCTTACTATCTTTCTTGGAACAACTAAGCTTGTTGTTTTTTCAAAAATTTTTCCGTTAACCCTTGACGGGCGAGTTATAAAGTCCAATACCACTGGCGCGGCAATAAGGTTTCACACTACGTTCTATTCTCAATGCGCTGACTGGCGCGGGGAAAGAAGACGCGTTACAACTTTACTATTTCTAGTCCTATTATTTTAACTTTTATACTTATAATTAATAATTTTATCGCTGTATCAATGTACTTTATCACAAAAGGCATACAAGGATCATACAACATTAAATTCATGAATGCGATAACATATACAACCATTAAATAAAAAATGCGGGCAGGGTAGTGCATATGCCGTCTGTATTCTGTGAAACAACCTGAAAGACATCAAAGGCATACACAAATCATATAACAGTAAATATATGAATCCCATAAAATATACAAATACATGAAAGTATGTGCATAAAAGAAAGAACTGCATTGACTGAAAAGCAGTGTAAACATTAACTAAAGTTAATTGCATATAATGAGATAATAATTGAAAGCAGTTCAAACATTCAATACAAATAATTGCATATAAGAAGATAATGTATTCAGCTCACCCGCTTTGTTCCAATATTGCAGTTTGGTTTCTCAAAGAAGGCATAAAAGCAATTATTTTGCCCTCTGATCTGACAACTTACACGCTAGAAGTTTCCGCCGGGGCTTGCAGATGTGAGTAAAAACACAACCGATATATTCTTACATATATACAGTTAACAGCGGTCACTGACCTCAGCCAAGTCAGGAAAACCCGGGCCTACTGGGTCAGGGGGGTGAATGTCCTGCCAGCCGTTGTACATAGCGATGCACTGGGAAATACTTGATATTCTGGGTCATTGGCCGGTCCCACCTTGATCATTTGGGGATCCCCGGCCATCTGAGTCATTGGCCTCTCGGGTAACATACCAACGCGATAAATAACTGGAAAACCCCGGTATCTTGGGTCATTGTCCTATTTGGCATTAGAAATCATGAGAGAGAGAGATAGAGAGAGAGAGAGAGAGAGAGAGAGAGAGAGAGAGAGAGCGAGAGAAGAGGTTGGGCGAAGAATTTCGCGACAAAATTGTTCCTGTGTATTTCTTATACACAGTTTTCTGTGTCCACTAATCTCTTCTGGGTATGGTCATTATCGACCTAATAAAACAGTTTCATCACTTCGTAATATTTTACATATGTTCACATAGGTGCTTCTGACCTTGGGAACATTTCGAATTTCTTGAGAAGTCATCTCTCTTTATATTCATAGCCATTTCGGCAAAATTAACACAGCGAATAATACACTTACTTTTGAGTCAAATCCAGACTTATGAAATACACATATATATAACTAGACTATGCTACACTTTGTTGAGTGGACTTGGCCACATATTCTGACACGTCTGTACGCTGTAAGGCGTGGACACAATCTTCCCTTGTCATCCCTAGATACCCCCTTTGTCATAGTTACTAATTTGAATTTTGCGCGTTTTGGTGAGGAACATCATGGTACACAGCAATCCATCCAAAAAATAACTTTATCAGGATTGCCCTGCCCCATGATGTGCTCTCAACACTGACACAAGGCAAAAAAAATATATATATATTTCTTTAAATGCAAAAATCTATGATACGTTTCCTAGTAAGAATTTTTTTGTGAAAGCAAAATTCAAATTTTTAGTTTTGTGTACACGCACCCCCCCCCCCCAACCCTCCCCCCTCTTATCCCCCAACCCCAAGGGGTCCATGGATCCACAGGTTAAAGAAACCACGCTTTAGACGCATTGGTTGCATCGTCAAATGAACCGCCGCACGTGATAATTCTGACAACTTTGATGTACTGACAAGAAATGAACGTCATCCATATCAGTAGTCCTCAACATTTTTAAAACCATGTCGTGAAATATTCTAATCCACATATATAAAGTGTCAGGTAAATGTAAAGCCTAACAAATAAATTCTAATAAAGAAAAGAGCAATGGTAAAATAACAGTGCTGTCACAATAACTGTACTCGAAATCCCCCTTGTTTTCTGCTTCGTCGGCAAATTGTAACGCCTTCACGTTGATAGTAAAAGCCTACTGTATTATTACCCGCTTTCTTCAATGAAACGTGTGCTGTATTTCTTGGAAAAACAGTGAGATACGCAAGCTGAACAATGACCTAATTTTAATATTTCATTCATTCCATTGTATACATGGCGTAACTAAAGACAGATGGACTAAAGGATAGAGAGAAGGGAGAGGCATAAAGTCGAACGCATGCAAAATTAAACACGCGTCTCGCTATTAATGCCACCCCCAACACGCGTCGCGCGATACACAATTACTACTATCACGCGTGTAAGGCCACATGCACTAACTTTTTTTTTTTCAGACGGACAGTGATAAATTCACTACCCTTCCCAGAGTTAGGTTTTTAAATCCTGAAAAACTCTTATTAGAAAAGATGACAATAGATGGGTTTACGTTTGAAAACATTACAGTACCCAGACAGCACATCTTCGAAACAGGAGATAGAAGAAATTGCATATTTTGAACGCAGCCACTTAGCTCTATTAAATATATATATTTGGGTTCCTTAGGGTTTGCTGACAAAGAATATGTACAACGTTACGCAAATAGTCTAGGAATTAACAAGTTATAACCAAAATAAAATAGTGGGGATGCCTGACAGCATGAAATCATTTCTGCTCATAAAATTTTTTTATAACGTGTTTAAAAAAACCGTGCGTACGGAAATAGCCTACCATGTAAACTCCAAATTGATTGGAGCGCAACAAATATAAGACTAAACACGATTGGTCGGACTATAAATACTATCTTTGGTTGTTAGGGGAGACGTAGGAAGTTAAAATTTTTTCAAACACTTGTCGAAACGTGGCTCCATTGGCCAGACTCGCTGATATACTCACTTAGGAGCGTTAGTTCGAGACCACTAGTTCAAATAAGCTTGATAAAGCAACAGTGCGTTGAAGCCAGCTCATATTTTTGCTAAATAAAAGCCTGGAACATAAGCAGATGGGAATTTGTGCCAGTATTTGTGCCAGAATTCATTGCTAATCAACGTATCTGTGTTTGTTTCCATGAATTGTGGTAAGCTTGAAACATTCAGTATCTTTTAATGAAAATTGAATGTGAATTGTTAATTTATGCCTGTATATATGTGTAGTTCAGTAGCAAACATGATGTAAAGCCTATAATGCTCCAGCCTGAACAGAAGGTGTCGGAGGAAAGTAAAACTGCATGGAATGGCCACACAGTACACTGACACCTAGATTATTGATTAGACAGAAATAATGCTGGAAGTGCAGAGGCGTAGTAACCATTAAGGAGGTTAATACTGGTATAAAGTATTTCAGATGAAGCTGACAGTTGGCCTAACGCTCTGAACTCAATGTTTGTGATGTATTGTGCTCAGTGTAAAAAGAGAGTATAAATTAGTTATGAAGTAGAAGGTACATCCTTCTTGTTTTCAGGGACCGTGGTCTTGATGGTATTGAGCAGCACCTGGTCAGAGCTTTGCTGAATCCAGAGTCGGACAGCATACTCCTTGGTCCATTTAGCTATCAGTGAGGTGTCTCCAGAGCCCAGGGGAGAAATCGAGCAGAGGAGTCTTTTCCTGCCGCCATCACGCAAGATAAGCTGATGTGGCCAGCTGAGCTCAAAATTATGTACCCCATCTTAAAATAACAGTGTAACATAAACTTAAGAGGGGAAGTAAATTGTTTTAATATCAGGAACTGAGAACATCTCCAATACTAGTTCCAATAAAGACAAACTATTGAAGTCATGATGACAAATACCAACAGAGCTTGAACAAAACAAAACCAGTATTACCTCATATTACTACTACACAACTGACACACATAGGATACTTTTAATAATATATGTCACTACAATATTCATATTGAGAAATTCTGTACATATAACTTGTAATTAAAATTGATTGTGATTCCTGGTTCCCTTTGTATTTGAATCAGGACACATATTCATTCATAACAGCAATGAATACATATTGTTATTTGAAAAGTTATCAGTGACTCCTTTAAGATATCCTTTAGAGTGTTATATGTATGTGAGTGTCACAGTGTTGTCAAGTGTGGTGGAATAAATTAAATTGTTTATCTGTCTGTTGTTGTTATGACTTACACTTCATCATACACATACCCTAGACATACAACGTAGTCATCACACTATTCTAGAATAATTCTGACTGAGGTATACATATGTGGCAGCAAGTAAGGTTATATATAATACACTACTCTTATTAGATATATATACCTTCACAGCTGATCTCAGTCAGTACACTAAGTCCCCTATACATATTTATAACATCCCACTTCACCACATATATTGGGGTCTCGCTCTTGGGATTTTGAATCTTTCCCTATTAAAAATATTGGGGGTAATTCACTTCAGGGAATATAAGAATTAAAAAGTATCCTTGGGTGGAATTAAATAAGGTTGAGCTCACGGTGCCTGTGTTGTCCATTAGATATATAATTAGAGATTGAATTGTTGGTTAGACATTGTATAAATTTACCTGATAGACAATGGCGGACCTGGCCAAGTTTCGATCTGCTGCTGTTCAGACTGCAAAAGAGTTAGGATTAGATGGGCAAGTTATGGTTGCCTATGTCACTACGGAATGTGACAAATTTATTGAACGCGAAGAAAGAAGATTAGAAAAAGAGGCCGAAAGAAAGTTAGAGGCTGAAAGGGAAATTAAGAAGTTACAATTTGAGGCTGAGGCTAAGAAATTGGAGGCAGAAAGAGAAGACAAAAGATTGGCTGCAGAAAGGGAAGAGAAGAAATTAGCTGCAGAAAGGGAAGCAGAAGAAAGAAGATTGGCTGAGGAAAGGGAAGAGAAGAAATTAGCTGCAGAAAGGGAAGCAGAAGATAAAAGATTACAAAGGGAACATGAGTTACGACTTAGGG
The DNA here is from genome assembly GCA_024509875.1 of Oreohelix idahoensis. Taxonomy (NCBI): domain Eukaryota; kingdom Metazoa; phylum Mollusca; class Gastropoda; order Stylommatophora; family Oreohelicidae; genus Oreohelix; species Oreohelix idahoensis. Next base: position 276,691 of record JAMPIV010005003.1, read on the forward strand.
AGTTTGAGTTTCAGGGCCGTGCTCCTGAAAATGGTGCCAGTCCCTTTGCCTCTGATGCCACTGCTAGCCAAGGAGCCTCAACCTCAGCTATGAATTTTCATTTAGATCATTTTGTTGAGAAAGACGATGATATAGAGAGCTACCTAAATAGGTATGAACTATTAGCTACCACATATGGGTTAGAGAGAGAAAGGTGGAGCTTAAAGTTATCTCAGGGACTTCGTGGGGCAGCTTATGAAGTTTTTGCAAAAATGAGCAGAGGTGATCAGGAAAATTATGACATGCTAAAGCAGGCTCTTTTGTTAAGATATGAAAAGAATGCAGAATTCTATAGGAAAAAATTTAGGAATGCTAAACTACTGTCAGGTGAAACCTATCACCAGTTCTCTGCACGAATAGAGACATACTTGGAGAAATGGACTTCTCTGGGGAAAACCCAAGATCTTAAGGAAATGGTCCTTATAGAGCAATTAAGAGAGTCCATGGCTCCAGACCTGAGAAAGTTTCTCATGGAACAAGGTGCAGAGAGGCTGGGTGAGTTGCTAAATGTTGCTGAAAGGTATCAAGCAGCTCAAGCAGAGGTAACAGGTAATAAAAAGAAACAAGTGGATAACTTTAGGGCACCACAAGACTTTAATAAATTTGATCCTAGGGATCAAAACAAAGGTAAGCACCAATTTGATAGGCCACGGTATGAAAATAAAAATAAATTCCCACAATTCGATGAAAGGAAATGTGATGAAAGAAAATCTTTCAACCAAGGAAAAAGGTGGTGTAAGAATTGTCAGATGGACAATCATGACACTGACCGTTGCAGAAGGAAACCTGTGTATATGGCAACCCTTCAGGTCAGGTCGACCTCAAGACAGAAGGAGGATATTATGTTGGATACCACTCCAGAAGAGATGAGGAAGGCACAGGCTGGGGATAAAACACTCAAGCCTTGTTTCAGAAAATGGTCAACTTGTCATACAACTCCAGGCAAGGGAGATTTTTACATGAAAAACAAGTTGATGTATAGGAAGGCCGGAACTAGATCCCATGGTCACGGACAGCTGGTTCTTCCAAAGAGATATAGGACAGAATTAATAAGGAGCATACATGTGAAACCAGATGGGGACCATGAGAAGATAGGTACCATCATTCAAAAGGTGGCTCACAATTATTATTGGCCCAAAGCAAGATGGGACATTGAGAATTTTGTAGAAAGGTGTAGCATAGCACATGAGGGAACACCCACAAGTGGGAACATGGATCATGACCTCGACACGCCACGGGGCAAAATTAGGCCTGATAATAAAAAGAAAAAATAGATTTGATAAAGTGGACCAAATGGAATGGGAAGCCCCTTTTCACGGACAAGCTTCACTTAACTGTTTTACAATGGCCACTATGCGGAGAGTGCAAAAAGATGTCTTACCCCAGGATAAGCCGACAATCCCTCAATCGGACTTAAACAAACTGGAGGAAGAGGATGTAGAGAGGCAATCTCTCATCAAGAATTTTAAGTGGGGAGAAAGCCCCAGGAAAAGAATTGGTAGCGGTCGTTTTATGCATGATAATTCTGGGAAGAAAAATCATCACTATAAAGCTTCGAGTGGAAGAGACCATACCAGTGCATGGACAAATAGGTCCACAAAATTAAAGGTCCACATGTAGCTTTGTTAAGAACGTGGACTGATGAAAAGGCAGAGGAAAACATTACATCTTCATACCAATATGTGAATGAGCTGACCACTCGTTTAAAAACTGGCTGGAAACTTGCCAATGAAAATTTGAAACAAGCCAGGAAGAAACATGCTGCCTATTATAACAGGAAGGCGAAAGACAGAAATTTGGCTGTGGGAGAGAAAGTACTGCTTCTTTTGCCCGGGAGTCAGAATAAGTTACAAATTGGATGGCAGGGTCCATATACAGTTCTAGAGAAGGTATCTAGAACAAATTATAAGATAGATAAGAAGGGGAAAGAAAAAATCTATCATGTGAATCTCCTGAAGAAATATTTGGAAAGAGAACATCAGGAGGAGACACACTTGTTGACCTTGTCCATCGCCATGGAGATGAAAAAGGAACCACTTTCATCATTTGAGTATCCATTACACCCCTGTGAGACAGCAGCACAGGTGAAAATCAGTACACATTTAACGAAAACTCAGAAAGAGAGAGTGCAACAGGTTCTAAATAATCATGCAGAGGTGTTAACAGACCGACCAGGGCATACAAACCCATTGGAATATGATATGAAACTGATAGACCCCACACCTGTCTGTATGAAACCATATTCGATTCCGTTTGCTAAGGAGAAAGCTTTGAAGGAAGAGATAGACTATCTATTGAAGGAGGGAATTATTTCACACAGTGAATCCTCATATAGTTCCGGTGTTGTACTCTTAAGGAAGCCCTCTGGAGAACATAGACTCTGTATAGATTACAGGAGACTGAATGCTATTACAGAAGGACAGGTGGATCCATTGCCGGATACAAATCAGCTGTTTGCCAGACTAAATAAAGCTAAATATTTCTCAAAAGTGGATCTGAGTAAAGGATACTATCAGATTCCAGTAAAGCCCGAGGTTAGACCATACCTAGCTTTTAGTACCTCAGAAGGACACTATGAGTTCAATAGATTGCCATTTGGATTGAAGAATGCGCCTAGTGTCTTCTCTAGAATGATGAGAAAATTGTTGGATGTAAACATTTCGGAGGAACGTAATGAATCCCTGAGTTGCCTCTTTGATTGAGGATATTCCGAATGTTTCATACAGGATAATAAGAAGAGTATGGGATCCACTACGAAAACTCTGCTATCACCAGGTATATGTTATCTCTTCATAACGTACATTTTGAGGGAAATATAATGTTCTCTGGACATGTCATTGAGCAGACTCAGAGAAGAGAAATGGTGAATACGGGTTGCGAAGCAGCATTAAGACAAGCACTCACACTTGCGGCTGTTCAGTAACATAACCGAAATATATTATTGGTTGTAGAAGTCTGAGGCAGATTTCATGAGTAGTGCCTACTCTGAATGGACCCAACTACATAAAACCATGATAGCACCACAGCAGAGTAAAGTCAAGTTGACTTACATTTATCTATGTGTATATAGAATAAAGGACTGACATTGGATGTCTGTTTTAAGAGGGGAGGTGTCGTGAAATATTCTAATCCACATATATAAAGTGTCAGGTAAATGTAAAGCCTAACAAATAAATTCTAATAAAGAAAAGAGCAATGGTAAAATAACAGTGCTGTCACAATAACTGTACTCGAAATCCCCCTTGTTTTCTGCTTCGTCGGCAAATTGTAACGCCTTCACGTTGATAGTAAAAGCCTACTGTATTATTACCCGCTTTCTTCAATGAAACGTGTGCTGTATTTCTTGGAAAAACAGTGAGATACGCAAGCTGAACAATGACCTAATTTTAATATTTCATTCATTCCATTGTATACATGGCGTAACTAAAGACAGATGGACTAAAGGATAGAGAGAAGGGAGAGGCATAAAGTCGAACGCATGCAAAATTAAACACGCGTCTCGCTATTAATGCCACCCCCAACACGCGTCGCGCGATACACAATTACTACTATCACGCGTGTAAGGCCACATGCACTAACTTTTTTTTTTCAGACGGACAGTGATAAATTCACTACCCTTCCCAGAGTTAGGTTTTTAAATCCTGAAAAAACTCTTATTAGAAAAGATGACAATAGATGGGTTTACGTTTGAAAACATTACAGTACCCAGACAGCACATCTTCGAAACAGGAGATAGAAGAAATTGCATATTTTGAACGCAGCCACTTAGCTCTATTAAATATATATATTTGGGTTCCTTAGGGTTTGCTGACAAAGAATATGTACAACGTTACGCAAATAGTCTAGGAATTAACAAGTTATAACCAAAATAAAATAGTGGGGATGCCTGACAGCATGAAATCATTTCTGCTCATAAAATTTTTTTATAACGTGTTTGAAAAAAAACCGTGCGTACGGAAATAGCCTACCATGTAAACTCCAAATTGATTGGAGCGCAACAAATATAAGACTAAACACGATTGGTCGGACTATAAATACTATCTTTGGTTGTTAGGGGAGACGTAGGAAGTTAAAATTTTTTCAAACACTTGTCGAAACGTGGCTCCATTGGCCAGACTCGCTGATATACTCACTTAGGAGCGTTAGTTCGAGACCACTAGTTCAAATAAGCTTGATAAAGCAACAGTGCGTTGAAGCCAGCTCATATTTTTGCTAAATAAAAGCCTGGAACATAAGCAGATGGGAATTTGTGCCAGTATTTGTGCCAGAATTCATTGCTAATCAACGTATCTGTGTTTGTTTCCATGAATTGTGGTAAGCTTGAAACATTCAGTATCTTTTAATGAAAATTGAATGTGAATTGTTAATTTATGCCTGTATATATGTGTAGTTCAGTAGCAAACATGATGTAAAGCCTATAATGCTCCAGCCTGAACAGAAGGTGTCGGAGGAAAGTAAAACTGCATGGAATGGCCACACAGTACACTGACACCTAGATTATTGATTAGACAGAAATAATGCTGGAAGTGCAGAGGCGTAGTAACCATTAAGGAGGTTAATACTGGTATAAAGTATTTCAGATGAAGCTGACAGTTGGCCTAACGCTCTGAACTCAATGTTTGTGATGTATTGTGCTCAGTGTAAAAAGAGAGTATAAATTAGTTATGAAGTAGAAGGTACATCCTTCTTGTTTTCAGGGACCGTGGTCTTGATGGTATTGAGCAGCACCTGGTCAGAGCTTTGCTGAATCCAGAGTCGGACAGCATACTCCTTGGTCCATTTAGCTATCAGTGAGGTGTCTCCAGAGCCCAGGGGAGAAATCGAGCAGAGGAGTCTTTTCCTGCCGCCATCACGCAAGATAAGCTGATGTGGCCAGCTGAGCTCAAAATTATGTACCCCATCTTAAAATAACAGTGTAACATAAACTTAAGAGGGGAAGTAAATTGTTTTAATATCAGGAACTGAGAACATCTCCAATACTAGTTCCAATAAAGACAAACTATTGAAGTCATGATGACAAATACCAACAGAGCTTGAACAAAACAAAACCAGTATTACCTCATATTACTACTACACAACTGACACACATAGGATACTTTTAATAATATATGTCACTACAATATTCATATTGAGAAATTCTGTACATATAACTTGTAATTAAAATTGATTGTGATTCCTGGTTCCCTTTGTATTTGAATCAGGACACATATTCATTCATAACAGCAATGAATACATATTGTTATTTGAAAAGTTATCAGTGACTCCTTTAAGATATCCTTTAGAGTGTTATATGTATGTGAGTGTCACAGTGTTGTCAAGTGTGGTGGAATAAATTAAATTGTTTATCTGTCTGTTGTTGTTATGACTTACACTTCATCATACACATACCCTAGACATACAACGTAGTCATCACACTATTCTAGAATAATTCTGACTGAGGTATACATATGTGGCAGCAAGTAAGGTTATATATAATACACTACTCTTATTAGATATATATACCTTCACAGCTGATCTCAGTCAGTACACTAAGTCCCCTATACATATTTATAACATCCCACTTCACCACAAACCACCACCCGAATTTCATAGTTTGTGAAGCTGGCGACCCATGTACCAAAATTGATAAGCAAAAATTATTTACAGGAATTCAGCCAGAGGCTTGCAGCTTAAAACTTCGAGCAAGGGAAATATAAGGGACACGACCCATCGCAGTGTCTCTCGTGACTCAGTTCTGGTTCGCGACTCACAAGTTGAGAGTCACCGATCTACATTATGTGCCAGTATTGGGTCGTAGAGTTTAACAAAACTATGTTCAGTTGGGTATGTTCGAGATAAGAAAGGGTAAAATATAACTTAGAATGATAAAAGACAGACGAGTGCAATATAAGGAATGCAAATGCATTAGAAGATGCAGTTTTGTAAATATTGTACTCACAATTTTGGGTGTAAAGAAGAATTATTTCACGTAAATAGTGTTACAGACTTAATGTACCTTATTGACATTTTATATATATATATTTATTTATTTATATATCAGCGTCTGAATGACATAGTGGTTAGAGCGCTGGTCTCCCGCGGTTTCGATTCACTGTATTGACACCCAGCTGTAAATGAGTACCGGACATTCCTGTTGAGTTAGGGAATGAAAAGGCAGCCATCTCTGGAAGCTGGACCTAGTATAGTGAAGTCTCTAACACTTCACTCCCATACAACAGTATCTGCTATGGGACTACCCTTACCTATATATATATATATAGATATATATATATATATAGATATATATATATATATATATATATATATATATATATATATGTTGTTGCAGCCAGCAACAACCACCAGCCAGCCAGCAACAACCACCAGCCAGCAACAGCCACCAGCCAGCAACAACCACCAGCCAGCAACAACCACCAGGCTGCCAACTTACAGCGAAACGATTAAAGGAGGCCTTACAACCTCTTGAATCATGCCTGATGATCTTTGAAGAAGATGATTGTAACTGTCTTTTTTCTCTTGTTGATGTGATCACTGGCCCAAGACAGTATACATGTTGTTAGATGTGTAGTGCGAGCGTATGATGAATTGAGTGTGGGTGCGAATGAAGACGCGAATGTGTTTAGGCTCGTATAGATGTAGATCCTGCAACCCATACTCTCACATGCAGTAATCAAGGATGCTTTGACACTGCAGGCATGTTTCAAGACATTTATTGACGGGAACACACATAATATCAACAGGAACAGTCAGTGTAACAAGGTCATGCTGACCTGACATCGATAGGTATACATTTGGCATTCAAAAAGGTAAACATCAGAATAGACGTGCATGGTCAATAGCAAAGTTCTTCAATAATGACAGTTCGTAGCGTCGCCCTTGGCGTCTCTGACTAAACGCGTCAGATGCCTTAGTTACTATGACACATAGGTGCAACTTGGCACTCCCTGCCAATTGCACATATCAAGCTGTAGTATAATAGCCGAAAGCACAGGCCTCGTTCTGACGTCGGCCGTGTACTTCTGTTAAATAGGTTATCATCAACCCTGCAGTAATACTTATTGTAGATAGAAGTTCCGCCAATCTGCGGCTCCCACAATATATCTTCGTCACTGGATTTCTGGACAATATAAGACTAACAGTCTTGGATGGCTACCTCGAGCACAAATATATAAGTTCTGAAATGGCGGATCAGTGAGCTGCTGTTCACCCTAGGTAATCCTTTACATGTTCTGCACCGAAAAGCGTAATAATGCATAAAGGTCGGTATTACCTGGCAAATGAATCCTCAGAACATCACAAGGAATTCTGTCGTCATCCCGACGCACAGAGATTCACTGGGGAAAACTGCCATAGCAGTTACTTCGAAGATTCTCCACGAAAAACAATGGACTCTTGGTCCCTTCAGAAAAACAGGACCTCCCGGCTTCCCGGAAGTATATCTCACTCCCGCTTAAAAAACCTTCCCATAGGCCTACGCCGAACTGTCAACCTCTGACCCTAAAGGTCAAACACAATGAATGAATAAACAAGGGAAGACAACCCCTAATCAACCTGACATCGCAGGTAAAGACACAATTATACTTATGATACAAACATAAGCAAATAACTTGACAGATGACTCCGTCGAAAATGACAGCAACATTACTACCACCCCCCTGTAAAAAAAAAAAATGCAATTTTTTTTTTTTTTAATATGTTCATGAGCAAGATAGCACCAGTATCACTTCTGTGCTCATGCAAACAATGAACCTAATATCAGGTACAATAGAAGAGGGTACAAATCATCTCCCAACATAGGAGAAAATATTTCCTTTAAGCCAAACAAACTAAGGGATACCATTCAAGAAACCTAAGTTGCTGGCAATACCAATCATATATCAAACATTACTAAATAATATAATCATAGCAATATACAAATGTCAATGCTATTTTAGCAACATATCACTGATGGATGGACAAAATGAAATTTGTTAAATTATCTAAACATCATCCAAATACATTTGTATTACAACATATTATGATATTAAGGACAGACCTAAGTCTGAAAATATATCAGGAAAAACTAGGACACAAGATTTAACTGGAATCATGTGGGCATCTAGACAATATGTCCGCCATCACATTATCCGAACCACGGATAGCTCGCACCGTGAAATGGAAAGGCTGAAGAGCAATAGCATAACGAGTAGATCTCGAGCTCTTCAAATCCTTACTTTGCATAGCCGTAAGAGCTTTTTGGTCGGTTTCCATAGAGAAATGCGCGCCCAGAAGGAACCTTTGTAGCTTAAGAATGGACCAAACCATAGCCAACAATTCACGGTCCAAAACCGAGTAATTCCTTTCTGCCGCATTCAGCTTCCTAGAAATATACATTACAGGATGCAGAGTTCCTGAATATTCCTGCATTAGTGCCGCTCCAATGCCAGTGGAAGAGGCATCACTACGAAGGACAAAAGTCTTATCAATCGTCGGTAGTCTTAAGATAGGATGAGATGAGAACAAATTCTTAACCTGATCCAATGAAGATTGGCATTCTTGGGACCAACGCACCATATTAGGAGAACCTTTTTTCAATAACGTTGAAAGTGGTGCCATAATGGAGGACAGATTCTCAATGAATCTTCCATAGAATTGTATCAATCCCAAGAGACTACGCACTTGCTTTTTTGTCTTCGGAACCGAGATATTTAATATCTTTGAAATGTTTTGGTCCTCTGTCTTCAACAGACCATGACCAACTCGATGACCTAGGAAGGAAATTTCACTAAACCCAACAAAAGCTTTAGAGGGTTTAGCAGTCAATCTATGCTCACGTAGAGTAGATAGCAATTCCTTTAGACCCAAATAGTGTTCTTCCCAAGTATCGCTGAAAAGACAGATGTCGTCTAAATATGCAATGACATCTGCACGATCTGATAGAATTCGTCGCATCATGCGCACGAAAGTCGCTGGGGCGTTCATAAGCCCGAAAGGCATAAAATTCCATTGAAACAGACCCCTAGGTGTCGAAAAAGCAGTGAGAGGTTTGGCGTGTTCCGTCAGTGGGACTTGCCAATAACCTTTCGACAAGTCTAGTTTAGTAAAGAATTTAGCCTTAGAAAGTCTAATAAGTAGATCATCTAATAACGGCATAGGTTCAGCATCGAACTTCGTAACTTGATTTAATTTGCGATAATCAACGCAAAGACGTATGTTATTGTCTTTCTTTCGAACAATAACTATCGACGAAGAATAAGCTGAAGTGGATGGTTCAAATTATTTGTAGTTGAATCATTTCATCCAATTCTTTCTCGACTTGTGCTTGAAAATGAATAGGTATTGGGTATGGTCTTACTCTGATCGGATTACGATCAGTAAGTATGATGTCATGTTCTATGACATCTGTGTGTCCAGGAATGTCGGTAAGGACATCCTGATATGATTGTAACGTAGAGGATACTTGACGTTGTTCCTCAAAAGACAAGTTGGGAGAGACTGTAACGTCTCTCCACGATTCCGTTGAAGTAAGTGGAATCGTAGGAAGAGGTAAGTTCACGTCAGAAAAAATAGTTTCCTCATCCTGTATAACAGACAGGGATGAGATGTGACCATGTTGGACTGGAGAGTCGTCCGTCGCCTGGAAAATAGGCTGTAAATAGTCTGGACGTTCAATAAACTCTGTTAGCATATTTATATGGAAGGTTTTATGCCTTCCATCCACATCGACAATATAGTCGACATCAGAAATTTTCGAGACTATAGTGTATGGACCCTTCCAAGAAATGAGAAGTCTATTCTCTCTTGAGGGCAGTAAGACATATGCTTTGTCTCCAGGACAAAGTTGACGTAGACGTCTTTTCTTGTTAGCAAATCGCCTAGCTTTTTCTTTCGCAAATTCGGAAGATGAAGTTGCTAACCTGCACGATTCGATAATCTTTTCTCTAAGAGCTATAACATATTCATATGACGATTGTGTATCATCGTCAATATCATCGGAAGTTATCAAATCGTGTAACAAGGACATTGGCCCGCGCGGTTGCGCGCCAAAGACAAGTTCGAAAGGAGAAAACCCTGTATGCTCGTTGGGAACCTCTCTATAGGCAAAGAGGACTGCAGGTAAAACCCTGTCCCAATCTTCAGGATGATCCTCCGTTATCTTGCCAAGTAAGTTCTTTAGTGTCCTGTTAAGACGTTCTACCAATCCATTGGACATTGGATGATAAATACTACTGAGAGACCTTTTAATGTCTAGCGTAGCCATTACCTGAGACATAACGTCCGAAATTAACTGAGTGCCGTGATCCGACAGTATTTCTCCGGGGAATCCCAGACGAGAAAATACGAGCCAAAGAGCATCAGCGATATCGACAGTTGATATGCTCTTCAGAGGAATAGCCTCTGGCCAACGCGTGCACATGTCCACGCAAGTGAGGATAAATTGGTGTCCTCTGGCTGACTTAATTTTGAACGGACCAATGATGTCTATAGCCATTTTCTGAAACGGCCGAATCGGAATATCTGCAGCCTGAATAGGAGCAGCATGTCTCGGACCCCTAGACTTGACCTCTTGACAAATTTTGCAAGATCGGCAATAAATTCGGATGTCTTTATTCACGAATGGCCAAAAGAATGACGCAAGGACTCTAGTTTTAGTTCTGGAAAAACCCATGTGTCCAGCACACTGAGAATCGTGTGCATGCCGAAGAATTAAGGCTCTCATACACTTAGGCACAAGAATTTGCGAATGCATAGACTTGTCCGAGTGTTGTACCATTCGTACCAATATACCATTCTTCATAGTAATATACGATTTGTGATTCGTATTTTGATTGGGATCCCCTTTCTTTGCAAGAAGGAAGTATTTCTTCAAAGAAGGATCCTCTTCTTGACGTTTAACAAACGAGTCATGGGAAATCACCAAGTGCTCGTCTTGGCTATCAACTTCATTACTATTATCAGATGAAGTTGGGGGATTAAGAGCTTGAGCTCTTGTCACCACTGCATTGACCGTTTGAATGTTTTTTTCTTCCCAACTAGAAATTTGTTGCGGGGTGCATTCCTTAACCCCATGAATACGACCGATTATAAGATCCGCAATAGGATTAGGAAGAAGACATGCATGGACATCTCCTGTGAAGAAAGGAGTGTCAATCCTAATAATAGCAGTAGGATAGCTTTCCATAGTACCACCAAATGTAACACATTTGATTGTTTTTCCAGTGGCACAGCAAGGATCTATCAGAGACTCCTTAACCCCGACGGTAGTACATCCCGAATCGAAAAGTACTGAGACTAGCCTATCATTTATTAGACCTTTATGTAAGATGAGAGATCCTCTCCCATCATGCGCAACTGTAGCAGGTAGAGCAGGAAGAGGGTGACCACAACTTAGCGTAGATACAGTTGATGAGTCAAACAATGTTAAGCATTGGGGGCATTCAGTTGCTCTCCCAAAATCGAAAGCACAACCAGTGATAGCCCTAGAGTTACCACTATCATTTACTGTATTACAGGCTCCATCAAACTCTTGTTGCGCAGAGTTTGCCTGTTGGTAAGGTCTTTTCTTGTTAAACCTAGGTCTACCTCGATTATCATTTCCCCTGTAATTATTTCGACTATCATTTCCCCTGTAATTGTTATCATATTGCCTATTGTAATCATCATTCCGGTTTGAATCCCGGTTTCTAAATTCACCATCGTCATAATCTTGACGTCGAGAATGATTACCTCGAAAATTTGAATAGTTATTATTTGGATAGCCTTTGCGAAAGTGTCTCAAATTATTACCACTAAAATTACGAGAACTACCATCTTGTCTCCACTGCATAGACGAAGAACCATCATGTGTTGGATTACTCCGCTTCTGAGTGTAATTTTGATTACTTCCCCTATTCCAATTTTGTTGAGCACCCTGAAATTTTTTTTTTGAAATTAGGGCCATATGGTGTTGCCGAAGCAGCTGGCAACCCTTCTTTCACTTTAGAATTGCTAACTGTAGCATGGGGATGTGCTGTGGCATACTGACAACAGTATTCCTCCATTTCTTTTAAGTTTTTAGGCTTACGCTCATGAAGGAATGCAAGAAAAGAATCATTAACAGATGACAAAACCTTATCTCGCAATAATAAGTCCATTAGACCTTCATATGTTTTCTCAATCTGAGACAACTCAACCCATCGTGTAAATGTACGACGTATCTTTGTAACAAAATCAGAGAAATCTACTCCATTTTCTGGCAACATTGTCCTAAAACGAAGACGATAGTCTTCTTGTTTTAGTTGATATTTTTTTAGCAATGCTGCCCTGACAACATCATAATTAGTCCTCTCATGTTCGTCTATTGTCATAAGAGTAGTCACTGTGTCACCTGTAAAAAATGGCATCAGTTGTTCAACATATTTTTCCTTTTTTATGTTATGCGTATCGCACAAAAATTGGAATCTATCTAGATAATCTGCTACGTCATCCTTTAAAGGATTGAAATGAGGCAATTTAATCCTACTAACAAACTCCCTTGTCGTACTCGAAGTTGTTTGCTGAGCACCCGTACTCGCCAATTTCAATTTCTCTAACTCCAAAGTTGCGAGTTTTTCATCAAGTTCCATCTTCTGTTTTCTTTCCTCATGTTCCATTTTTCTGATTTCAGCCTCAGCTTGAGCTTTCCTCTCCTCTGCAGCAGCTTGAGCTTTCCTCTCCTCTGCAGCAGCTTCTTTGTCTAATCTCTTTTGTTCAGCTTCAAATCTCCTTTCCTCCACCTGCATCTGCAATTTCTTTTGTTCAGCAGCAATATCAGCTTCTCTGTCTAGCCTTTTTTGTTCCGCCGCAGCTTCTCTTTCTAATCTTTTCTCTTCAGCCTGAGCTTTTTTCTCTTCTGCAGCTAATGCTTTGTCATACTGAGCAACAACCCATTGTTCTAACTGTTGACCAGTCTTATCAAGGGCTCTCCCTTGTGTAATAAAGTAGTCCAATGTAGACATCTTGTCTACTGAGATCAGTAACTTGCAGAAGCAAATATATTAAATTATCCCACTTTAATGGGAGACAAGTCTGAAATGCTAGACTTGTATACTCACTTCACTTTATTTTACTGTCTTAGTCTTAGACAAAGACTTTGTATGTTCCTCTTGTTTATAATGTACCCAAAAAATCACTTGAGTACCTGTGGAAAAAAAAAAATTCCCTTATATCCCACTCACTATGGGCACAAGTCTTTTTTATAAAGAACTTGAATATGTATTTCACCTTGTCTCAATCTTTGTAGATAACAAGTCTTTTATCAAAGAACTTGTATAAATATCTTATATAATATTATTTAACAAACTCTATATGAAGAGTCTACCTTATCAATAATATCAAAACATGACCAAGTATGTGTATGTAGACTGTGCATGACAGTAATGTAGTACAACCAAAAAAAAAATACAAAGACAAAAATACAAAACAATACAAATGGCAACACTGTTTTAACCAAAAATGTGTAGAGAAATACACAAGAAAGGAGAGACCTACAGAATACAAACAAAACAAATCGACAATCAAAACTGAAAAACAGACAAAATATTACAAAAACAACGTTAAGTACAATTACATCACAGCTAACATCAATAGCGACCAATTGTCACTAGCAAATTTCCAAATTAAGAAAATTTGCACCTACAGAACGCTTACAGTAAGCCTCGATCAAGTGGCATATTTACCGTAAGACCCACCAACCGAAAAACCCGCAGAAAAAAAACACAAAAACAGTAGAGGTGACATAAACATATAGCAATCAATTTCAATGTGTTGCAGAACAAGTTCAGTCACAGCTGAAACTAAAATAAATTCCTTGCTCCTTGCGAACACAGAAACGAAATGTCAAACGCGCACTGAACGTCAAATCCACTGTAACATAAAGTGGTATTCACGAACCAAAGTTACTATGACCTTCTCAAATTAGGGCTTGCACATTGAATGTTTACTATTTCCACGTACTGTTTACAGACACTTGACCTCCAACAATGTAGCTTGAATGCTCTGACCTAGAAAAGTCTGTTGTTGAATGAAACGTGTAACAACCAGCAGTACTGTTTACAATAGGAACCCGCCTTCTATGCAGTTATGGTCCACGTAGCAAATGCCTAGTAGTTAACTTCAGTACATGTCTTGTTATGCTTTATGTAGCATTATAATATAAATGCTCGTACTGTTTATTTGGGTCAACCGTTGATGACCTATATCTGTCCTGTTGTAGCCAAAACTTGCAAGTGTAGAATTAGCGCTGTGTGTTACGGCTGTCCCGTGTGTAGCTTAGACCCACAGATCAGAAGTGTAATGTGTACTTGTCCTTCTTGTAACTTTCTCGACAAAACTGGAGACATCATACATGTAACAGCCAACCAGGAATGTAAATTTCTGGATCCATAAATGTCAACAATAATGTCAAATGCTCGCTCTGTTCTTTTTAAACCCACAGATCTGGTCCATCAGAAATGTAAGTTTCTAGGCCACATTGGCGACAAGAAATGTATCATAAGAGCCCACGTAACTGGTCCACCAGAAATGTAACTGTCTTTTTTCTCTTGTTGATGTGATCACTGGCCCAAGACAGTATACATGTTGTTAGATGTGTAGTGCGAGCGTATGATGAATTGAGTGTGGGTGCGAATGAAGACGCGAATGTGTTTAGGCTCGTATAGATGTAGATCCTGCAACCCATACTCTCACATGCAGTAATCAAGGATGCTTTGACACTGCAGGCATGTTTCAAGACATTTATTGACGGGAACACACATAATATCAACAGGAACAGTCAGTGTAACAAGGTCATGCTGACCTGACATCGATAGGTATACATTTGGCATTCAAAAAGGTAAACATCAGAATAGACGTGCATGGTCAATAGCAAAGTTCTTCAATAATGACAGTTCGTAGCGTCGCCCTTGGCGTCTCTGACTAAACGCGTCAGATGCCTTAGTTACTATGACACATAGGTGCAACTTGGCACTCCCCGCCAATTGCACATATCAGGCTGTAGTATAATAGCCGAAAGCACAGGCCTCGTTCTGACGTCGGCCGTGTACTTCTGTTAAATAGGTTATCATCAACCCTGCAGTAATACTTATTGTAGATAGAAGTTCCGCCAATCTGCGGCTCCCACAATATATCTTCGTCACTGGATTTCTGGACAATATAAGACTAACAGTCTTGGATGGCTACCTCGAGCACAAATATATAAGTTCTGAAATGGCGGATCAGTGAGCTGCTGTTCACCCTAGGTAATCCTTTACATGTTCTGCCACCGAAAAGCGTAATAATGCATAAAGGTCGGTATTACCTGGCAAATGAATCCTCAGAACATCACAAGGAATTCTGTCGTCATCCCGACGCACAGAGATTCACTGGGGAAAACTGCCATAGCAGTTACTTCGAAGATTCTCCCCGAAAAACAATGGACTCTTGGTCCCTTCAGAAAAACAGGACCTCCCGGCTTCCCGGAAGTATATCTCACTCCCGCTTAAAAAACCTTCCCATAGGCCTACGCCGAACTGTCAACCTCTGACCCTAAAGGTCAAACACAATGAATGAATAAACAAGGGAAGACAACCCCTAATCAACCTGACATCGCAGGTAAAGACACAATTATACTTATGATACAAACATAAGCAAATAACTTGACAGATGACTCCGTCGAAAATGACAGCAACAATGATTCTAAGATGGACAGTAGCTTTATGGTCAGGAGGAACATAATGGAATGTGCTGCTTCCTACCAAGCAATCCTCGTTGAGCGGAGAAAGTCACAAACTCAAACAACACTGTCCACCTTTTTCAAGAAACGATTCATTGCTGCATTGATGATGAAGAAGTTGAAGATGAAGAAGGTTATGGTCCTCCCCCTGTCAATGTTGAATAATTTGTCAATGTTGAATAATTTGTCAATGTTGAATAATTTTTCAATGTTTAATAATTTCTCGATGTTGAATAATATGTCAATGTTGAATATTTTGTCAAAGTTGAATAATTTGCCAATATTGTTTTCTGTACATGTACTTATGAAGAGTGTGTGTTAATTTAAATTGTTTATTATTACATGTATTTAATGTTATTATTATGTACAGCATTTGTGAAACTCATCCCCTTTATTTTTCAAGCATTTGAAAATAGAAAAATCCTGCTACATTTACGCAATTTCTGTTTACGTGAGAATCTCGCTAACGCATATTTCGCGTAAACAAAGAACTACCTGTATACATGCTAATGCAACACAAATGTATGTATCTGCATTACCTTGTGATTTCCTACTATTTTCCCGTTTCAAGTGTTTTTATTTATCATTGTAAAGTGTAGGTAAGACAAATAGTGTGATAGAAGTTAAGTCACTATAAGCCAGGTTATTAAACGTGCACAGCTAGAAGAAAAAACAAGGTACACGCACTTTTTGGTTTGAAATGGTAAGTGTGCAGTGCGCAGTCAAGGGAAATAATTGGCAGCTGAAAACAGAAATAGAAAGGAATCTATGCTTTTTTTGTGATGATGATGTTTCGAGGAGGGAGAAAGAAGAACATGGGGGGGGGGGGGGGGGGGGGGGGGGGGGGGGGGGGCGTGGGGGGGGGGGGGTGGGGGGTGTGGGGGGTGTTGGGGGGGGGGGGGGGGTGGGGGGGGGGGGGTGGGGGTGGGGGGGGTGGGGGGGGCGGGGGGGGGGGGGGGGGGGGCGGGAAATACGGGAAAAGGTATAGTGGAAGTTGAAAGATCGAAATATTTCCTGACGAAATAAACAAGTCAGGAATAAAAAATAAAAAACATAGTAGGTAACGAACCACTGCGTAATAATGGCATTACAAGATGTACGGACTAAGTGAGGAAGGTACAGGCTCCCGTTGAGGGGACAAATATGGAGATGTCGGAAGAGATACACGTTAGAGAGAAAGATAAACACTAAAAGAAAGATACAATTGCAGTTCCTAAAGATGTTCTAAAAAGGTTTAAAAGTTGGCAAACATTTAGTACATTGATCAGCGTTAAAAATAAAATAAAACGAAATAATATGATGAAGAGAGTGAGAATTGAAGAAGCGGATGGAGGGAAATGAGAAGGCTAATGGAGAGAAATAAAATGCAGACGGAGAGAAATAAAGAGGTAGATGGGGATAAATAGAGAGAGGGAAAGAGGTGAAAAACTGTGAGAAAAGTTTACGGATGGAGTGTACAAGAAACAGAAAGTGAAAAAGAGGCGGAGAGATGAAAAGAGAGAATATTTTACAGATGGAGAGAAGAGGAAACAGAAAGAGAGATAAAAAATGACAGATTGAAAGAAATGAGCAGGCAGATTGAGAGGAATGAGAAAGTAGATGGAAAGGACTGAGGAGGATAATGGAGATAAGTAAGGATGCTGAAGGAGAGAAACAGAGGCAGGTGGAGACAAACAGAGAAGGACAAAGAGACGTGAGAAAAGTTTACGGATGGAGAGCACAGGAAACAAAACATTGAAAGTGTCGTGAAGTGAATCTGTATGAACAACACGCTCAAATTCCCAGCTTAAAAACTAGTTAACGTAATTTTAAATCTATAAATAACTACAATATTTGAAATTTGTCTGAGGGCCCAGTCAAATTTACCACCAACAATTTATCTAGCGGATTTGAATTTTTCTAAGAAACAAGTCAAAATTTACCACCCACCCCAAAATGTATCGAAGGGCATAGTACCAAATTAACAACCAATCAAATTGTTTCCTCTCTTTTGTAGGGACAAGAAAATTTTGGTTGACGTGGAAATAATGCCTATTTTGTGTTTTTAACTGAACTTAGATAATTTATTTCTCCATAACTAAAGATAATAAAAATGAAAAGGGTATCTTGAATTATAGCGCTGATATTGCTTAATACATAAACATAAAGGTTCCCTCATAATAAAAGTATCTTAACTTAGTAAAATTTAATTTAGTAATATTTTCATATCAGGGTAAGGTCACATTTAATTATTTAAAAATTACCCAGATGAAAATGCAAAAGAATAATTAAAGGAAAAGTATATACGAGGGGCGTTCAGAAAGTAATGCAACACATCGTTTTTCTCAGGAGCTGTTTATTCAAAAAGCATGAAATTTATACACAATATACATGGATATGTCATGTAAACATCGGTATTATTCAACCAAGGTCAAATCACACACCATCAGGGATCTTCTGTTTGCTGACGATTGTGCCCTCAGTGCTGGCTCAGAGGCTGATCTGCAGCGTAGCGTTGATAGATTCTCCGAAGCCTGCTCCAACTTTGGGCTTACCATCAACACGGGGAAAACAGAAATCATGTACCAACCAGCTCCTGGCACAATTTATACTGAGCCAGTCATCAAGGTAAATGGTGAGAAACTGAATGTTGTGAACAGGTTCACATACCTTGGTAGTACACTATCCCAGAACATCGTCATTGATGATGAGGTGAACACCAGGATCTCCAAAGCCAGCAGCACATTTGGCAGACTATACACCAACGTTTGGCATCGAAGTGGCATTAGTCTACAGACAAAGCTGAAGGTATACAGAGCTGCGGTGCTTCCAGTGCTGCTTTATGCATGTGAAACATGGACTGTATACAGGCGCCACGTAAAAAAGCTCAACCACTTCCATACAGTCTGTCTCAGGAAGATAATGAACATCAAATGGCAAGACAAGATCCCGGATACCTCCGTTCTTGACAGAGCTGGTATCCCTAGCATCGATACTATTCTGATGCAGTCACAGATTCGCTGGGCAGGTCATGTAGTCCGCATGCCAGACCATCGACTGCCAAAGATACTCTTTTATGGTGAGATGCAGAAGGGTAGACGCTCCCATGGTGGCCAGAAAAAGCGCTTTAAAGACACGCTTAAGGCTTCATTAACAACCTTTGACATAAACCCAGACACATGGGAAGCTGCTGCGCAAGACCAAACTGCCTGACGCACATCTCTTCGTAAAGGTGCAGTGGCATGCGAATCTTCCAGAAGAGCAGCAACGGAACAGCGGAGACAAGCTAGAAAAGATCGTGAAATAAAACCTTCACATGAAGCAAACATTCCCTGCCCACACTGTCCGAGATCCTTCCAGGCCCGCATCGGGCTCATCAGTCACCTTCGTACTCATAGACTATCCTAACATCCTAATAATTTGATGAACAGAGTGGTCTTCATCACCTGTGATGGACGAACAACAACATTCACCATAATCTCCATCAACTTGTACGGCTTTATGCCAGCGCGAAACAAGTGCATGTATTGCTAGCCCGTACCAGATTTTGTCTTAATCATGTAGCCATTTCTTCGCTGCATAAATCACTCCTTCATCATCTTCAAACCTTGTCACACGGAGTGCATCTTTAAGTGACCAAATAGATGAAAATCAGAGGGCGCCAAATCGGGACTATAGGGTGGATGTGGTAGTACAGTCCAACCCAATTTGGTGATTGCTTCCCGTGTTGCCAGACTTGTGTGAGGGCGCGCATTGTCGTGAAGGAGAAGCAGGTCTGCTGGATTCTTGTGTGGCCGAACTCTGCGAAAACGTTGATTGAGTTTTTTTTTAATGTCTTAATGTAAGCTTGCGAATTGACTGTCTCTCCTCTTGGCATAACGTCCGCAAGAATCACACCTTCAATGTCCCAAAAGACAGTGATCATGACCTTTCCAGCTGAAGGAATTGTCTTGAATTTCTTTCTTCTTGGTGGTTGCGGATGATGCCACTCCATTGACTGTCTTTTTGTCTCAGGTTCAAAATGATGTGCCCAGGTTTCGTCACCTGTAACGATCTTAGCCAAAAAGCTATCTCCATCAGCATTGAAACGCTCAAACAATTCAGAAGAAATTGCTTTCCTTTGCAATCGGTGATCATTTGTGAGACTTTGAGGAACCCATCTTGCGCAAACCTTAGAAAATCCGAGAGTTTTTATAACTGCATTTGCACTACCAATGCTGACTGACAGCTGTAAGGCCAATTGTTGAGTAGTGATTCGCCTATCAGTAAAAATAATGCCCTCAGCGCATTTCAACATTTCTGCGTTGGTGGCTGCGGCAGGACGTCCACAGCGCGGCCGATCAAGCAGCTCCGTATCTCCACTTCCTGATTCTTTGATTCTCTGAACCTAGCGACTGACTGTACTCCTGTCGACTGCAAAACTTCCATACACATCACATAGACATTTGTGAATATTCACAACAGTTTCCTTCTCTGCAACGAGAAATTCTATCACAATTCGCTGTTTATAATGCAAGTTGCTAACACGCTCCAATTCAACAGTTTAGGGCAGCCGTATTATTTGGCCGGTTGCGGTGCAATTTTGTGCACACAATTGGCACATGCCATATTTGAAGTGTGCAAAATTTCATGCTTCTATCTTCATTATTAGCTGAGAAAAACGATGTGGTGCATTACTTTCTGAACGCCCTTCGTGTAACGATAGGGAGGAATTGGCCGTTTAATTATCACTTTTGATAATTAAAATCGGTCCATAAATAACTATGATATAAAATAAACAAATTTGGTCAGATTAGACGAACACACTTAAAAAACGCCCAAGTTTATGGTTTCAGAAATAGTTAACTTTTTGACTCGTCTTCTGATTGGTTGGGTGTAGTTTGATAAAAATTAACAACTTCTTGTAAGTTCCACCATTAAACCATAAGCTACCATGCCGAGCTGACATATATTGAAAGAGACAGAAAGACAAGCCTTTGCCGACTGTACTGCGAGCTCAGTGCTAGAGCCTTTTACTGCATGTCAGCTTGTGTGTGTGAATATTCTTTACTTGAGGGTAAGACAGATAATTTTGTTTGCCTATTTTATTAACCTAAGTAACAGGCAGTGTGTGCAATATTTTTTCGATACTGCCGCCGGGAGATGTGTTGTGTCACGACGACCTAAGTAGGAATGTGCCTATAGCAGGCTTATTCGGAGTGAAAAATGTGTAAAATATTTGCCAATTGGCCTTACAAATTTGCGACTGTAAGTGCAGTATTAATAAATTGGTATTGGATTTTGGAGTGACACATTGTTCAAATATCATATGAAAACATGTAGGGAATGTTAGAATGAAGTAATCAACAGGTCGCATGCTATATTGTACACACCATGATTTTTGTATGGAAGACAAACAATGTATGACGGACATTGGCTTTGAATCAACACTAAAGAAGAGTGATTACACGAAACTGATTGTAGACAACGGAATTTAAGGTCTGGTGCGACTTGTTAGCACAAATGTATGAGTTTGGTAAGTTTTAGTATTGATTAGGTGTGAAATTGATAGAGACAGGTTCTACATAGGATGGATTGTCCTTCTTATTCCAGGTTGTATTATGAAGTACCTTGTTGCTGCAGTAAACTAAGAAGAAGAACGTGTGGGAGTTGAGCGCTCTGAATACAAGTGGAGCTAGACCCCTTATCTTCAGCCAGGAGTCACATGTTGGTGCTCCTGACTATTATCATCAGAACAGCAGCAGTACAATAAAAAAGATAAGTCCTTTAGTAAGGCACTGGCGACTCATCCAAAGCTCTTCCACCGTAAAACAAACTTACCATTTAGGATGATGACAATAGCAGACCCTGCAGTGTAGAACCAACAGCAGTAGAATTAGTTTTAACTGGAACTCTGTGTGTGCAGATATTATTGTGACCAAGTTATAATAATGGAACAGAATTTCCAAGTTATTTATTTTCTCATGTAAATATAAAGTTCTTGAGTTTTGAAAAGAAAAGTACTGACCCAAAAAGATTGAGGTTCAGTACCATTAAATTGTATATATATTTTCAGACAGTCTTACTTACTTACTTTTCATTAAAGTTCTGTTTGAAATTTTAAATTGTTAGAATATATTACCCTAGACACCTTGCCAAATAACACCACACAGATATCCTACTCTTGGTGAGATCTCAAGAGGTAGCCGATAGGGACCCAGAGAATTTCATCATCATTCCTTACTCTGGGAACTTACATAGCTTGACCTCACCTTGATTGTCTATACACCCTTGCTCTTTTTCAGAGAAGGGGGTATTTCTTATAAGACCAGTCTCTTATCTGGCACTATCCTGGTATCCTCTGATACATCTATTTGTCCAGGATAGCCTATAATTAGTAACATCAAAACCTCTTATCACAGAAAGATAGAGAGAAATCAAGAGGCAGATGAAGCAAAATGAAAAGATTGTGTGGCAAAGTGACTGTAATTTGTATTTTCAACCAGCCCGTTCTTTTTGGTTATTATATGGTTGCTTCTTTTCTCTTTAATTCGTATCCGGTTTTCGGATTTGTTGATGTTTTCATTTCTTGTCAGGGTTCTGATAATTGTAGGATCAACCGCACCAACCCGTCTCTTTTCGGGGGTAAATGTAAACCTCTACCTGAGTGAGAGCGTGGGCTAGTGAGTCATTCTTGTTGATAGACGGTCAGATAAGTTTATGTCACACTGAGTACATTTTTCAGTTCTTTGATTCCCACCCCCACCACCGTTTCAGCAGGGAGATTGACTCATCGTCGTTTGGTTAACGATTAGTCAGATGTGAAGATAATTTTATGATGCTTAACGGAAAGCTCTGACGATTGGTTTCGATTTTTAATTTATGTAGCAGTCATTAGATTACGTCAAAAGTGGGGTAGAAGCGGTTTTTGGGAGATAATTCTAGAAGCTATGACTCACGGCGTCTGTCTTGCATCAGAATATTGGTACTATATATACAGGGCCAAATTCTTAGTCGGGGCTCACAAGTCCTGGATTATTATTGCCGTGAATAGTGTCAGACATAAATTCAGTCTGCCTGGTTAGTGGACATTCTGATACAGTCTGGGTATGTACGAAGTCCTAATAAATTAGTGGTGTAGGAATTTTAGATAAGGATTTTAACAAGTCAGAGTAAGCTTTCTGCTGGGATTTAATTTTATTTTAGTCGGTAGTTTGCCATCAATTACCTGACTTCTGCCAGTGTATTGTAAGTTTCAGTGGTAATCATACGAAGTATAGTCATGTGCCGCTTAACGTCCACGATACGTTCTATGAAATAGGACGTTATGCGATTTGGACGTTGTGCGAACACCATACTTTATACTTAGCAAAGTTATATGGGATACTGTAGTGTACCTGTATTTACTAAATAGCCAAGATACTGTACACATACAGTACTGTATTTCAGCTAATGTACTGTCTTTAAAAGCCTTAAATCCTGGCATTGACTTGGCCTCCTTATGGATGAAGGTCATTTCAGGCATTCGTTTCCAGAATAAGGAGGTTCCGTCCATATTAAAAATATGCTGGGGCAAATAACCTCCCTCTACAATTAGTTTATCTTGGGTTTCGACAAAATCTTTTGCTGCCTTAGCATCAGCACTCGCAGACTCACCACTCACTTTCACATTATGCAGCGAAAAACTTTGTTTGAAGCGTTTGAACCACCCAGAACTAGCACTAAACTCGATATTGTAGTCTGGTCCTTCTTTTTCCTTAAGCATTTCGAACAAGCTTCGCGCCTTAGCAGTGATGTCAACGTGCTGAGAGGGATTCGCTTCTGTGTTTGGTCCTCAATCCAGGTCAATAGCAATTTTTCCATTGTGATATAGGTCCCTCTCGCATTTTCGTAAGCTTTGTAGCTTTCAGTGGAGCCGATCATTAAACAGCTTGGAGAATTGTTTTCTTTTTTCTTAAGGATCGTCGTGACTGTCGAGTGCGACATGCCCAAATCACGAGCTATAGCATTCACTGGTTTTCCACCTTCGTGATGTTTAAATACCTTTTGTTTCACTTCCTAATCGATACTTTTCCTTTGTCTCTTGCTGCTGCTATCACTAGAACTGGTTTTGCTGCGTATGAGAGCCATGATGCACTTTACGGTAATGTATTCTCGAAAGTTCACAGTACAGTACATACATAGGCTAGTAACATAGGCGTTTATTATGACTATCAAGACATATGTACTGTATTATAGGTTATATATGTACTGTACCATTATACACCTGGCATCGCAATCACTTTGTACTGTATACAAGAGACATGAGACACACATGTTGCGCGCGGGAAGCTATTGCTTTCGCTACGTCCGGTTACGTCCGCTTTGTCCTGATCTCCGATCGGGATTTCTGAACACTATTATAACCTTATGTGACCACGGACGTATATGCGGTCGGACGTTGTCCGAACGGACGTTATGCGGCGCATGACTGTATAGCCAGTGTAGTTATGTGTAAAAAGTGTGGTGGTATTATTAATTAATATATCTCTATATGAATTTAGGACCTACGGCTGGTGTAGTATGGTGTAATATATTAAGAGTACCAGACTATGTTATGATAACTTTGAAGATAAAAGTATATGAACTCGGGAGTTTGGTTTAACTAAAGTGGCCATGGGTTTGTTTTAAGTTTGTTTTCGGTGAAAAAAGGGTGGTGAAGGCAGTTTAGTATTATGATATGGGGTATGCAGTTGTGTGTAGATATTTGTGCTAATTTGATAACCCTCAATGGGCTGCCTTTTAATATAAGAATAGTGCTGGGAAATTATTTAAGTAAAAGTTATTTTATCGGGATAAAGCGAAGCGGTGTTGTGACAGGTAACTGACTCGGTCACGAGCTGGCCTCAGAAGCAATCAGGTCAGCCCGCGTCTGTGTTAAGCATAATAGACAACCTGTTGTCAATGAAAAAGAGACGGGAAGGGGTGAGCTGTTAAGTCTGACCCGAGGGCAGAAATATGGTAGAGCATGATGGCTTGTATTGAGTGCAGTTTTATTATGGTATGGGAAAGTGGAGTGTATGTAAATCTTTGGTTATTAATGTGATTGAATTGTGTATTTTGTGGATTGGTGTATATAAGTTGTTATTTTGTTGTACAGCGATTCACGGCGTTGTAGGTCCCTAAGCCTGCATCGGACTTTGCCTTCTCGGAGAGGGAGGCAAGAGACATCGGTGTAATTGAGAAAAAAACTGGGGTACGCGCAAAGTAACGGGCACCCCTAGTTACGCCTGCAAGACGTAGAAGCATTGGGAATTCTCCTGAGGTGATGAAACATATACCTCAGCGTGGAATTGCCTAGAAATTGGAGCTCTTAGCTCGTACGGCCCAATACAGAACAGGCTACGTTGCCTAGTATTGTTTACATACTGCCACAATAAAGCAGTAGGCCATAACCCGAAGCGGTTTAAATCGTCATTTGTTTGTGAAGAATTGAGTTGCCATCATCATTGCTAGATCTACAGCCAGAAGCAAAAATATATAGTCACCAAGGGCCCCTTCATCGGTGATTCTGAAGAGAGGGAAATCATAACTTTCTAAATGCTAACGGGAGGAGGTACCTGACGAAGGGTAACGCAGCTGAGCCTCAGAGAAGACGATAGCGTCAGGAAGGCATTGAACTGAAGTAGAGGGGAGAGAGTAGAGTTAGACAGATAATACTTAGAGGAGGGCCTCTGAGTTAGTTCTGCAGAATTCAGTGGAATAGGATTTCGTGGTGTATAAGCTAGTTGTGTAGGAGCGCCTTTGAGACATTTTAGTCAGATTAGTAGTAAGTCTTCCTCTGACTGGTTAATCGGGACAGAGTGAAAACTAGTGAAGAGTATTCTTGTGGTGTGTGGGACTCCACAGTGTAGTTAGTTAGTAATAGTAGTGTTCAAGTGGTGGTGGCTCTTACTTAGAGACCACCGCCCGGTATATTTATTTAACCTTAGTTGTTTTCGTGTAGTTGTGGAAGAGTGCGTGGTACTTTTGGATAATTGTGCCATTTATTGATTTATTCTTTTTTTCAGGTTGTGCGAACTCGCACGTTATTGTTGTTTTTCTCTGTGTAAAGATTTTTTTGTTTAATAAACGATAAAGTGTGCTCTGGATCAGTTTATCTTTTCACTGTACTGTACCTGTATTCTTTAACTGTACAGTTGTGTCTGTGGCTAGTAATTAGCGCATACCGTATCTCAGCTGAGCGAGAGGCGGTGAGACAGTAGCTAATAAACCAAGTCACAAGTGGCGAGGGAGAGTCAATCTAGGTTCTCACCCTTGAAGCTATAAGTCTCATCCTCCACAGTCACTTTAATTCTCATCTTTATCTTCTCAGACTTTCCTCAAAACGGGTGTCTTGTCTCTTTACTCAGACATACTCTTAATTAAGCCATTTCGTGACAGATAGAGAAAAAGACAATGGAAGTAAACAGAAAGAGACTTAAGTG
Organism: Oreohelix idahoensis; assembly: GCA_024509875.1. Taxonomy (NCBI): domain Eukaryota; kingdom Metazoa; phylum Mollusca; class Gastropoda; order Stylommatophora; family Oreohelicidae; genus Oreohelix; species Oreohelix idahoensis. The sequence goes on from JAMPIV010005003.1 coordinate 302,863, forward strand.
GAGTGATAAAGAGACACCGAGACAGGTATTAAAAATTATGACAAAGATGAAACAAGATAAATGACGAGATATGAAGAAAAACGTGGTTGAGATACTGTCACGAGACGATCGCCTATCTATATTTTATGTCTCTAAATTTATTCTATCATTTTATTCATTTACTAAATGGAACTTAACCAGTAACGAAGTTTAAATTTCTCACAGTCGCTCTTCTTTCTCTCCATTTTCTCTCTCTCCCCCTCTCGTGAGGATATGACCCGGGGTGACCAGAAATTCTATCTGTTTGAATGGGACGATGTCCAGTCCAGTACGCTTGAACCGGCAAGAGGGGCGACTTAATTTATGAGTCCATTGGTATGTTCATGACAGGGTGACCCACGCTTCATCACGTGAGGCACGCGGGAAGCTTGGGCGCGTCTTGTTTAAAATATATCCCCAAAACTGTGAGACCGAACTTTCCCCAAGAGCCTAGTAGAGATAGGACAGGTTTTATCAAACCTCTAAACTCTTTGTAAAGATTTTCTAGCAGAAATTTGCTAAAACAACAGCAAAACTGCTATTGCCTTTTCGTCATGGAAAGATGAGCTTTTAAAGCTATTAGCTCTGCTAACATTAATTAAACAGAATTAAGTGCCTTTACTAAAGAGACAGCTTAGATTATTGGCCACATCCATCACACGCTAAAGCTAAAATAGGGGACCACTACTGTGACCGGATGGCCCACCCTAACATTAGCCGTACCATCAGTTGATATAGAAGGAGTTAGAATGAGATAAGCAAATACGGCGTTTTTCTCACATAACACTGTATATCCAGTTTACACTAACTATCGATGACATAGGTGGGCCGCCCAGACGCTACCTATGGCGGGAGTTGCTTGCCAACGATTGACGTCCTCTCATTTACAGCTTAGTTAAATTTTATGATAAGCCGGTAACGATATTACCAAGACAATGCATTGACGTCAACAGAGGCAGCTAATGAAATAAATCCCTACAATTTTAGGTAACCAATCGAAAGTGGCGAGTCCCCGCACCATTTTCGAGCTCAGCTAAAATCTAATATTCGGTCGTGACTTGGTCCTTCTCTAAGTTCATCTTGCGATATTCAAGGCAAGAACTGCAGAGTTTTTAATAGAGTGAAGATCTCACTACATCGGAGTATTGTGACACACATAATCCTATTTTATCTCATACCAAGTAAGTCGCAGTTTGAACATACTGCACTCTCGTTTAGAACTTCTTCACATCTTTTATTTTCAACTAGAGATGCTTAGGATATGAACACAGACATCTGTCAAGTTAACGAGATATCCAAATTGCTGGAAAATACATATATTGTAGGAGAGGCTCAACGGAATATTAAAGTACTGATAAGTACTAAGAAATCAACAGAAAAGAAAGAATTAATCATTGAAACCGAGTACGTATAGATCCCAGAAAATATTGAGGTAATCAATGGGAAACTTTGCTGTATGAAACCCGTGATCCTGTAAATATTGCCATGGAAATGTTTTGCTGTTGTGGAACTGCAAAAGGAGTTTGACAGAATTACCCCCATAGAATAGCGCCTGCTTCTTTCTTCTGTCACTATTTTATTCATCAGCACACCTTCACTCAATCACTCTCTCCTCTTTTAAAACATAACGTCACAGATACAACGAGAATTTTTGAAGGGATGGAAAGAAAAAAAGATAATAGATTTTTTTAAATGCAGAGATGAAAACAACTAGTAGAACAGAAGAAACATAAAAAGATATTTTTTAAAAAAAATATGGCAATAGGACTAGCGAATGAACTTTATTTATCATGTAGGCCCTTCTAATATTCTGCCTATCTTTTATACGGTATCTATTCATTCTCCTGGAAAATTATTATGTTGCATGATGTTAGAAAGACTTAAATTGCATGCTGACGAAAAGATCAGAGAAGAACAAGCGGGTTTCAGGCCGAAACGATCATGTATTGATCAAATATTCACACTAAGAACAATTATAGAAGAATCAGTGGAAAGGCAATCGCCACTTATTATCACCTTCGTCGATTTTCAAAAAGCCTTTGATAGTCTACACCGCCCATCATTGTGGAAGATACTTACAATCTATGGTTTTCCAACAAAATATGTGAATATAATCAAAGCGCTATATGACAATGCAAGATGTTGTGTTAGAACAAATAAAGGGAATACAGAATGGTTTACAGTAGAAACAGGGGTGAAACAAGGCTGTATTATGTCACCACTACTTTTTGGAATAGCTATTGATTGGGTTATGAGAAACTATACCCACAATGAACAATTGGGTATAAAATGGACAAATGGAAAATTCCTGGGGGACCTGGATTTCGCAGATGATGTAGCATTCTTAAGTTCAACACCAAGACAATCCCAAGAAGCAATAAATAATTTGTGTCATCTCTCGGTTAAAATTGGTCTCCAAATAAATGCCTCTAAAACTAAAGCTATGAACTTTTCTAACGAGACCTTTGATATCATCTTGAACGGGGGAAAACTACAGAAAGTTGAAAGTTTCAATTATTTAGGCAGTAAAATGACTCAGGATGGTGACACAACAAGAGAAATCCATACTAGAATTGCTTTGGCAGCTAGCGCCTTCAATAGATTATCTAACATTTGGAAATTACGATCATTGAATATACATACCAAGCTTCGTCTGTTTAATTCAAATGTTATCTCAGTGTTAACATACGGCTGTGAGAGTTGGAAAATAACAAAATCATTGGAGAACAAGCTGAATACATTCGAGAACAAATGTCTTAGAAAACTCATGAACATCAGTTGGAAAGAATTCAAGACTAATCGACAAATAAGAGAAGACTCTAGGCAGAAATATGTCTCCGACTATATAAGGAAAAGACGATGGTCATATATCGGTCATGTCCTACGAATGCAAAACAACAGAATACCACTACAGGCGCTCACTTGGGTTCCTGAGGGTAAGCGGAAAAAAGGAAGACCAAAAGAAACACTCAGAAGAACAATAATAAGAGAAGGAAGAACGTTGGGCCTAAATAATGTGCAAGAGCTAAGAGGAGTGGCGTCACAACGAACAACCTGGAGAGCACTGGTTTCTGCCTTATGCGCCGTGTTTGGCGCTTAAAGAATTTATTATTATTATTATTATTCATTCTCACATGCACCTGAAATTTTACATTAATAAGTGGCAGAAAATTACGCTGCTGAAGTAACATAAAAGGAAAAAAAAGGTAAAGGATCCCGTTACACTCGTTGAGGCATATTGGGAATATGGTGTTAGGCCCATATTTTCTTGACCATCGGCACAATAGGGGTGATGTGGTCAGCATCACGCCGGCCGCCTTAACCTTCACAGAAGTTGCTCTGGTACCCAATTGGGGCTGGGTCGACCCAGGAGCCGTTTGCGGCCTAAAAAAAATCCCACATCATCTGGGGATCGAACCATAGACCACTGAGCTAGGAAACCAGTGCACTAACCACTATGCTACCGCGGCTCCCTAAAGTAACATAAAGTAACATACTATTTACTGTAGCCAATAATAATCTAAATGAAGGTGTAGAGATAGACGGAGAAATACGATTAAGAAAACTATAAAGAAGTATGCTGAGATAATAAATACTATGGAAATAATAGAAACAGGCGGGGGAAAAATAGTGAGATAAAATGCAGGTAGGCAGAAACGGAAATACTGAGAGAATAAATACAGTCTTAAAGACAGAGATTTGGTGGGAGAAATAGTGAGATAAAATGCAGGTAGGGAGAAACGGAAATACTGAGAGAATAAATACCGGTACAGTCTTAAAGACAGAGATTTGGTGGGAGAAATAGATAAAACAGGCTGTGGGCGGGAGACTCATATAATGAGAAGGATTGGGAATAAGAAACAGACAAAGAGAGAGAGACGGTGGGTAGGGAGAAGAGAAACAGATAAAGTGAGAGTTGAGAGTGTGTGGCAGAAATTGATAGAGAGAAGTGGAGAAAGATTGGGAGGGAAAAAAGACAGAGAGAAAGAGCGAGAGAGAGAGAGAGAGAGGAAGAAAAAATAAATAAAGAGAGTGCGAAGGAGGAACATATAGAGAGAAGATATTGGGATAGAGAAACAGCGATAAAACAGTTAGACTAGAAGGGAGAAAGACAGTGTGTAACAGGTTGGGAGGTTGAAATAGACAGATATATAAAGACAGACACATTAAGAAACATGGAATGAGATAGAGCGAAAAAGATATGGAGTTGACGAATGAAAGATATTTGGAGTCGATAAACATTAAAATGTATAAAGAGAAAAATAGTAGAAACAGATATAAAGGGAGAAATTGGGAGTGAGAAATATAAAGATAAGAGAGACAATGGGATATATAAGAAGACGTGGACAGAAGCAGATGAAGAGAAATAAAGAGAAAGATAAATATAAAGAAACAGATTAGTGAACATAACTTCGGACGGACTAAGATATTTAGAAAAATAGAGAGATGGATGAAAACAGAGAAACAAAAAGATAAATAAGGAGAGATACAAACATATATAAGCAGGGAGCGAAGAATAACACACTAGGTGTCTATGCCAGCTCTGGGATGTGTGAAAGCTTCAGGTGCGAAAGAACTCAAGTGGTTTCTTGTTTATTGCATCTACAAACGGACTCTGTCCAAAAATAACGCGAGAACAAAAACATGCATTCTTGGAAACGATTCTCAATGGGGTATGCAGGTCTTGCCTCCACTTAACCTCCTCATTACAAGAAATGAACTTTCCCTAGAGACTGCTAGTTGCCATGTAACAAATGTTAGTGTTTGTTCACCATATCACGAAGCCATTGACGAGTTATTTTGTAACTTATCCTTCTTGATATTCGATGCTATAATAAGGCAATCACAATTTATTCGTTATTCAATCATTACACGTCAGCCCTCCCCCCTTCTTGGCCTGTTCCATCCGTTTCCCGATCTTCCCTTGTCTTCGTTAGCTATTTCACGTCTGTCTAGTCCTGTCTACATTGTCTTTCAGTTTGCCTATACATCTTTTACCCTGAGAATTCCAGAAAAATGGACTGCCTTGTAATGCCATCAATAGATTTCTTCAATGTGTGTTCTATCCAACAACAGTATCTTATTCTCACTACTTGTTCCACTAAACACAAATAGTAGATAATCCTTATAATCCTTATAATCCTTGAAATTAACATTCATTTGTATGCTAACTGCACTTGCACTGTTGGACACAGAAACGTAACTTTTGAGGTGACAACAGGAGTGCGGCATGGACGCTCCTTATCAACCACTCTGTTTTTAACTGATATAGACAGGGTGATGCGCCAGACAATAGCGGGTGCCCCTAGAGGAATATGATGGACAGCATTCTCTACACTAGATGATCTAGAATACACTGATGACATTGCACTATTCGCACTCTCACTCTCACATCAACACACCCAAGAAAAAGCTGAAAAACTGAATAAACATAAGTAGTATATAATGTACGCTACGGGTATTTTTCTGGCGGCGCGCTGGCGGCGCGACATGACTTTTATATAGCAAAATACTCCGATCGATGCAGGCGGCGCGCCAGGCGGCGGCGCGTGACTTTTATATAGTAATATATTTTAGCCGGAGGGACTTCCTCTGACGAGCAGCTTGCGTCCTGGTAGGTTGTGTGGTTTATTTATGTGTTACAGCATGTGTTGTTGTTTATACAAAATATTTAGTTAGACGTGTATTTATTTTACAACATAGATACAAAGGTTTATAAATAGAAGTATATAGTTAATGAGCTCTTTTAAAAGAATATTGGAGTTAAAGAGGAAAATATAAAAATCGATAACGGCGGCTTAGTTTACTAAGGGGGTTGTTTAAGGGAGCGGGGTATTGTTTTTGTGCTGGCGAGGGTTACGATGTAAAGTGGGGTGTAGGTTAGGGGGGCTTTTTGGCGAGGGTGACGATGTATAGTGGGGTATAGGTTAGGGGGGATTTTTGTGTGATGTATTGCATTGTTATACATATATATTTACATATATTTCAACAATTAGACATATATATACATACAATATATAAAATATAAAAAATCGATAATGACGGAAAATATAAAAAATCGATAATTAGTAGGTTACTAAGGGGGTTTTTGAAGCGAGTGGAGTCTTTTTGTGCTGGCGAAGGTGATGATGTATAGCGGGTGTAGGTAAGGGGGAATTTTTGTGTGATGTTGTATTGTACTGTTATACATATATATTTACATATATTACAACAATTAGACATATATAGACCTACAATATATATATATATATATATATATATATATATATATATATATATATATATATATATATATATATATAAAATATAAAAAAATCGATAATGACGGAAAATATAAAAAATCGATAATTAGTAGGTTACTAAGGGGGTATTTGAAGGAGTGGAGTTTTTTTGTGCTGGCAAGGGCGACGACGCATGTTGGGGTTTAGTTGACGGTTGTGTGTGTGTGTGTATGACTCAGGAGTGACGTGTTAGAGACTTGTCTAGACCAGGGACAGCATCTAGAGGTGGGAGTGAAGTGTTAGAGGTGGTGTGGGTGGTATTGCTTTTGGTTTGCTTGGTGTTGTGTGTTGTTGTTTATGTTTACAATATTTAGTTATACTTTTATATATATATATACATATATATATATATATATATATATATATATATATATATATATATATATATATATATATATATAGATATATATATATATATATATATATATATATATATAATAAAAATCGATAATGACGGAAAATATTTTTAAAAATCGATAACGGCGGCTTAGGTTACTGAGGGGGTTTCTGAAGCGAGTGGGGCTTGTTGTGCCGGCGGGGGTGACGATGTATGGGTGTGTACAATTTGGGGTGTAGCAGGTGGTTGTGTGTATGACTCAGGAGTGAAGTGTTAGAGACTTGCCTATACCAGGGACAATATCTAGAGGTGGGAGTGAAGTGTTAGAGCCTTTACTAGGGCTATTTAGTTATATATTTATTTTACAACTATTTAGTTATGTATTTTTTTTACAACATAGAAGTATATAGTTAATGATCTCTTTTAAAAGAATACTTGAGTTAAAGAGGAAAATATAAAAAATCGATAACGGCGAGTAGGTTACTAATGGGGTATTTGAATCGATTGGAGTCTTTTTGTGCTGGCGAGGGCGACGACGTATGGGTGTATTGTGGCGACGCATGGGTGTATTGCGAGTAGTTGGCGGGGCTGCCGACTCGTGGAGTGTGTTGGGGTGTGGTGTTTTGTGTGATGTTGTATTTTGTGTGATGTTGTATTGTGCCCGTAGTGTGTTTGTTTAAGGCGGGTGTGCCAGCATCGAGAGGTGGGAGTGAAGTGTTAGAGACTCGCCTATACTAGGTCTAGCATCGAGCGGTAGGAGTGACATGATAGAGAAGTCACTATACTAGGGCCAGCATTGAGAGGTGGGAGTGAAGTGTTAGAGACATACCTATACTAGAACCAGCATCGAGAGGTGGGAGCGAAGTGTTAGAGACATGCCTATACTAGAACCAGCATCGAGAGGTGGGAGAGTGAAGTGTTTGTTGCAGGGTGTAGCTGGCGTGTGTGTGTGTGTGTGGTTGTGTGTGCGGGGCATTTTTGGTTGTGTGTGCGTGCGTGTCGTAAACGCTGGCCTCGGTAAAAACAGAGAGTTGCTTAGTTGAAAAAACTAATCGATTGTTGACGCATTGTCGATATGAAAAACATTTTTGTGCGCCGCGTCCAGACATGTCTGTCCAGGTGATGGTCTATGGTATAGCAATATATTAGTTCGATAATGGCGGTTAGTACATTCTTTACCGCTGTGGTGAAGTGGGATGTTATAAATATTTATAGGGGACTTAGTGTACTGACTGAGATCAGCTGTGAAGGTATCTATATCTAATAAGAGTAGTGTATTATAGAAAACCTTACTTGCTGCCACATATATATATATCTCAGTCAGAATTATTCTGGAATAGTGTGATGACTACGTTGTATGTCTAGGGTATGTGTATGATGAAGTGTAAGTCATAACAACAACAGACAGATAAACAATTTAATTTATTCCACCACACTTGACAACACTGTGACACTCACATACATAAAACACTCTACAAGGATATCTTAAAGGAGTCACTGATAACTTTTCAAATAACAATATGTATTCATTGCTGTCATGAATGAATAGGTGTCCTGATTCAAATACAAAGGGAACCAGGAATCACAATCAATTTTAATTACAAGTTATATGTACAGAATTTATCAATATGAATATTGTAGTGACATATATATTATTAAAAGTATCCTATGTGTGTCAGTTGTGTAGTAGTAATATGAGGTAATACTGGTTTTGTTTTGTTCAAGCTCTGTTGGTATTTGTCATCATGACTTCAATAGTTTGTCTTTATTGGAACTAGTATTGGAGATGTTCTCAGTTCCTGATATTAAAACAATTTACTTCCCCTCTTAAGTTTATGTTACAATGTTATTTTAAGATGGGGGTACATAATTTTGAGCTCAGCTGGCCACATCAGCTTATCTTGCGTGATGGCGGCAGGAAAAGACTCCTCTGCTCGATTTCTCCCCTGTGCTCTGGAGACACCTCACTGATAGCTAAATGGACCAAGGAGTATGCTGTCCGACTCTGGATTCAGCAAAGCTCTGACCAGGTGCTGCTCAATACCATCAAGACCACGGTCCCTGAAAACAAGAAGGATGTACCTTCTACTTCATAACTAATTGATACTCTAGTTATACACTGAGCACAATACATCACAAACATTGAGTTCAGAGCGTTAGGCCAACTGTCAGCTTCATCTGAAATACTTTATACCAGTATTAACCTCCTTAATGGTTACTACGCCTCTGCACTTCCAGCATTATTTCTTTCTAGTCAATCATCTAGGTGTCAGTGTACGGTTTGGCCATTCCATGCCGTTTTACTTTCCTCCGACACCTTCTGTTCAGGCTGGAGCATTATAGGCTTTACATCATGTTTGCTACTGAACTACACATATATACAGGCATAAATTAACAATTCACATTCAATTTTCATTAAAAGATACTGAATGTTTCAAGCTTACCACAATTCATAGAATAAACACAGATACGTTGACTAGCAATGAATTCTGGCACAATTACTGGCACAAATTCCCATCTGCTTATGTTCCAGGCTTTATTTAGCAAAAATATGAGCTGGCTTCAACGCACTGTTGCTTTATCAAGCTTATTTGAACTAGTGGTCTCGAACTAACGCTCCTAAGTGATTATATCAGCGAGTCTGGCCAATGGAGCCACGTTTCGACAAGTGTTTGAAAAAATGTTACCTTCCTACGTCTCCCCTAACAACCAAAGATAGTATTTATAGTCCGACCAATCGTGTTTAGTCTTATATTTGTTGCGCTCCAATCAATTTGGAGTTTACATGGTAGGCTATTTCCGTACGCACGGTTTTTTTAAACACGTTATAAAAAAATTTTATGAGCAGAAATGATTTCATGCTGTCAGGCATCCCCACTATTTTATTTTGGTTATAACTTGTTAATTCCTAGACTATTTGCGTAACGTTTTACATATTCTTTGTCAGCAAGCCCTAAGGAACCCAAATATACAAATTTAAAAGAGCTAAGTGGCTGCGTTCAAAATATGCAATTTCTTCTACCTTCTGTTTCGACGATGTGCTGTCTGGGTACTGTAATGTTTTCAAACGTAAACCCATCTATTGTCATCTTTTCTAATAAGAGGTTTTTCAGGATTTAAAAACCTAACTCTGGGCAGGGTAGTGAATTTATCACTGTCCGTCTGAAAAAAAAAAGTTAGTGCATGTGGCCTTACACGCGTGATAGTAGTAATTGTGTATCGCGCGACGCGTGTTGGGGGTGGCATTAATAGCGAGACGCGTGTTTAATTCTGCATGCGTTCCGCTTTATGCCTCTCCCTTCTCTCTATCCTTTAGTCCATCTGTCTTTAGTTACGCCGTGTATACAATGGAATGAATGAAATATTAAAATTAGGTCATTGATCAGCTTGGTATCTCAATGTTTTTCCAAGAAATACAGCACACGTTTCATTGAAGAAAGCGGGCAATAATATAGTAGGCTTTTACTATCAACGTGAAAGCGTTACAATTTGCAGACGAAGCAGAAAACAAGGGGGATTTCGAGTACAGTCATTGTGACAGCACTGTTCTTTACCATTCTTCTTCCTTTTATTAAATTTATTTATTAGGCTTTGCATTTTCCTATTAATTTATATATGTGGATTAGAATATTTCACGACAACCGCCCCGCGCTTGTAGTTTAGTGAGAACCACCAAAAACGTGTGTTTGTCTAAGGTGTTGTGGTTGTTTATTGAGCGAATTAGTACTAGATTTATCGTGCTCCCCGAATCAAACCAGGGGTTTTCTTCTCGTATAATGTTCTACCCTGACATTTCTGACAAACGATTCAGGTTTTACCCTCACTAGTAAGAAACTCGGATCGATGGTCCGCGCAAATCCCGCTGAATATACGCTAGATGTATATTTATCAGATCAGTGAGGGCGGATGCCCATGCGCGCATAACTTCACACGTCAAAAATAATCTTTACAGGAGCGATTATTTGTTGATATTTCACTGTCGCTGTTAAAGAGACCATACCACAGACTTGTGTAGATTGATCAATTATTGTGGAGGTAGTGTATTCGTAAGCAATAACAGGAGATTTTTGTGTATTTCATGAAAGTTTAGGTATAGGTACACTGTCCAAAATGTGCCCGTGAGGTTATATAAAGTTGCCCATGAGGTGATAGAAATGCGCCTGTGAGGTGATAGAAATGTGCCCGTGAGGTGATATAAATATGCCCGTGAGGTGATAGAAATGTGCCTGTGAGATGATAGAAATGTGCCCGTGAGGTGACATAAATTGACCGGAAGGTTATAGAAATATGCCTGTGAGGTCATAGAAATGTGCCCGTGAGGTGATAGAAATGTGTCTGTGAGGTGATAGAAATGTACCCTTGAGGCGATAGAAAGGTGCCCGTGAGGTGATAGAAATGTACCCGCCGGTTTTGGTAGGAAACTTTAGATATGACTCAACAAAGTATTTTCGTACGTGTAACAAAGGCTGGCCTCGGTAAAAACTTACAGTTGCGCTTAGATGATGAATTTTCACTGTCACTTTTAAAGAGGCCATACCGCAGACTTGTGTAGATTGACCAATTATTGTGGAGGTAGTGTATTCTTAAGCAATAACAGGAGATTTTTGTGTATTTCATGAAAGTTTAGGTATAGGTACACTGGCCAAAAGTGAACTTATCAGAACGTTGTTATCTATGTGGATGTGTTGTAGTCTTGTTACAAACAACAACAAGCTGATTTAGACGTAGCTTTAACATTTTTTTTATTGGAAGAAGTTGTGCTTTTACCCTTTTACATGAATATAACAACCGATTTGTTCCAAAACTTTCATGCAACTATGTTGCTACTTGACTTGAGAAGAAGGAATTTTTATAAGCACTCACTAAGTGAATTCCCTTTTTCCTGCCCGCTATAGAATAAAGAGGAAAATATAAAAAAGTAATACATGTTATAGAGGAAGATGACTAAGGAGTGGTGGGGATGATGTTGGTTTTTGTGTTGTGTTGGCGTGTAGGTATTGAGAATATAAGACGATGAGAGGTGCCGTTTGTAATTGTCGGAGGCAGCTATTCTTGTGATGTAAAAATATGACAGGGAATTCCCCTTTGTTGGGTGGTTGTAACTACATATTGAGACGGGCGCTGGGTCATGTGGTAGTTTTCTTTATTATTTATAGTATATCATGAGTAATAAATCCACTCACCCATCTAGTGGTATGTAAGTGACCCGCACACAGCCGTAGTCTCCAACATAAAAAATAATGTCAAACGCTGGACAAGGCCAAATAGACAGTTTTATTGAACACAACCGTAGAGATACATGTCACAGGTAGACTAGCTTATGGCACCAACTAGATCCTCCTTAGTGTTGCAGTCTGTAACTGGAACAATACCGAAGCCAGTTTCATTCATTTTTAATAAAGTTCAAACACGTGCTTTTACCCTCCCTTGTTTTGGAACCGGATCGATGGCCACGCAAAACATCGCTCGTAAATTTCTGTTCACGTCACAAGTTCAAAACACAAGCGATCAATAGTAGAAATTTATAAAAGAAACATTCCTTCGTTCTTGTGTTCGAATCCCCGCGAATTAAGGTTTCCCTTTTTTCATAAGGGCGACATCTGGTGATAGGTTTTATATTGTCCCCCAAGAGGTTTAAACATGCGGCGACCACGGAAATGTAGTACATTAAATAAATGTAACTAAGTATTTGTTCCAGTTATCAAACGGGTATCTATGTTTTGTCCTGCAATTTTCAAACTTTAGTAAAAGCTTTTCTTCCAAGCAGCAAAGAGGGTCCCAAAATTTTCTCCCAGGCCTGCGCAAAGGATCCAACCTGTTGGTAAATAGATAAACTGGTAAATACTTCTTTAAATATTTCTTACCGGTGTCAAAATATTTCTTACCGTTAGGCTTTTTTAGTCTATTTTCCATTTCATAATTTTTGCGGCACGACATTTACACTTCCATTTCTTACTTTTGGTATCAAAGTTTTCGTATTTCCATTTCTTAATTTTGGTATCACAATTTTCGTATTTCCATTTCTTAAGTTTGCTCTCACAATTTTCATATTTCCATTTCTTAATTTTGGTATCACAGTTTTCATATTTCATAATTTTGCATCACAACACTCACACTTTCATTTCATAATTTTTGTATCACAGTTTTCATATTTCTTACTTTTGGTATCACAGTTTTCATATTTCCATTTCTTAATTTTGGTATCACAATTTTTCTTACCGTTGTCAAAATATTTCTTACCGGTGTCAAAAAAAATTTCTTACCAGTGTCAAAATATTTCTTCCACTAGTCAAAACATTTCTTACAGTTGCCAAATATTTCTTCAAAGGCGAGCATCTTTCATGCGGTGGATATGGCCAAGACAGCGTAGGCTTCCCGGTCTCAGTCGGCTATACAGGCTTTGAAGGCCAGCACATGACAACACCTCAACACTTGGTACTTTATCTTTCCACGAAAGGCCGAGGAGGTGGCGCAGACACGGTAGATGGCAGGTAATGAACCTTCTTTCTTGCTTAGCATAGATAGTCCAGGTCTCACTAACATATAGAAGTGTACTGGTGATAAAGTTAGTTGCTTATCCTTTACAGGACGTGGCAATCAACCCCAGCTTTTATTGGCTGTTTGTAATTTTTCTAGGCAATTTTTTCATTCAGTAGTTTGCCATTGCTTTCTGAACTGGTGATGCAGGTGTTATATACCGCAGCTTTAGTCTTCGTTGTGAGTTTGGCGTTTCCCCAAACACGTGATGTGAGTTGAGTAAAAATAGCTGCAGCTTTGTTAATGAGGTTATCAATTTCGGTGCCCAGAGAGAGTTTATCATTGATGATATACACATGGTATGTGTGAACCACGTGGTGTTAAGTCCGCCGAAGTGACGCTAACTGTGTTACCGCTAGTTATGAAATCAGATCGAGGGTCGGGGCAGATTTCGCGAGGAAACAATTGACCATAGACCGCGTGAAACTCCGTTAGCATAAAGGATCAAATTGCTTCGGTTAGGGTGGGTGTCGTCAGCGCTAAATATAGATTATCGGTAGCCAGCTCGCGTGATACAAGGGAAACAAGTTTATGTATAACCAAATAATACTACAAGATCAAAAGAACATAAACTTGCTTTTGGTTTGCTTGGTGTTGTGTGTTGTTGTTTATGTTTACAATATATATATATATATATATATATATATATATATATATATATATATATATATATATATATATACATATATATATATATATATATATATATATATATATATGTGTGTGTGTGTGTGTGTGTGCGTGCGTGCGTGATTGCCTGCCTGCCTGCCTGCGTGCGTGCGTGCGTGCGTGCGTGCGTGCGTGCGTACGTACGTACGTACATGCATACATACATACATACATACATACATACATGTCCGCATACATACATACGTACGTACGTGCGTGCATGCATGCATGCATGCATGCATGCATGCATGCATGCATGCATGCATGCATGCATGCATGCATGCATGCATGCATGCATGCATGCATGCATGCATGCATGCATACATACATACATACATACATACATACATACATACATACATACATACATACATACATACATACATACATACATACATACATACATACATACATACATACATACATACATACATACATACATACATACATACATACATACATACATACATACATACATACATACATACATACATACATACATACATACATACATACATACATACATACATACATACATACATACATACATACATACATACATACATACATACATACATACATACATACATACATACATACATACATACATACATACATACATACATACATACATACATACATACATACATACATACATACATACATACATACATACATACATACATACATACATACATACATACATACATACATACATACATACATACATACATACATACATACATACATACATACATACATACATACATACATACATACATACATACATACATACATACATACATACATACATACATACATACATACATACATACATACATACATACATACATACATACATACATACATACATACATACATACATACATACATACATACATACATACATACATACATACATACATACATACATACATACATACATACATACATACATACATACATACATACATACATACATACATACATACATACATACATACATACATACATACATACATACATACATACATACATACATACATACATACATACATACATACATACATACATACATACATACATACATACATACATACATACATACATACATACATACATACATACATACATACATACATACATACATACATACATACATACATACATACATACATACATACATATCAGAATCTTTATTCTCCATAAAATACATTAATATGTACAGACATGATATAATAGATACAACATGGCAAATAGGAGAATCATTAGAATTTACATAAAGTGTTGAAGACGTCTCAAGTAGTTATATGTGGGTGTTTTTACATCGAACCTTCGTTTTACACATACATAACAAAATTTTAAGCTTTCTAAAAGACATTGGCATATAATGATATGGTATACCCTGCCAAAAATGAGAATTATTGAAATTTACAAAATGTGTGAGGAATACCATTCAAGTAGAGCAATATGGTTGTTTTTACATGGAGGTTTTATCAGAATTTTGTTTGCCATAAAAAAAAAAACTTTGACCGCTAGTGGAGTGAGATATTAAATATAGCATCAAATACAATAGTCGTATGGTATAGTATACAGAGGAACACAATTGAGTTTAAACTGTGTGGAAAACATCCCAGCAATTCAAAATGGGTGTTTTTTACATCGAAGTTTCCATATTCTGTAAGAACCTATAATTGCACTAATACTGACATATTTACATAAAACCTTTGCTTCAAATTTCCGCAACCCTAGCGACATTAATCCACTCACACACTTTGCATGCACATGACCCAAACTACCAATTATCAGTACGATTACATGCGTACGGTAGCCTAGTTCGTTAATTTCTGCAGTCAATGGATAGTACTTATCAAATTTATGTTGGTAACATTTATCTAAATGGGCATCATATGGTATTGCTGCCTCCACTATAAAAGCTGTTTTGTTCTGTCGATTGATTATTGTTAAATCAGGTTTTACGGCATGAGTCTTAAATGAGGCGTTGCTGCTGCCGAAAAGTGATGGTTTAACTATTATCTCTTTGTTTATTGTTATGTCACCTTTATTATTGTATGCAGATTTCAGCTTCTCATAAATAATGTCTACAGCTCTATTGTGCCTTTGTTGGTATAATGTTTGAAATTTGGTACATCCATTCAATAAATGTGACACTGTTTCGTATGGGTGGTTACATATTTTGCACATTTTCGTGTATGTCTGTGGGTAGTATAGATGTAAAAGACTTTCGCATTCCAGCAACTGTAACCTCGATCTCACAGCAAATGAAAGTATTTTATCACTTAATTTAAAATTAGATAGAAAACTAGATGACAATGAGTGGTTTACACATTTCATTTCGCGCAACTATTCTCCCTTGTGACGATTTACTTTTTAGTTCACTTAGAATTAGGTTAAGTTTATGTGATTTAAATCCAGAATAAAAAGCATTTGCTGACTTATATGTTAGACTTACATCTTCATCTACGTCTAATTGTACACTGTAATGGCCACTGTCATCCACTTTCACACTCACTCCTTCACGCGCGCATTCTTCATTCAGTTCTACCCAAAATGATCTTGGCCAATTCACCTTCGATCTTTTAGCTAGATGGTTTGTTTCGTTTAACTCGTAGCTTGCAAAGTTATTCCTATCTTCACCTACTTGGTCTATTTTACGTTTTTTCATATGTCTATCTAACGAGTTTATTGCTGCAGTTTTTACAAGATTATCATCACAATTGAGCATACTGATAAGGAATGAAATATGTCGAGAGTGGTATAATATGAAGGGGTTTGGTATGCCAAGGCCACCCTCGACCTGGGACAGAAGAAATAGCTCCTTGTGGATGATTCATTTAGCACTAACCATGTTCTAACGTGTTGTACAATTTCATCTTCAATTTCTTTAAGTTGTTTTTCTGTAAAGTGTATGTTAGAAAAATAAAACATGAGAGGACCGAAACACATCGGGTTAATTAATGAGATCTTTGCTGATGTTGGTAGTGGGGCACAGCTTAATTTTGTTAAATTTGACCTAAATTCTAATATAAGGCTGCTTGCTTGAAACTGGTCCGATGTATTATCAATTGTAATGTCATGTCCTAGGTATCTGTAGGAACGCCCTCGATCAGAAGAGGGGATTTCATGACCTTGGATATTAATGTCCGCCTTACAAGTTTTGACCCAATTGTTTCCGCTTCGCTGACCGCTGAACACTGCACACTTTTGTGGCTTAACCTCCATCCCGCTGGTCTCCATAAATGCTGTTGTCTTCTGTGCCATTGATTGTAGGTCGT
>JAMPIV010005003.1:322500-440602 GCA_024509875.1 Oreohelix idahoensis
AAGTCTCGCAGCCGTATGTTGCTACTGGGAATATACATGCTCTGATCAGTTGTAACTTTGTTTCTTTGCTTGTGCCTTGCCATAGGTTTTTCATCTGTATTAGCTTATGTGAAGCAATTGCAAGTCTTCTTTTAATTTCTACTGCACAGTCGCCAGAGCTGTTAATGATTGATCCTAAGTATTCGAATTCATTGACACTTTCCAGTTCTTCGTTATCAATTTCAATTTCTGGTTTGGTCTTTACTTTGTCTGTTGTCAATACTTTGGTCTTCTTGGTGTTTAGGTATAGATTCTGGGCCTCGCTGTGTTTTTTGGTTTTAATTGTTTAAGTCCTTTTGGGTTGGTCGATAGGAGGACTGTGTCGTCAGCATATCTGATTTCCGGGATCTGGTACCCGCCGATGTTAAATGAGTCAAACTCTGTGTGTTCTTGGTCATCTCTTACGTTTCTCATGATATTCTCGGCATAAATGTTAAACAGGTAAGGGGAAAGGGTAGCTAACATACATAATAGCAAAATAGGTCTGTTTGAGGTCATAAGTGGTAGCAGAAAGGCATTCTGTAACTCACATAAACTGTTATCTTCAGGAGCCTTCACAGCTGACCTCATCCAGTACACTAGGTAACATAGCAACCACGCAATAACATCAAAAACCACTACTGGTTTAAAGTGAGGTCTAATGACTGTTAAAACTCTTTCTTTGTGTAGTTGTTAACTCATACTGGCTACTAGTTGTTGAATCATGCTTTATTTGCTAAATGATGTGAATGTCCACCAGTGGATAAATGTAGATGTTGGGACTGGTGTAGTAAAGTGTAACGATTGTCAACTCATCAAACCCAGCACAGTTTTGGTCATACAGGTCATCTTGTCCTGGAACGTGATGAGGCTCCGACAAGAATGTGAGTGTAAACAATGAGTGTGTATCTGAATGTCAGTACGCGAATGGTAGAATGATTCGATAGAGTTGACAGGTTGGTAGTACATCACTCATACTCACACTGTTCGAATTCAAGAAGTACTGGAACTACGGTGGTCTTTTTATAACATTTAATGGGACGCACACTTGGACAGTACGTGTATGGTTACAGGAACAAATGTCGACATAGACAGCATAATGTTGATCACAGGAATATCATCTTAAGTTAGCATTCATGCTTGGCAAATATCATAATGGAGCATTCGTAAATAAGCATTCAGCGTTCCATCATGTAAATCATCTGGCTTTACTGACTGGGCACGTCAGACCATAACCAATATATAGGAAGGCTCCTAGACCTAACCTCGTCTAGCGAATATTCCTTCACGTAAAGTTCAATATATATATATTTCATAATATAGGAATCCCAGACATGGGTTCTCACATGTAGCAGTGATCTCTTGGTTCATCGAGCGATAGTACAGGCATCCCTTTTTCTCACTCGATAAATACAAAGTATATGAATTTCAACATGGCTGTTCTCTCTCTCGTGAGCTTCACTCACTATAGAATATAGACCAAAATTAGTCATTCATTAAATGTCCTCATTTCTTCATAGGTTCTCTCATAGAGGTAATTGAATAATATCATACAATCCAGTGCTGATACATAGGAATGTCTTCTTCCTTTGAATGGATATTCTTTTTAAAAGTACCACTGTGCATCTGCTTATCAACAACGATGGCGAAGCCCAAGTTCATAATAAATTGTGGTTTTACCTTTTTATGCGAAATATAACTTTGCCATTCCTTGGCAAAAGAGAATAAACACTGGGGTAAAGTACATACAACATGTCTAAATGATTATCACTTTTCCCCATCCATATATAGATCACTATTTCGGCAAAAAGCCTGCTACAACAAAACTCGGCATCCTCACAGGATGACAGCCATGGATCACACCCTTTGCTAGCGATACTTCCGCTGCATAGCCTTTGACCTTTTCTAGCGACAACCAAATTAGTTCGACTTAGAAATGCAAAGATATCCATATATAAGACAGACTCGTCCTACTCATACAAACACTACGTATAAATTCAGGCCATAGATATACTGAAGCAAGAACAATCTATTCCTACCCAGCCACAGAATAAATCGCAGTAGGCCTAGAGTCGTCTGCGGAGTCCGATCGAAGATGACAGAACTATTTTCAAGGGAAGCAACCCAAAAATGACTTCTCCTTAAGCACTTAAAAAGGAAATACTTTGCTTCCAAAATATTTGCGAACATAATAAGAATATAAATGTATTATATTGCAAGATAGTAAAAATTGCCCTTTACAGTCTTACCACACCTCCCGGGAAAAAAAAAAAAAAAAATTTTTTTTTTTTAAATACATCTAGGAGCACCGTAGAATAGGCTCACAACGCAAGAATACTGCGCAGATGAAAATATCAGGAATAACTATAATTCCTAATATGACTGGTGAGAATATATATCTCAAAATCTGAGAGAAATTGTTTCCCTACGAATAAATGTTTCCAGGAAGGTGTGATGTACGTATAATACAATTCTGGTAATTATACAATGCATACCAAAAATTCACACTACAATCTTAAATTTATGATTTATGAAGAAACAATCATCAAAGAACAGCGGTGAATTAACATCAATAAACCGCTAAGTAGCGATACCATCATTCTATTATTAAATTACAAATGTGTATCTTAGTAAAGAAACAAAAAAATAACTGTTGTAAAGTTATACATATTAAAAAGATCCAATATTTAACAGTTAAGTGGCATCATGTGGGCATCTGGACAGAATGTCCGCCATCACATTTTCTGAACCACGGATAGCTCGTACCGAAAAATGAAAAGGTTGAAGAGCGATTGCGTATCGAGTTGATCTCGAGCTCTTCAAGTTCTTACTTTGGATAGCCGTAAGAGCTTTTTGGTCAGTTTCCACTACGAAATGCGCGCCCAGAAGGAATCTTTGGAGTTTGAGAATTGACCAAACCATTGCCAATAATTCACGGTCTAAAACCGAGTAATTCCTTTCTGCAGCATTAAGTTTTCTGGATATGTACATTACAGGATGCAGAGTTCCAGAGTACTCTTGCATTAGTGCCGCTCCAATCCCAGTGGATGAAGCGTCACTACGAAGAACAAATGTCTTATCTGTTGTAGGTAACACTAAAATAGGTGGTGATGAAAACATAGTTTTGATCTTCTCTAGTGAAGATTGGCATTCATGAGACCAGTGAACCATGTTAGGCGACCCTTTCTTTAATAGTGTAGAGAGAGGTGCCATGATAGAGGACAGATTCGGAATGAAACGTCCATAAAATTGTATGAGACCTAAAAGACTTCGCACTTGCTTTTTAGTCCTAGGGATAGAGATGTTAAGTATCTTAGTGATATTATGGTCTTCTGTCTTCAAGAAACCGTGACCTACTCGATGGCCTAAGAAAGCAATTTCGCTAAAGCCAATACAAGCTTTAGATGGTTTTGCTGTCAGGTTATACTCACGCAGAGTTGATAATAATTCAACTAATCCTGAATAGTGATCTTCCCAAGTATCGCTGAAAAGACAGATGTCGTCTAGATAAGCAATGACATCTGACCGATACGATAGGATTCGACGCATCATGCGTACAAATGTAGCTGGTGCGTTCATAAGGCCGAAAGGCATAAAATTCCATTGGAAAAGGCCTCTGGGAGTAGAGAAAGCGGTAAGAGGTTTGGCGCGTTCGGATAATGGAACTTGCCAATATCCTTTAGACAAATCAAGTTTAGTGAAAAAATGCGATTTAGAAAGACGAGTAAGTAACTCTTCTAGTAAAGGCATAGGTTCAGCATCGAACTTCGTAACTTGATTCAATTTGCGATAGTCAACGCAAAGACGTATGTTATTGTCTTTTTTTCGAACAATAACCATCGGCGAAGAATATGCAGAAGTGGATGGTTCGATTATTTGTAAATCTATCATTTCATCCAACTCCTTTTCAACCTGTGTTTGGAAATGTATAGGGATAGGATAAGGCCTAACCCTAATTGGAGTATGTTCAGTTAGAACAATGTCATGCTCAATGACATGAGTTTGTCCAGGGATGTCAGTGAGGACATCCTGAAATGTTTGTAACATAGACGAAACTTGTCGCCGTTCTCCTAGAGACAAATCAGGAGAAACAGTAACGTCTTTCCATGATTCACTAGAATGAAGTGGGATCATTGGAAGCGGGAGATTAACATCCGAAAAACTTGTTTCCTCATCCTGTATTACAGACAGTGATGAGTAATGACCATGTTTGACATGAGAATCGTCCGTTGCCTGGAAAATAGGCTGTAGATAGTCAGGACGTTCATGGAACTCCGTAAGCATATTGATGTGGAAGGTTTTATGCTTCCCGTTAATATCGACGATGTAGTCAACATCTGAAATTTTCGATATTATATCGTACGGACCTTTCCAACTAATAAGGAGTCTATTTTCACGACAAGGTAGCAAAACAAATGCTTTGTCACCAGGACAAAGTTGTCGTAAAGTTCTCTTCTTATTAGCAAATTGTCTTGCCTTCTGCTTAGCAAACTCAGAAGAGGACGTTGCCAATTTGCATGCTTCGATAATCTTTTGTCTCAGCGCGATGACATACTCGTAAGAAGATTTTGTGTCATCGTCAATATTGTCAGCTGTTATAAGATCATGCAGCAAAGACATTGGGCCGCGCGGTCGCGCGCCAAAGACAAGTTCAAAGGGCGAAAAACCCTGTATGTTCATTGGGGACCTCTCTGTACGCGAAGAGGGCCGCGGGTAAAACCCTATCCCAATCCTGAGGATGATCCTCAGTTATCTTCCCTAATAAGTTCTTAAGTGTTCTATTTAGTCGCTCGACCATCCCATTGGACATAGGATGATAGATGCTACTCAAAGATCTCTCTATCTGTAGAGTAGACATTACTTGAGACATGGTATCCGATATCAGTTGGGTGCCATGATCTGATAATATTTCTCCGGGGAATCCCAGCCGAGAAAATATAAGCCAAAGAGCATCTGCAATGTCAGCGGTAGTAATGCTCTTTAGAGGGATAGCCTCTGGCCAACGTGTGCACATGTCTACACACGTTAAGATAAACTGATGTCCTCTAGCAGATTTGATCTTGAATGGACCAATGATGTCTATCGCCATTTTCTGGAATGGACGAATAGGAATATCTGCAGCCTGAATAGGCGCAGCATGACGAGGACCTTTGGATTTGACTTCTTGACATACTTTACAGGATCGACAATAGATCCGTATGTCCTTGTTCACAAAAGGCCAAAAGAAAGCCGCAAGAACTCTTGACTTAGTACGGGAAAAAACCCATGTGACCAGCACACTGAGAGTCGTGTGCATGTTGTAAGATCTTAACTCTCAAATTCTTGGGTACAAGAATCTGAGAATGACTTGACTTAGTGGAGTCTTGCACCATACGTACAAGTACGCCATTCTTCATTGTAATCCAAGATTTACAATTTGAATCTTTATTCGGATCACCTTTTGTTACAAGAGTGAAGAATTTCTTAAGAGTCGGATCTTCTTCTTGTTGTTTTATAAACGAGTCACGAGAAATTACCAAGGGATCATCTTGGTTATGCACTTCATTATCTTCAACAGATGAAGTTTCAGGCATATTGAGAGCTTGAGCTCTAGTGACTACTGCATTAGCAGATTGCATATTTTGATTTTCCCAAACGGAAATTTGCTCCGGAGTACATTCTTTGACTCCGTGAATGCGACCGATGATAAGATCAGCGATCGGATCCGGCAAAAGACATGCGTGTACATCTCCTGTGAAGAAAGGAGTAGCAATCCTAATGATAGCGGTAGAGTATTTCTCTATGGTGCCGCCAAATGTTACGCATTTGACTACTTTGCCTGTAGAATGAGAAGGATCTATGAGTGACTGCCTAACCCCAATAGTTGTGCATCCAGAATCAAAAAGTACTGAGACTGGATTGTCATTTACTAAACCTTTGTGTAAGACAAGAGAACCTCTCCCATCATGCGCGATTGACGCAGGAAGAGCGGGAAGAGGATGGCCACAGCTTAAAGTAGACACTGTGGTTGGCTCAAATAATGTTTTGCATTGGGGGCACTGAGATGCTCTCCCAAAATCAAAAGCGGCACATGCCATATTATTAGAGTCATCATTATCTTTATTTTGTTTATAGGCTTCGTGGGACTCTTGCTGTGCAGAGTTCGCCTGGTAATGAGCTTTATGTTTTTTGAATTGTGCTCTACCTCTGTTATTATTGCCTCTGTACTTATCATTGTTTCCACTATTATAACCTCTACTCGGGTTTGAATCATAGCTCCTTTGGTTACTATCATCATATTCATTATAATGAGTATCTCGGTAATTATGATCCTGTTGTCTCCATGAAGGAAAACTTGGATAGTTTCTAGAATGACTTCCTTTGCGAAAGTTCCTGTAATTATGACCACCCCTGAATCGAGGGCTGTCAGCTCTTCTCCAGGTATTCGAAGAAGAACCCTGAAATGATTGGTTACCTTGGTTCTGATAACTGTAATAGTTACCTTTTTTATTAAACCTATTTTGAGGTCCTTGGAATTTGTGAGAGTGATTAGGGTTGTATGGTGTTGCAGAAGCAACTGGCATACCTTCTTTAACCTTACTGTTGCTAATGGCTACGTCCGGATGTGCAGTGACGTATTGGGTACAATACTGTTCCATTTCTTTTAGAGACTTAGGTTACGCTCATGTAAGAATTCGAGGAAAGGTTTATTTATACTTGACATAATCTTGTCTCTGAGTATCAAGTCCATAAGGGCTTCATAAGTCTTTTCTGTTTTGGATAGCTCAATCCAACGATCAAATGTAAGTCGTGTCCTTGCAATGAATTCTGAGAATTCTACACCTGCCTCAGGCACCATTGTCTTAAACAACTTCCGATAACCCTCTTCAGACAACTGATACTTCTTTAATAAGGCTGCCCTAATAACATCATAGTTATCTTTGTCAGCCTCTTCAACCAAACTTAAACTAGTCAGAGAATCACCTTTCAGATTTTCTGATAACTGGTTAGCATATTGTGATTTGTCCACATTATGTGCTCGACACGAGCGTTCAAATCTGTTTAGCCAGAATGTTATGTCATCACTGGAAGGGTTGAACGCTGGTACCTTGACCTTGTAAGTAAAGGGTTTACCATTACCACTAGATGCTTGATTAACATTACTTATGTTTGTTAACTTTAACTTTTCTAACTCAAATGCTAAAAGTTCTTTTTGGTGTTCATGTTCTCTTATTGCTTTTTTTTTTTCTTGAGCTTCAGCTTGTAATTTTCTCTCTTCAGCAGCAGCCTGTAATTTTTTTCTCTTCAGCAGCAGCTTCATCTTTTCTTTTCTCTTTTTCCATTTCCATCTGGAATCTTTTTTTCATCAGTCTGTATCTGCAATTTCTTTTGTTCATCCTCTCTTTGTAATTTTCTTTCCTCAATCAATGCTTTTCTTTCTTTTCTTTCTTCAGCCAATGCTTTGTCATATTGAGCAACTGCCCATTCTTCTAACTGCTGACCAGTCTTATCAAGAGCCCTGCCTTGTGTGATAAAATAATCCAAGGTAGACATCTTGTCTAATAAGATCAGTAATTTGCAAAAGTAAATAAATTTACTTTCTTAGTCTTAATCAAAGACTTTGTATGATAACTTTGTAACCTGTGAAAAATAGTACTTAACTATCCCAATCACTGTGGGAAACAAGCCTTACAAAGGTCTTGTATAAATCCTTATATAATAACAGCTATAAGTTGCTGGTTCACTCTATAATATAAGTGCAGTGCACCAGAAATAGTGTTTTATATCATCAACTGTGTACCTTTAGTAATAGCAATTAACTATCAGTTGATTCTTGTACATCAATTTATATGATCAACTATATTTTAAATAGTGTATGTCGATCAGGCACAAAACAAAACAGTTATACAGAAAAACATGAAAACATTTGCGGAAATGAAATAAATCAAATGGGAAAAACAATAAAAGATAAACCGCAAGAGGATAACAAATACAAATAACGCCACAGTATATAAATATAAATTGAGAATAGAACTGAAAGATAGAATAGGGTAGACCAACAAATTACAAACAAATCAAAACAAACTAAAGAACAGAGGAATATTACAAAAACAACAATGAGTACAGACTTCACAGCTAACACTAATAGCAACAGCTGTCGCAGCAAATTTCCAATGAAGAAAATTGCACCTATAGAAACGCACACATCAGACCCTCTATTACGTGGGATACTCTGCTGTGTGACACCGCCCAACCGAAACAACAACCCGCTGGATACAAACAAATATCACATATAAATAGTTAAACATAAATACATAAATGCATAAATAGTATGGCAATATGATGTAAATAGAGTGTTGCAGAAAGAATGTGTTGGAATGAAGGCTCAGTTACACTGCCTAATAGTACAGTACTGTGGTACTTTATTAAACAAATACTTCTGGTCTAATTATTTTAAATTCAACACAGAAATAGAAGCTCCATCGTTGATTTGAATGATAACAATCAATGTAGGACTTCTCAGTTCAATAACATTTTCTTTCGCAAACACTGTCAAATATTCTCCAGTCCTGATGTGTAATGTTCTATGTTTCAACCAAGCTCGCTGTGTAACACTGTCAGTTGTATGGCAAATGTCCAATGAACCAAATGTCAACAAACCCTGACCTAGTTACTGCATACTCTCGACAGGACAGGTCACGCTGACATCACTGTAGAGTTGTACTGCTGATGTATTTGTGTGTCGTAACAGACCCCAAGGAACGTCTGGTCTCAGTAGTTTACTTCTCAATATGGTCACTGTGCAGGTTGACCCAGGAAGCTGGCACACCAGTTGTTAAAACTCTTTCTTTGTGTAGTTGTTAACTCATACTGGCTACTAGTTGTTGAATCATGCTTTATTTGCTAAATGATGTGAATGTCCACCAGTGGATAAATGTAGATGTTGGGACTGGTGTAGTAAAGTGTAACGATTGTCAACTCATCAAACCCAGCACAGTTTTGGTCATACAGGTCATCTTGTCCTGGAACGTGATGAGGCTCCGACAAGAATGTGAGTGTAAACAATGAGTGTGTATCTGAATGTCAGTACGCGAATGGTAGAATGATTCGATAGAGTTGACAGGTTGGTAGTACATCACTCATACTCACACTGTTCGAATTCAAGAAGTACTGGAACTACGGTGGTCTTTTTATAACATTTAATGGGACGCACACACTTGGACAGTACGTGTATGGTTACAGGAACAAATGTCGACATAGACAGCATAATGTTGATCACAGGAATATCATCTTAAGTTAGCATTCATGCTTGGCAAATATCATAATGGAGCATTCGTAAATAAGCATTCAGCGTTCCATCATGTAAATCATCTGGCTTTACTGACTGGGCACGTCAGACCATAACCAATACATAGGAAGGCTCCTAGACCTAACCTCGTCTAGCGAATATTCCTTCACGTAAAGTTCAATATATATATATTTCATAATATAGGAATCCCAGACATGGGTTCTCACATGTAGCAGTGATCTCTTGGTTCATCGAGCGATAGTACAGGCATCCCTTTTTCTCACTCGATAAATACAAAGTATATGAATTTCAACATGGCTGTTCTCTCTCTCGTGAGCTTCACTCACTATAGAATATAGACCAAAATTAGTCATTCATTAAATGTCCTCATTTTCTTCATAGGTTCTCTCATAGAG
The DNA here is from genome assembly GCA_024509875.1 of Oreohelix idahoensis. NCBI lineage: Eukaryota > Metazoa > Mollusca > Gastropoda > Stylommatophora > Oreohelicidae > Oreohelix > Oreohelix idahoensis. The sequence goes on from JAMPIV010005003.1 coordinate 332,203, forward strand.
GTAATTGAATAATATCATACAATCCAGTGCTGATACATAGGAATGTCTTCTTCCTTTGAATGGATATTCTTTTTAAAAGTACCACTGTGCATCTGCTTATCAACAACGATGGCGAAGCCCAAGTTCATAATAAATTGTGGTTTTACCTTTTTATGCGAAATATAACTTTGCCATTCCTTGGCAAAAGAGAATAAACACTGGGGTAAAGTACATACAACATGTCTAAATGATTATCACTTTTCCCCATCCATATATAGATCACTATTTCGGCAAAAAGCCTGCTACAACAAAACTCGGCATCCTCACAGGATGACAGCCATGGATCACACCCTTTGCTAGCGATACTTCCGCTGCATAGCCTTTGACCTTTTCTAGCGACAACCAAATTAGTTCGACTTAGAAATGCAAAGATATCCATATATAAGACAGACTCGTCCTACTCATACAAACACTACGTATAAATTCAGGCCATAGATATACTGAAGCAAGAACAATCTATTCCTACCCAGCCACAGAATAAATCGCAGTAGGCCTAGAGTCGTCTGCGGAGTCCGATCGAAGATGACAGAACTATTTTCAAGGGAAGCAACCCAAAAATGACTTCTCCTTAAGCACTTAAAAAGGAAATACTTTGCTTCCAAAATATTTGCGAACATAATAAGAATATAAATGTATTATATTGCAAGATAGTAAAAATTGCCCTTTACAGTAGGTCAACGTTGAATTCTCTACACTTTTCTATGATGATCCTCATGTTGAATATATGATCTCTAGTGCCTCTACCTGGTCGAAAACCCGCCTGTACTTCATTTATTTCTGTTTCTAGCTTTTGTTGCATCCTTTTCATTATGATTTGTAAAAGTATTTTGCTGGCATGGCTTATAAGAGCTATAGTTCTGTAGTTTCCATTCCTTGGGCCAAATTCCGCTTTGCCAGATCTTGCAGCATAATGCATGGTATATACGAGCGCTGCCTTCTCCTCCTGCCTGTATCATTTCAGCTGTTATTTCATCACAACCAGGAGATTTTCCACTAGGCAGTTTTTTTATACACGACATTACTTCGCCTACGGTAAATGGGTCAGTGGCCGGGGCGTGCTTTGGCTCTTGGATGACGATTTCTGCTTTCCATGGGGGGTCGCTTGCAAGTGTATTAAGTCTGCGCTGGCTGCGTTCCTTAAAATGTGTTTCTATGTCTTGTATGTCTATGTTACAGGTGGTGGTCGACAACTTGTTGTTGTGTTTTATAACATTGATGGCTTTACTCTGATCTGTTTCTAACAAGTAAAGTAGTTCCTCTCGTGTCACGCTTCCCGCATTTTGTGTGTTACCATTTTCTTTGTTTCGTTTTAAACTTGGGCAGATGTTATGCCTAATAAAAAAATAGGGCCGCTTCAATAAAGTCATTCAATTGTTGTGTGTCATTCACTTCTTCAGTACTGGTTGTTGGTTCCGGCGTAGTAACAGGAAACTTCAGCAAAATACGCTTGATAAACTTAAGAAACTCAATGCTGAAGGGTTGACCGTCAGGCCGTGTTGATTTGAACTTATTCTCGCTGTCGTAAAATAAACTACACAGTGTTGAAATAATTCGTACCCACCACAACGGATTTGAATGTTCATAAAATGGCTTTACTTTAATAGGCCGCGTTGATATGGCCTTTCTAAAACTGGCTTCAGCAATTACAAAATCCTGCCATGTGTACTCGTTGGTACTAAACGTGTTCCAATAGTCGATGTTCAAAGGGTCGCCATCTTGGTTAGGCTCTGCGAATGTGAACACGGTACTCTTCTCACAACAGAACTTTATTTTACCACTTTTTATAGCTTCCTTCTTGAAAAATTTTAACTTAGAAACAAGTCCAACACTTTGTAAATCCATAACGACGTTATCGGTGGTCGTAACAACGGATATATCTTCCAATAAGACGAAATAAGCAGGACAGCACAAAAGCGCTGCTTGTCACGACGCCATCTTGGATCATTCATTCATTCATTCATACATACATACATACATGCATGCATGCATGCATGCATGCATGCATGCATGCATGCATACATACATACATACATACATACATACATACATACATACATACATACATACATACATACATACATACATACATACATACATACATACATACATACATACATACATACATACATACATACATACATACATACATACATACATACATACATACATACATACATACATACATACATACATACATACATACATACATACATACATACATACATACATACATACATACACACACACATACATACATACATACACACACACACATACACACACACACATACACACACACACACACACACACACACACACACACACACACACATATATATATATTATTTAGTTATATATTTATTTTACAACTATTTAGTTATATATTTATTTTACAACATAGACGTATATAGTTAATGATCTCTTTTAAAAGAATACTTGAGTTAAAGAGGAAAATATAAAAAATCGATAACGGCGAGTAGGTTACTAAGGGGGTATTTGAATCGATTGGAGTCTTTTTGTGCTGGCGAGGGCGACGACGTATGGGTGTATTGTGGCGACGCATGGGTGTATTGCGAGTAGTTGGCGGGGCTGCCGACTCGTGGAGTGTGTTGGGGTGTGGTGTTTTGTGTGATGTTGTATTTTGTGTGATGTTGTATTGTGCCCATAGTGTGTTTGTTTAAGGCGGGTGTGCCAGCATCGAGAGGTGGGAGTGAAGTGTTAGAGACTCGCCTATACTAGGTCTAGCATCGAGCGGTGGGAGTGACGTGATAGAGAAGTCACTATACTAGGGCCAGCATTGAGAGGTGGGAGTGAAGTGTTAGAGACATACCTATACTAGAACCAGCATCGAGAGGTGGGAGCGAAGTGTTAGAGACATGCCTATACTAGAACCAGCATCGAGAGGTGGGAGAGTGAAGTGTTTGTTGGAGGGTGTAGCTGGCGTGTGTGTGTGTGTGGTTGTGTGTGCGGGGCATCTTTGGTTGTGTGTGCGTGCGTGTGTGTGCGCGCGCGCGTCTGTGGTTGTGTGTGCGTGTGTGTATGTGTGTTCGTGTGTGTGCGTGTGTGCGGGTGTGTGTGCTGGTGTTCGTGTGTGTGTGCATGCGCATGTTTGCGTGTGTTCGTGTGTGTGTGCGGGCACGTGTTTGCGTATGTATGTGCGTCTGTGAGTGTGTGTGCATGCGCGTGTGTGAGTATGTCTGTGCGTGTGTGTGTGTGGTTGTGTGTGCGCGCGTGTGTGTGTGTGTGGTTGTTAGTGTGTGTGTGTGTGCGTTTGGTTATGTGTGTACGTGAGCGGGTGGTATGGCTTTTGGTCCTGTCTGGTATTTTTGTGTGTAGGTATTGGTAAGTAGTAGGACAGGAATCCGTGTTTGGTAACTGTAGTCGCTCAAATTCGGCGAGGCTTTCACCCTGCAAAGCCAGCAAATGTTCAAATTCAGGACGAGTTAACGTAATGCCGGTTTTGGTAGGAATCTTTAGATATGACTCACCAAAGTATTTTCGCACGTGTAGTTGTGACAGCGCCATCTTGAGGTCTGTCGTTCTCGGCGCTGGCCCCATCTGGGCAGTCATGTTGTCTATGTGGTTTAGTGCCTTTTGATCACGTTATCTTCAAGCAGATTTATTACAAGGCCATAATAAGCCTACGAATTAGCTGTGTTTTTGCTCTAGTTGTGTAAATCTGTGTTTTCATGCATTCTGGAGCAATAATCGCGTGTGTTATCTGTGTGGCGCAGATTAATGCGCGTAAGCGCGCAGTAAATTGAGTGGTTAGGCCAGGGCTTATAAAAAGGGGTAGCAAGCGGCGAAACTGGGATTGTTGAGACAGCCGCCCAGTGAGAACAGACGAAGAAGACACACAAGAGCCAAGCTGTAAATGCCTTGAGCACGTGAGTTAATTTAAATTAGCATTAGTTTTCTAGGATTCTGAAATTATATCGATGTGGCCATTTTAATGTTTAATGGAATAAATAGATAGATAGATAGATGTGAAAGTTTAAGAGCGATTATTTCATTCTTCAGAAAGGCAGACATAGTGTGAGGCTATTTCACTGCGAAATTTAGATAAGATTAACAATCGCAAGATAGCAACCTCGTGGTGATAAAAGGCGGTGATAGCGAGTCTGATTAAACACGCTCCGCGTGTTAAACCTATAATATGTTATGCCGAGCGACACGCGGTGTATTGAGTTCCAGTTTTTGGTTAAAGCCAAGAATATTATTCTTTAATACAGTCTATGAACACTGACTGGGTGTTCGTTTGATTGTTTGTTGGATTGGTTGTTTGGTGTTCGGTTCTGTTCGGTAGAATTAAATGTTGATCTGCATAAGGCTTTGGGTTGCTTGAATTGTTAAGTCTGCTGCTGAGAGGGTTGCAAGCAACCAATAATTGCAACCCCTGTCAAACGATCCTTTATAAATTTTCTTAGTGCACGGGTCTTGGGTGTGAGGCACCCCCTAGCGCCCCTGTCACATAGTAAACGCTGGCCTCGGTAAAAACAGAGAGTTGCTTAGTTGAAAAAGCTAATCGATTGTTGACGCACTGTCAATATGAAAAAATTTTTTGTGCGCCGCGTCCAGACATGTCTGAAACATGTCCAGGTGATGGTCTATGGTATAGCAATATATTAGTTCGATAATGGCGGTTAGTACATTCTTTCCCGCCCTGCGCTTGTAGTTTAATGAGAACCACCAAAAACGTGAGTTTGTCTAAGGTGTTGTGGTTGTTTATTGAGCGAATTAGTACTAGATTTATCGTGCTCCCCGAATCAAACCAGGGGTTTTCTTCTCGTATAATGTTCTACCCTGACATTTCTGACAAACGATTCAGGTTTTACCCTCACTAGTAAGAAACTCGGATCGATGGTCCGCGCAAATCCCGCTGAATATACGCTAGATGTATATTTATCAGATCAGTGAGGGCGGATGCCCATGCGCGCATAACTTCACACGTCAAAAATAATCTTTACAGGAGCGATTATTTGTTGATATTTCACTGTTGCTGTTAAAGAGACCATACCACAGACTTGTGTAGATTGATCAATTATTGTGGAGGTAGTTTATTCTTAAGCAATAACAGGAGATTTTTGTGTATTTCATGAAAGTTTAGGTATAGGTTCACTGTCCAAAATGTGCCCGTGAGGTTATATAAAGGTGCCCGTGAGGTGATAGAAATGCGCCTGTGAGGTGATAGAAATGTGCCCGTGAGGTGATATAAATGTGCCCGTGAGGTGATAGAAATGGGCCTGTGAGATTATAGAACACACGCAAACACGCGCATGCACACACACACACGAACACACGCACACACACGAACAATTTGAATTTTCTGGCCGAATACAATCACCTACAAGTAACTGCTAACTCGGAGCTACCAAGAAGACATGCGCATCATCATAGCGGGTAGACGCTGGAATTGGGTTGGCCATATCTTCATAAGAGACCCTGACAACATGGCCAGAACTACCATGCTATGGACACCAGAAGAAAAGCGAAAATGAGGCTGGCCGAAAGCTACCTTGAGGAGCACATTGGAGACAGATATGCAAAGCATGAGTCAGAGCTGGGGCAACACATGAAGGATGGCTGCAGACAGAGCAGAGTGGAGACAGTTTGTTTTCTGCCTTGCAAGACGCCACCAGGCGTGATGGTCACTGATTGCGTTGCTAGTCAGCAGCCAAGGACCAAAGAATAAAAAAGAAGCCTGTTCCAAAAATTACAAGTACAGTAAGATCAAAATTTGTGTTGAATAAATCAAACCTAATCTTGAGCATTGACAGAAAGTGAAAGAGAGGCCAACCAAAAACAACTTGGCGGAGAACCGTGGAGGCTGAGATGCAACAAATGAACCAGAGCTGAGGCACTGCACGAAGGACGTACGCCGACCGAACATAGTGAAAGCAGGCGTGATGGCCACTGACAACTTTGATAGTCGGCAGCTAAGGATCAAAGAAGAAGAATGTTGGGCATCAGTAATTTGTTTAAGCATTGATTGTCTTCCAATCTTTTTGAAAATAGGCCACAGATACGTTGCAGCATTCTGTGATAGAATGGTGAAGGGGCTATCAAACAGAATATAAGAAGAAGTGCTAAACAGACGTAGAAAATACTAACCCTTGAGTGAAAACACACAGTCTATATTTAAAAAGAGACAAGCTGTGGAATCGCGGATACCATATCAAGTCAGCAGAAACAGGTTTTCACTGAGCTAATGTAGTTCTTATCAGCCAGTAACAAAGGGTTGCCTGCAACAGACGACGTCGGCTACAACCACAAGAAGTCACGTTTCTAGATCCTTGTGGTAAACATTGTCATGTTCTCTACGTTTTCCTGTACAGATTTTAATCGTGCAGCGCTGGTGGCCTGAAACCATATTTTCTTTACTTCAAAAGTCAGTGCATCTCTTTAATAGCAGCATTTGTCTAAAATGTTTTGATTAATTCTGTAATTTTTAAATAAAACAAAATGTGTATCAGAAAGTTGCGATACTGGTCATTCTTTTCTTGGGAATGTAAGATGGGCTAATTATTTATGTCAACGTAAAAGCCAACAGCTATTCTCGAAGCTCTTTTCCTTTTCAATATAGCCACCGTCTGAATTGACACACTTCTGCCATCTCTGCTTGACCTTGAAAAGACCTTGGGAGTAGAACACCCTATTTTTCAAACTAAACCAGTCATCACATGCCAGTATAACCTCTTCATAACTGTCAAAATTATTTCCTTTTAGCTGTTTTTTAAGATTTGGGAATATAAAAAAGTCTGGTGGAACCAAATCTGGAGAATATGGGGGGTGTGGAAGAATTTCAATATTCAAATCGTTGGCTGCTAGCTGCACAAGCCGTGTTTTGTGAGAGGGCGCGTTGTCTTGAAGCAAAGGAAGATTTTGAGTGCGCGTTATCCCTCGTTTCCTGGTCACAACCTTTCTTACTTTGGTGAGAAGATCTGCATAGTACTGTCCATTAACTGTGTTGCCACGAGGCAGATAATCTTTCAAAAGGACACCTTTGCCATCGCAAAAAACAGTCAGCATCACTTTTCCTGCAGATTTCTGCGCTCTCGGCTTGACAGGTGTTGGGGAGCCCAGGGTTTTCCATTGCATGCTGGCAATTTTGGATTTGGGGTCATAATGGTGTACCCAAGTCTCATCTACTGTCACCATGGTCACCAAAAAATTTTTTGACTGACACTTTTTTAGCAACTGTTGACAGCAATTTATCCTCGTTTACTTCTGTTCACGTGTCAACAGTCGCGGAACCCAGCATGTACACACTTTTCTCATGTTCAGTCTGTTGTGTAAAATTCTATAAACTGTTCTTTCATTTAGTTTTACTCTACTAGCTATCTCCACAATTGTCATTTTTCGATCCTGGTCAATTATTTTCTTCATTCTTGTTGCATTTTCATCGTTGCATTCTGAGGCTGGTCTACCAGATCTTGGCAGATCAGCAACATTTGAGCGGCCGCACTTAAACTGTTGACACCAGTTTTTTACCGAAGTATATGAATGACAAGAATCACGAAACACTGGTTCCATGTCCCTGTGTATTTCTGTAGGTGTTTTTCCCTGAAACATCAGAAATTTTATCACAGCTCTGGCCTCCTTCTTTTCCATTGTTTTGTAAAATCTTTGGAGCAGCAGATCCGGTCAATAGGGTACATTGCGCCGTGCACCGTAGCGGGAAAACCCATTGAAGAAACAAAAGCGTACTTCACACATTCAGTGCAAATATGATGAACTTTAAATGTTCCAAGTTTCATCTTCCTCCTGTGACTCCTACATGGTCAGGCCCAAGACTTATGTCAATCCTCTTGTAATATAAAAAAATTGAGTTTTTTTTTCCCATACGTACGGTTTTCCTGTGAGAGAATCAAGTTTTGCAGGGTGAAGACAATTAAGTAAACAGCATAAGGCTGGTAACAGTGAATGCTGGTAATTTATGAAATGTAAGTTAATTACCGAAATTATAGTTAACATATTTATTAGTTTGCCAGTCACCACAAAATGTTTCTCTGGAATTATCATAATAAACTGTTACCAAATCCATATATTATGTATATGTGACGGACAGAAAAGCGTCCGACGCCCCAAAGTTTATATTTGTGCCTTTTTGCTCATCACAAGTGCAACAATAACCGTGTTTTGAATTTACACCGTCACCGCATACAAAGAACACTCAAGTAGTCCTATGGGAGTCCCCGTCACCAGGCAGGAAACCACAAGATGCCTCATATTCCTACGCCTTGAGCTATACGGTTATAGCGGATTTTAAAAGCCCGACTCAGGAGCGAAAATGTTCCCAATGACTCCCACTTAACAAAGGTCGTAAGCAAATCTAAAGAAATAATCTCCAAAAAATTAAAGCACTAGAGTACTGATAAGGTTGGATAAAGTTGGATAACGTTGGATTTTTATTCCCGTTAATGATATCCACCAAAAGATAGATATAAGTGAATGGAAGCAGACATCATCATCATCATCAGTTGATAAGATCTCTATGGTGTTGTTTGCTCCACTGTAGTGTATGGAATGTCAACTTGACCTACGCAGTGGTGTGTAGACATGGATTGAGTGTACAATGTGCGAATGATGATAAGGGTTCGTGTTGTTGACAAATGTTCTTTTCTCACACTCATGTATGACTGGAAGTCATCGACACCAACGACTGTGTACCTTTTCTAAAGTTTAATTGGACGTACACACTCGACAGCACAGATAGTGACAAATCACAGGTTGGCATAATACATCATAGTACAGTGGATAACTGGTCTTGCAATGTTATGTTACATGGGCACTCATGTAGATTAATATTATAATGGGCTGTCAGTAGCCAAGCCCTCAGCATCGCCCATACATATAAATCATCTGACTTCACTGACTGAGCACGTCAGCTTATAAACAATATTTCAGATGGCTTCTAAACCTAATCTCGTCTAGCGACGATTCTTCAACATAATGTTCAGCACATATTTTTTTCCATATAATAATATTGAACCGCTGATAAAGGGTTCTCATGTGTAGCAGTGATCTCTGGACTAAACAAGCGATAATACGGGCATCCCCTTTTCTCTTCTTGAAAGTCACTACATGTTTGGATCCAAGATGGCTTCACTCGTGAGCTGTCACTCACGTTTGCATACAGATAATGCATCTGTCCTAAAGTTAGTCATTCATAAAACATTTCATTGCTCTGTAGATTTGATCATGAACAATTGACTGCAATCTACAGGATATAGTGCTGCTAGGAATCGAAGTCGTTTTCATCGAGTCAAATATATTCTCTTAGACATTCAAATCGTAACTATCGAAAATGGTGGCTTCGATCGAGAGTTCATAAGAGTGTCTTTGATTACCTTGGTATAGGAATTATGAAACTGCCATTCCTTGGCAATATGACTAAACACTGGGGTAAAGCATACACGATAGGTTTAGACAACTATCACCTTCCCCACAAATACTGAGATCACTTTTTCCCCGGCGACAGGCCGACATGGAAAACACACAGTCCCTATCAGGACGAAGCCAAATCACACCACACTCTAGCGACACATCCGCCGAATAGCCTTCGACCTCTCTAGAGACAACAGAACATATAGTTCGACTTAGATATGTAAAGATATACAGATATAAGACAGACTCGTCCTACTCAGACAAACAATACACATAAATTCAGGCCATAGATATTCTGAAGCAAGAACAATCTATTATTACCCAAACAACGAATAAATCGCAGTAAAATGGATTTATCCGCGGAGTTTGATCGAAAGAGCCGACACAACTTTCAAGGGAAGTAACACAATAATGACTTTCCCTTAAGCACCATTTTGCTTTCAAAATATTTGCGAAGATAACAAGAATACCAATGTATAATATTGTAAGATATCAAAGACTGCACGTAACAGTCTTACCACACCTCCCGGGAAAAAAAAAATGGAACATTTTTTTTTCTCTTTTTGAAATACATCTAGGAGCAACGTACAATAGGCTCACAACGCATGAATAATGCGCAGATGAAAATATCAGGAATACCTATAACGCCTAATATGAGGCTAAGTCGACTTATGGAGCGACTGGTGAGAATGTGTCTCATAAACTGAGAGAAATTATTTCTCTACAAGTATATTTTTCCAGGAAGGTGTCATCAAAGTATAATACAATTCTGGCAATTACACAATGCCTAAAAAAATTCATATCATCATTTCGTATTAGATATCTTAAATTTATGATTTATGAAGAAAAAATCATCAAAGCACAGCGGTGAATAAACATCAATGAACCGCTATGTAGTGATACAATCATTATATTATTAAATTACAAATGTGTATCTATCATGATATAGAAAAGGAACTACTATAGAACTAGACATATCAAGAAGTCTAAGCCCTAATAGTTATGTGGAATCATGTGGGCATCTTGACAGAATGTCTGCCATCACATTATCTGATCCACGAATAGCTCGCACAGAGAAATGAAAAGGTTGAAGAGCAATTGCATATCGAGTAGACCTCGAGCTCTTCAAATTCTTACTCTGTATAGCAGTAAGAGCTTTTTGGTCGGTTTCTACTATGAAATGTGCGCCTAGAAGGAATCTCTGTAGTTTGAGGATCGACCAAACCATAGCTAATAGCTCACGGTCTAAAACCGAATAATTCCTTTCTGCCGCATTAAGTTTTCTGGAAATATACATTACAGGATGCAGAGTTCCAGAGTACTCTTGCATTAGTGCCGCTCCAATCCCAGTGGATGAAGCGTCACTACGAAGAACGAATGTCTTATCTTTAGTGGGTAGCACTAAAATAGGTGGTGTTGAAAACAGTGTTTTAATCTTATCCAGAGAGCATTGGCATTCCTGAGACCAGTGGACCACATTAGGCGAACCTTTCTTTAGAAGTGTTGAGAGAGGTGCCATGATAGAGGATAGATTCTGAATGAATCTGCCATAAAATTGAATAAGACCTAACAGACTTCTCACCTGTTTTTTAGTCTTAGGGATTGAGATGTTAAGTATCTTACTAGTATTATGGTCCTCTGTCTTTAGGAAACCATGACCAACTCGGTGGCCTAGGAAAGAAATTTCGCTAAAACCAATATAGGCTTTAGAGGGTTTCGCTGTCAGGTTGTGCTCACGCAAAGTAGACAGCAATTCATCTAACCCTGCATAGTGATCTTCCCAAGTATCGCTGAAAAGACAGATGTCGTCTAGATATGCAATGACATCTGACCGATAAGATAGGATTCGGCGCATCATGCGTACGAACGTAGCTGGTGCGTTCATAAGACCGAAAGGCATAAAATTCCATTGGAACAAACCTCTAGGTGTTGAAAAAGCCGTGAGAGGTTTGGCGCGTTCAGATAAAGGAACTTGCCAATATCCTTTAGACAAATCAAGTTTAGTGAAAAAATGAGATTTGGAGAGTCGAGTAAGTAGCTCTTCCAGTAAAGGCATAGGTTCGGCATCGAACTTAGTTACTTGATTCAATTTTCGATAGTCAACGCAAAGACGTATGTTATTGTCTTTTTTACGCACAATAACACATCGGCGAAGAATATGCAGAGGTGGATGGTTCGATTATTTTCAAATCTATCATCTCATCCAACTCTTTCTCGACCTGTGCTTGAAAATGTATAGGTATAGGATAAGGTCTAACCCTAATAGGAGTATGGTCAGTTAGAACAATGTCATGTTGAATGACATTCGTTTGTCCAGGGATGTCAGTGAGTACATCCTGAAATGTTTGCAACATAGTTGAAACTTGTCGCTGTTCTCCTAGAGACAAATCAGGAGAGACAGTAACGTTCTTCCATGATTCACTGGAATGAAGTGGGATCATTGGAAGAGGAAGATTTACATCTGAAAAACTTGTTTCCTCATCCTGTATCACGGACAGTGATGAGTAATGACCATGTTGTACTGGAGAATTGTCCGTTGCTTGGAAAATGGGTTGCAAATAATCCGGACGTTCATGGAATTCAGTAAGCATATTGATGTGGAAGGTTTTATGCTTCCCATCAATATCGACAATATAGTCGACATCGGAAATTTTCGATATTATATCGTACGGACCTTTCCAAGAAATAAGTAATCTGTTTTCCCTACAAGGTAGTAATACAAATGCTTTGTCACCAGGACAAAGTTGTCGTAAGCATCTCTTCTTATTGGCAAATTGCCTTGCCTTCTGTTTCGCAAATTCAGAAGAAGAAGTTGCTAATTTGCATGTTTCGATAATTTTTTGTCTCAACGCGATGACATATTCGTAGGATGACTTTGTGTCATCGTCAATATTGTCAGATGTTATGAGATCGTGAAGCAACGACATAGGGCCACGCGGACGCGCGCCAAAGACGAGTTCAAAGGGAGAAAATCCCGTATGTTCATTGGGTACCTCTCTGTAAGTGAAGAGGGCCGCAGGTAAAACTCTGTCCCAGTCTTGAGGATGATCCTCAGTTATCTTCCCCAGTAAGTTTTTAAGTGTTCTATTAAGGCGTTCGACCATACCATTAGACATTGGATGGTAGATACTACTTAAAGATCTATCTATCTGCAGAGTAGACATTACTTGAGACATGGTATCTGATATTAGTTGGGTGCCATGGTCTGACAATATTTCTCCGGGGAACCCCAGACGAGAAAATATAAGCCAAAGAGCATCTGCAATATCAGCAGTAGTAATGCTCTTCAGAGGAATAGCCTCTGGCCAACGTGTGCACATATCAACACACGTCAAGATAAACTGATGTCCTCTGGCAGACTTGATCTTAAATGGACCAATAATGTCTATGGCCATTTTTTGAAACGGCCGAATAGGAATGTCCGCCGCCTGAATGGGTGCAGCATGCCGTGGACCTTTGGATTTAACTTCCTGACATACTTTAGAAGATCGACAATTGTTACGCACAAATAATTACTTTTTTCCAAAGTCTTTGTATGATCGTTTTTCGTATGTATGATCATTATTTGACTGAAATGCATGTTATATATATTTTATGGTCAAAGGGACAGAATCCGATATATCGATACTGCTATTTTTTATGAGTTTACCTCCTCTTGTATAGAGACACGTTCGGTCTATAATGTCTTGAACGAAGCGTGACCATATCTCCTTATTTGGTAGTATCAGTCAACTGTTGTAGATGTTTGAAACCTTTCTTAACGCTTCTGTTCATGTCCATAAAAGGCGCGACTGTGTAAGACTTTTATCTCGAATGTTCTTAGAATCGTCTTTTTGTGAACAGCGACTCAGAGATTGTCACTCTGCGCATGTCTCGACTGGGTTGTCGTTTTGTTGTTCCGCCCAGGTCGGGCAGTTGAGAAATGGACTGATTAGCGAGCGGACGCGACTGCGTCTTGTGATTCTCTGAGGGAAATACATTGTCTTTGTGAGTTAGTTAGCTAACTAGACTATTTCCCCGTATTATTCAAGCCTGCCTGGAGGCATATGTTCATGGTTGATTTTCCGAAATAAGGTAATTCCTCTTGTATCGAACTTTAGGCTATCATCTAGAGGTTCGTCATTTTGTCGCCTTTTTGCTCGCCTGTGTGATTCAAAATGGAGAGGTACTTTGACTAGGATTAAGTCATCGGTATCTTTATACCTGAACTAGTTATATATCTATGGGTCGCTCTAGACCAACAAGACTATTGTCTGTGTTCCAGGATTCGTTATATCAGAGATCACGTCCAAGTCAGATGGTTAGACTTAGGAAGGTTATAAAGGTCGAGCTGACCTGTAATCCATGTATGCTACTCACGTGCAGACAGTAAACGGACGTATTGTATACATCTGATCTGCTAGCATCAGGAAGGAATAATTATTATTGTCTATGAACATTAAGGATCTGCAGCTGACCACGGTTGCAGAAGTTATATGTATTATTTATCAAGCTTCGCTATGATATTTGTTTTCCATACAACTATTGAGTATTGACTTCTACATGACTGTCAGTTAACATGAGTTTGAATGCTGCATTCGTTGTACTATGCCGATGATAACATAAGTATCATGACTGTTTTGTGGCGTGCAATAAATGGTATAAACCTAAAGCGAAGTTACCATTTCTATGACTCTACACGTCATGTTGCCTGTGGTGTACCCTGAACTGTTCTACTGCAACACACACACAGCAACAATCTAAACCAGATAAGACACCCACATCTTGCATTGTAATACCTGGTGTCGATAGAGGTGGTAATTTGACGGCATCCTAATTCCACCCTTATCAATTCATGGTGGCCAATGTGGGGAAGAGCATCTCAACTGCTGATATCGCAGACGCTCTTTGGCTGATATTTTCTCGCTTGGGTTTTCCCGGAGAAATATTGTCAGACCATGGCACTCAACTGATATCAGACACTATGTCACAGGTAATGTCTATGCTACATATAAAAAGGTCTCTCAGCAGTATCTATCACCCAATGTCTAATGGGTTGGTCGAACGTTTAAATAGGACTCTAAAAACTTTACTGGGTAAAATAACTGAGGATCATCCTCAGGATTGGGACAGGGTCTTACCCGCGGCTCTCTTTGCGTATAGAGAGGTCCCCAATGAACATACGGGGTTTTCCCCTTTTGAACTTGTCTTTGGCGCGCAACCGCGCGGCCCTATGTCTTTACTTCACGATCTAATCACTGCCGATAATATTAGCGATGAGACTCAGTCTTCTTATGAGTACGTCATTGCTCTTAGGAAAAAAATCATTGAGGCATGCAGACTAGCAACTTCGTCTTCCGAATTTGCTAAAGAAAAGGCAAGGCAGTTTGCGAATAAGAATAGATGTCTACGACAACTTTGTCCAGGTGACAAAGCTCTCGTCCTACTTCCTTCAAGGGAGAACAGACTTCTAATTGCATGGAAAGGTCCATATGCAATAGTCTCCAAAATTTCTGATGTCGACTATGTTGTCGATATTGATGGAAAGCATAAAACTTTCCACATAAATATGCTCACGGAATTTCATGAAAGACCAGACTATTTGCAGCCTATTTTCCAGGCAACGGACAATTCTCAAGTACCTCATGGTCAATACTCATCGCTGTCAGTTATACTTTTTCTGATGTCAATCTTCCTCTTTCTATGGTCCCACTTTATTCTACGGAATCTTGGAAAAACGTGACCGTTTCTCCAAATCTTTCCGCTGAGGAACATCGACAAGTTTCTTCGATGTTGCAAACATTTCAGGATGTTCTTACAGACATCCCGGGACACACACATGTCATTGAACATGACATTGTGCTAACTGATCATAATCCTATCAGAGTCAGACCCTATCCAATACCTATCCATTTCCAGTCTCAAGTCGAAAAAGAATTGGATGAAATGATACGTTTGGAAATCATTGAACCATCCACTTCAGCATACTCTTCGTCTATGGTTATTGTTCGAAAGAAGGATAATAACATTCGCATTTGCGTAGATTATCGCAAATTGAACCAAGTTACGAAGTTCGACGCTGAACCTATGCCTTCATTAGAAGAGCTACTCAATAAACTTTCTAATTCTAGATTCTTTACCAAACTAGATTTGTCTAAAGGTTATTGGCAAGTCCCGCTAACTGAACGTGCCAAACCTTTTACAGCTTTTTCTACACCTAGGGGTTTATTCCAATGGAATTTCATGCCTTTTGGTCTTATGAACGCCCCTGCTACATTCGTACGCATGATGCGGCGAATTCTCGCATATCGTACAGATGTCATAGCATATCTAGATGATATCTGTCTATTCAGTGATTCCTGGGAAGATCACTATTTGGGTTTATACGAATTACTGTCTACTCTTCGCGAGTATAACTTGACTGCAAAACCCTCTAAAGCCTTTTTAGGATTTAGTGAGATTTCTTTCCTAGGTCATCGTGTTGGTCATGGTCTTTTAAAGACAGAGGACCACAATGTTTCAAAAATACTTAACATTTCGGTCCCTAAGACAAAGAAACAAGTAAGGAGTCTATTAGGTTTGATCCAATTCTACGGACGATTCATTCCGAATCTGTCCTCCATTATGGCACCGCTTTCTACTTTATTGAAGAAAGGGTCGCCTAATTTGATCCGCTGGTCAAAAGAATGTCAATCCTCATTGGACCAGGTTAAAGACCTATTTTCATCTCCACCTATTCTTAGGTTACCTACTATTGAGAAGACTTTTGTTCTTCGAAGTGACGCCTCGTCAACTGGGATTGGGGCAGCACTAATGCAGGAGTATTCTGATACTCTGCATCCGGTGATGTATATCTCTATGAAATTAAATGCTGCAGAAAAGAATTACTCGGTTTTAGACCGTGAGTTATTGGCTATGGTATGGTCTATTCTGAAGTTACAAAGATTTCTTCTAGGCGCACATTTCATTGTGGAAACCGACCAGAAAGCGCTTACTGCTATTCAGAGTAAAAACTTGAAGAGCTCGAGGTCCACTCGTTATGCCATAGCTCTTCAACCATTTCATTTCTCGGTTCGAGCTATCCGTGGTTCGGATAATGTAATGGCGGACATTCTGTCCAGATGCCCACACGATTCCACATGATTCTTCTGTCATATATATATTTCCTAATATACAGTCCAATGTTATAATGACATGTTGGTAGATTTTTTTTTTTGCTCACTTTTTTTTGAGGGGGAATTTATAACATTGTTCCATGTAATTATCTAAGAAGGCTTAGTTAGTGATATACGGGCCAAAAGATCACTCGGCCACATTTAAATAAATTATTTTCAGGATTGTATTGAGAGATTTACCAGTTGTCTTCAAGATTTGTGTTATTGATATTTTCGCAGCACATCATTGAAGATGCGAGATTGTGTCCATTGTGGAACTTTGAGTATATCAAGTCCTGTCCTAGATTGGGAGCGGATGATGTCCACATCTTCTTCTATTGAATGTTTTATGTCAACGAAGATCAACACATGTATTACTTATTAGTTACTGATGCATTACATAATGTAATAAAATAGTGCGGTATATTAATATATTACACCGCTATTTGCAACACATTGTATGATATCATAATAATATATTTGATTTCATATATTGGTATGAGAATAATTTGACTTTTATTATGATGTTGCCAGCATTGTGGTTTGTGTTGGTGGCACCTTCCTGGGATATATACGCGTATACTTAGATAAATTTTTCTCTAAGGACCTGGGATATGATCTCAGTTTCGCTCCAAGTGTTGAGCTATTTTGTTAGGTATATCCGCGCATCATACGTGCGTTAGGAGCCTAGATTTTTCCGGCTCCAGGATTTAAAAAAAAAAATGTTTCATTTTTTTTTTCCCGGGAGGGTGCGGTAATGTCACGCACAAATAATTACTTTTTTCCAAAGTCTTTGTATGATCGTTTTTCGTATGTATGATCATTATTTGACTGAAATGCATGTTATATATATATTTTATGGTCAAAGGGACAGAATCCGATATATCGATACTGCTATTTTTTATGAGTTTACCTCCTCTTGTATAGAGACACGTTCGGTCTATAATGTCTTGAACGAAGCGTGACCATATCTCCTTATTTGGTAGTATCAGTCAACTGTTGTAGATGTTTGAAACCTTTCTTAACGCTTCTGTTCATGTCCATAAAAGGCGCGACTGTGTAAGACTTTTATCTCGAATGTTCTTAGAATCGTCTTTTTGTGAACAGCGACTCAGAGATTGTCACTCTGCGCATGTCTCGACTGGGTTGTCGTTTTGTTGTTCCGCCCAGGTCGGGCAGTTGAGAAATGGACTGATTAGCGAGCGGACGCGACTGCGTCTTGTGATTCTCTGAGGGAAATACATTGTCTTTGTGAGTTAGTTAGCTAACTAGACTATTTCCCCGTATTATTCAAGCCTGCCTGGAGGCATATGTTCATGGTTGATTTTCCGAAATAAGGTAATTCCTCTTGTATCGAACTTTAGGCTATCATCTAGAGGTTCGTCATTTTGTCGCCTTTTTGCTCGCCTGTGTGATTCAAAATGGAGAGGTACTTTGACTAGGATTAAGTCATCGGTATCTTTATACCTGAACTAGTTATATATCTATGGGTCGCTCTAGACCAACAAGACTATTGTCTGTGTTCCAGGATTCGTTATATCAGAGATCACGTCCAAGTCAGATGGTTAGACTTAGGAAGGTTATAAAGGTCGAGCTGACCTGTAATCCATGTATGCTACTCACGTGCAGACAGTAAACGGACGTATTGTATACATCTGATCTGCTAGCATCAGGAAGGAATAATTATTATTGTCTATGAACATTAAGGATCTGCAGCTGACCACGGTTGCAGAAGTTATATGTATTATTTATCAAGCTTCGCTATGATATTTGTTTTCCATACAACTATTGAGTATTGACTTCTACATGACTGTCAGTTAACATGAGTTTGAATGCTGCATTCGTTGTACTATGCCGATGATAACATAAGTATCATGACTGTTTTGTGGCGTGCAATAAATGGTATAAACCTAAAGCGAAGTTACCATTTCTATGACTCTACACGTCATGTTGCCTGTGGTGTACCCTGAACTGTTCTACTGCAACACACACACAGCAACAATCTAAACCAGATAAGACACCCACATCTTGCATTGTAATACCTGGTGTCGATAGAGGTGGTAATTTGACGGCATCCTAATTCCACCCTTATCAACAATAAATCCGTATGTCCTTGTTTACCAATGGCCAAAAGAAAGCCGCAAGGACTCTTGACTTAGTACGGGAAAAACCCATGTGTCCAGCACACTGAGAGTCGTGAGCGTGCTGCAAAATTTTAACTCTCAAATTCTTGGGAACCAGGATTTGAGAATGACTTGACGTAATGGAGTCTTGAACCATACGTACAAGTACGCCATTCTTCTTTGTAATCCACGATTTACGACTTGTGTCTTTATTCGGATCACCTTTAGTTGCAAGAATGAAGAATTTCTTCAGAGTGGGATCATCTTCTTGCTGTTTTATAAACGAGTCACGAGAAATTACCAAGGGATTATCTTGGTTATGCACTTCATTATCTTCAATAGATGAAGTTTGAGGCATATTAAGAGCCTGAGCTCTAGTGACTACAGCGTTAGCAATCTGCATGTTTTGCCTTTCCCACGTGGAAATTTGTTGCGGAGTGCATTCCTTGACTCCATGAATGCGACCGATGATGAGGTCAGCGATCGGATTCGGAAGAAGACATGCGTGTACATCTCCTGTAAAGAAAGGAGTAGCAATCCTAATGATAGCAGTAGAGTATTTCTCTAATGTGCCGGCAAATGTTACACATTTGACTACTTGTCCAGTGGCACGGGAAGGATCTACGAGTGACTGCCTAACACCAATTGTGGTGCATCCAGAATCAAATAGCACAGAGACTGGATTGTTATTCACTAAACCCTTATGTAAGACAAGAGAACCTCTTCCATCATGCGCGACTGATGCTGGAAGAGCAGGAAGAGGATGGCCACAGCTTAAAGTAGACACTGTGGTTGGCTCAAATAACGTTTTGCATTGGGGGCACTGAGATGCTCTCCCAAAATCAAAAGCGGCACATGCCATATTACTAGCATCATTATTATCTTTACTCTGTTTATAGGCTTCATGGGACTCTTGTTGTGCAGAGTTTGCCTGAAAATGTGGTTTATGTCTTTTGTTTTGAGATCTACCTCGGTTATTATCACCTCTGTAGTTATTGTTACCTCTATTGTAACCCCTATTTGGGTTTGAGTCATAGTTCCCTTGGTTACCATTATCATATTCATTATAATGAGTATCTCTGTAATTATGATCTTGTTGGCTCCAAGACGGATAACCCTGATAGTTTCTATAATTACTTCCTCTACGGAAATTCCTATAATTATGACCACCCCTGTGTCGAGAGCTATCAGGTCGTCTCCAGTTCTTTGAAGAAGAACCCTGAAATGATTGGTTACCTTGGTTTTGATAACTATTATGGTTACCTTTTTTATCAAATCTGTTTTGAGGTCCCTGAAATCTGTGTGAATAATTGGGATTGTATGGTGTTGCTGAAGCAACTGGCATACTCTCCTTAATCTTAGTGTTGCCAAAAGTCACGTCGGGGTGTGCAGTGACATATTGGGAACAATATTCTTCCATTTCTTTTAGAGATTTGGGTTTACGCTCATGTATAAATTCAAGGAAAGGTTTGTTCACACATGACATAATCTTATCTCTGAGCAACAAATCCATAAGTCCTTCATACGTTTTTTCTGTTTTGGAAAGCTCAATCCAACGATCAACTGTGAGACGTGCCTTTGCAGTGAATTCTGAGAATTCTACACCCGTCTCAGGTACCATCGTTTTAAATAAAAGGCGATAGCCTTCCTCACTTAGCTGATATTTTTTTATCAAAGCCGCCCTAATGACATCATAATTATCCTTATCTGCTTCTCCTACAAGGCATAATCTAGTCAAAGATTCACCTTTCAAGTTTTCTGATAATTGATTAGCGTATTGTGATTTATCCACATTATGTGTACGACAAGAACGTTCAAATCTATCCAGCCAGAATGTAATATCGTCACTGGACTGATTGAACGGTGGAACCTTAACCTTGTAAGTAGAAGGTTTATCATTACCACTAGATGCCTGATTAACATTACTCATACTTGTCAATCTTAATTTCTCCAACTCAAATTCATGTTCTCTTATTGCTTTTTTTTTCTTCAGCCTCTCTGTCTAATCTTTTTTGTTCAGCTTCCCTGTCTAATCTTTTTTGTTCAGCTTCCCTGTCTAATCTTTTTTGTTCAGCTTCACTGTCTAATCTTTTTTGTTCAGCCGCAGCTTCTCTTTCCAATTTTTTTTGTTCAGCTTCAAATCTCCTTTCCTCTACCTGCATCTGCAATTTCTTTTGTTCAGCAGCAGCCTCAGCTTCTCTTTCTAATCTTTTCTCTTCCGCCATAGCTTTTCTTTCTTGTCGTAGATTTCCGATAGGAGAATTAAGACTAGGTTTGGTCCCTTCTGAATAGGTTTGAATAGGTGATAGACTCAGTGAGAGTTAGTGAAAGGTAATAGAATTTCCACACACGTGAGATGATAGATTTGATATAGTGGCTGTCTCTGAAAGCGAAAAGAATTCTTCTCTCTCTCACCTATCTTCTACATCAGTTGTTACAGCGTCAGACAGACTACACCAATATACATATTACGTATATTTCTATCACTCACAGGCACGCACATACACGTGACGACAGGTAAACACACAGACGTGGGAAAACTATAACAATGATATATATATTATCTAGAACGAGCTGACCAAACACGATTATTAAGTTCAAGAGCGATTTTATTATCAGGAAAAATCGGCTCACAACATCAAAGAAAGTACATCAAGGAAAATACATATACACATAGTCATAAAAAAATCAAGGAAATGTTGCAAGGATGATAGCCCCGTTATAGTGTTAACTCTAGGTTTAGCCCGGCCCCGTTAAGAGAACAGATGATGGCGCCAGAGTCACAGATACATAGGGTTTGAGTCTAAGAGTTTTTCTTTGTTTTATCTCGTAATTATATGCACAGAGTTTGAAAAAAAAATCTGATTTAACCTAAGACAAAAACACAAGAACTCTAGCCTTAGCAACAAATTATGCAGATTGAAAAAAAAATTAGGACAGCAACAGGGTGTCAAAGATATAATAGTGAAAATATCACTCAGACCAGCGTACACTCATTCATTCCGCCATGGCTTCTCATTCAGGTACTCACGACTTTGCTCGCTGCCTCCTGGAACACACTGATTTTAGATCTTTACACAGACTCAAAAAAAATGCAGTCTTCTGCCAAGAAGTCCCCAGTTCCAAAAGACGTATTTAACTCGGAGTCTCCGGGAACGACTACTTGGGTATGCAAATTTGTTCAAATGTCCGATTAAGTCACCTAACAATTTGTCCAGGCGCGGGAGTTAGCAGAGCACAGTGTCAATAGCGTAGGTTTCTAAAAAATGATGAATGTCAGGTCGGTGCCTTCCCTCAGTATAGGATTCACTTTAGTCACACCACAGATTTGTCCACAAGATATAATCTAGTCGGGAAATGATTGTTAATATTCACGCCACCAGGCAGCAAATTATATAGAGTTTCTAGAAGAAATTAAGTGCTGGCTCCAAGGTCCAGTATTTATCATTACAGTCTTTGAAAACCCGTTATAGGGATATTAGTATTTCTGTCTAACTTGCACCGTCAGATCAGTGTTACTTGAGAAAAACCCACGTGGTTCAAAATAAGGACTGTCTATTTCTTCACAAGTATGGAAACTACTACTAGGTGCTGGTAAAGTTAGGGTCACCCCAAAACTTTCACTGTGTGGAGGAAAAATAACACATATAATATAATAAACAGAATCTGTACTGGTTAAAACTTACATTTAAACTTGCAAGCAGAGAGCTTTGCTTATCATTTAAACTTCCCGTGACGTAAGTTATATTTAAAAATCAGCATTCCTCATAAATTAGGAACACGTGCGTATCCCGTCATCATTCTGAGGCTGGATTCTAGAGTTTATACGTTAGTTTAGAAAAATACACTCGACTGAGTATTAGCAGTTAAATTAAATTTATAAATAGCTACAATTGCCGTTATAAGCTAGAAATTTTAATTTTTAGTCTGCTTTCCACTGAATGCTTCCCTAGAAAATATAATAGCCTACCACTTTATTTCTCTTCTGCGCTAAAGAAATAGATTAAAATGAATTAAGCGATTTAACACTTTAACACTCACAAAATCTATATATCCACGATATTAATTACCTCAACCACAGAATTACAGGTAGTCGCACAACTTAAGAATAAAAATGCTGAAAATATTTCTGGAAGTCTAGAAGTTCGACAAATTGCCGAAACAAACTGAGATCTTCGCTAACAGCTATTCTGTTTTCCGAGCGACCTATCTACTGTGGAGTCTATGAGCGAGAATGAAATTAAAGTTTCAAACTTGGCCAATATCTTAAAATCAGACAAAGGGCCCAAACTTACTTCGCCAAGCGAAATTATCTCCCCTACTCCCAACATTTACGTCCGCTTAACGCGTGTCGTAACTGTCACCTACTGACCACGATGTACGCGTGTCAGTTTCAAATCCCAGACAGCCTGACTCCATTTCAGGGCAGTTTTCACACTACAGCTGACCATGGCCCAAGTGAGCGCCGTGTCAGTTTGGGATTTTCCAGCCAAAAGTCTGGATACTGACCGGTGCAGATGTAAAGTATCACACCTCACCGGGACTAATACCGAGAAGAAGCTCGCGCGCTCGGTGAGAATGTAGACGATTTGCTACGTCCTATGTTCAGCGAACCGACTTATCACGCCTTCTGACGCCCTGCAGCCCTGACATCTACGTAATATCGTCCTAGCGCGATTCTCAGTTTATGAGAAGGGAAAACAGGTAAAGTTTGCGAATTATATGAGAATAATATTCGCAAAACGAATGGATGAAAAATACACAGGAAAAAAAAGTATACAGAGATAATAAAAGAGAGAATTTATGTGAAAGAATAGGAAGAAGGTGTAGGAAATTAAATGAATATAAACCCTACGTGACAGAGCCTCCCCCCTTTAAGACATGGAAGCACTCCATGTCTACGTTATGGAGTTTAATTTCCTATAACCGTAGCTTCGGGGTGTCTGTCCTCTTCCCTCTCATCTTCCCCTCCATCCCCGTCCAATTCCTACTCAAGTCCACTCCTCAAAGTTTCCTTCCCCTGGAATGTCTCATATGCGCGCTTGAAAGAGCGTCGCCGCTTCTGACATTTTTGAAAGACCTCCTGTGATAGCGGTGGAATATCCCTGCCACTATCGTCATCTTCGTCAGTTTTGGCGATCGTCAGGAGATGGTCGGAGGTTGGCACTGGTTTTTCCAAGTATCTCTTTAAGAGATTTAAATGGAAAACCTTCTCCTTTCCTTCAATAGAGATCTGGTAGTTAGCCTTAGAAATCTTTTCCAGGACGGTAAACGGCGCTTGCCATCCGATCTTCAGTTGGTTGTTCTCAGTAGGGAGTAACACCAAAACTTTCTCTCCTGCTTCCAGTTCTCTCTCTTCCGCGACTTTCCTGTATCGGTTAGCGTGCTTTGTGCGAGCTCGCTTAAAGTTAGTCGTTGCTAGGTCCCACCCTAGTTTCAATCGTTCCTTTAAAACCGACACATATTTACTTGCTGAGACGACTGTCTCATCCGCCTTCTCGTCTGTCAGAGACTGAAGTAAGGCTTCAAGCGGGCCCTTAATGGGTCTGCCGAATAAGAGTGTAGCTGGCGGAAATCCTGTGGAAGTATGAGGAGATTCTCTGTAGCCAAATAATGCTGCGGGTATACAGAGATCCCAATCTTCAGGTTTCACTTGTGCCAGCTTACTTAGCATCATGGTGAGGTTTCCATTAGCACGTTCCACGAGCCCATTTCCGGCCGGAGTATATGGCTTAGTGTGGATGTGCTGGGTCCTCAAGATCTTAACGATCTCATCCATCAACAGGTTTCGGTATGGAGATCCATTATCCGTCAACACTTGCTGAGGGAATCCCAACCGAGTGAAAATCTGCACGAGGGCTTCTGCGACATGCTTGGCATCTGCGCATGTTAGCGGTATAGCTTCTGCCCATAAAGTGCATGTATCGACTAAGGTCAGGATGAACCTGTTCCTTCTTTTAGTCCTGTCGAAAGGCCCTAAAATGTCGATCACAACCCGTTCGAATGGTGTTCCCATTATTGGCATTTCACCCATGTGGACTGGGGGTGTCCGTTGCTTGGGTGGTACCCGTTGGCACTGGGCACAGGATTTGACGTACCTGATAATATCAGTGTTTACTCCTGGCCACCAATAATGAGTGGTTATACGTTGGTTTGTGGCGTTCTGTCCCATATGTCCGCTGAAGGGAAGAGAGTGCCCCATTTCTAGGATTTGGCTTCTGTACTGTTTCGGTACTAGGAGCTGGTTGTAACCTTGGTCAGGCTTGCCCGTTCTCCGATAAAGTACGCCATCCTTAAAAAAAATGTCCCCGTGCTGTGTTGGTTCCTTCGCCATGGGCAGTTTCCTAAAGCAGGGTGCCAAAGTCGGGTCCTTGTATTGCGCTTCTTTAAGTTCCATAGGTAACAAATTAGGCGCAGGCTCCCGTTCCTTCTTGGTTTGCCCTCTTGTAGTTACTGCTGCCACAATCGGCTCTTCCGGTTTCCCAATACACACGTATCTCCCGCCAAGTATGACTGGGTAGATGGGATCATCCATAACAGCTGCTTTGATCACGCCTCTGACAAAGTCAGAGTGTATCTCCACCAATGCGATGGGAAGCGCTGTAGGTGCCTCACTCTTACGAACTCCACAAAGTTGGACGGTCTCTGCTGTCTCTTGACCGGGTTTGACCAGGTTCCTGGCAACAATGCAATCATAAGAAAGCCCCGTGTCAAATAAGCAAGAAGTTTGAGAACCGTTCAAAGTAACAGTACCTCGCGTTGAGGGTCTATCCCCAACAGGTTGGGAATCACTGTCAATAATTCCGCCTTGCGAGACTGTCAATAAGCATCCGATGCGTTTCGGCTCGGTGTGCTCGGTCTGATCATATGTCCCGTGCTCAGGGGTTCTCCCTTTGCCACCTTGTCCTTTCTGGCTACGCTGCCATGTAGGGCGGTCGGGTTGATCAGACTGTTTGGGGTGGTTGGGGTACTTGTTCTTGTAGAACTTGGATTTTTCAGGAGGGGGGTTTTGAGGTCCAGTTTCTCTGTGGTTGTTTAGGTTAGAAGCCTGAGAAGATTGCTCTAGGTTATGTTTTCGAAAATGCTCCTCTGTCGGTTTCCGCTTTGTGGCCGGTAGTTCAGCCAGCGCATTGTGATAACGCTCAGACTTTTCCAAAATGTCTTCAAGTTTTTCTGCCCCCTGCTCAGCGAGAAATCTCCGGGTATCAGCAGACAAAGTGTTCTTTATTTGTTCAGTTAGAACAAGTTCCTCAAGACCTTCATAGGTAGAGGGGAGCTGTGAAAGCTCAAGGCACTTTGTTAGATATCCCTTAAGACGAGATGAGAACTGGTGAAAAGTTTCAGAATTCTCTTTCCGGCTGTTGCGAAACAGTTGCAAAAACTTGCGAGCGTTCATTTCAAAGCGCTCCAGTAACGCTTTCTTCAACACATCGTAGTCGTCTTGTTGGCTACTTTCCAGCTTAGAATAAACATCATAAGCAGAACCTTTTAGGGCCTGGGAAAGTTTCATATTCCAACGCGACCTCTCTAACCCGTACAGAGTTGCAATTTTCTCAAATTTTTCTAACCATGTGTCAATCTTCTCATTTGGACAAGGAAAAGATTCAAGAGTGAAAGACATAGCATTTAGTTGAAGAGATTGAGTGTTAGCAGGGTCAGTTAAGGAAGAATGAGGAGAAGACTCTCCATTGCTGGAGGTAGAGGCAGCCCCACGCCTTTGGAATTCCAGAGTTTTAAGAGCTAACTCATGCTGTCTCTCTTCTCTCTCCTTCTCATGCTGTCTCTCCTCCCTCTCCTTCTCATGCTGTCTCTCCTCCCTCTCCTTCTCATGCTGTCTCTCCTTCTCTTTTTCTCTCTCCCTGCGGATTTCCATTTCCTCGTCCACCTTCTTCTGCTCTTTAGCTTCAGCTGCTTTCCTCTCCGCATCGTATCTCTCAAGTTCGTCTCTGACAAAAGCTTTCGCTTCTTCTCCTTCCAGTCCCTCCTCTCTCGCTTCGTCCCTGAGAAGTTGTCTAAGCTTTGCCCTCTCGGCCATATTAGGTCAGTGACTGAGACTAGTAGAGAAAGAAAATAGGAAAAAGGATACACTGGTTCCTACCACTTACGAGAAAAAAATTACCAAAAATCAAAAGATGATATATTTAACCCTGGGATACCTCCTCCAAATAAAAATCTAACTATCGCTGCTATTATCGGCAATAAAGCACTTAATGCAAAACACGACTACGCCAACTAAATGGTAGTTAAGATTACAACTGAAAAATAAGTTGCTACAGTGGAAAAGCAAAAGAATATTGCAAAAATTAAAGAGAAAAATAATCCCTTAATTTTTTAAAAATCCACTATAAGTTCGCCCCTGAAGTCAGATCGGGTAAGGGAGGGAATTAATCTGGACAAAAAAAGTCCGAAACACACTCCTTAACTTAGTTCAAACGCCGTTCTGCCTCAGTACCCAGTGAATGTTATACACTCACCACTTTACCAGCATTTAGTATTACAATCAGCAGTTAACATATATCCCGACAAAATCAACCTGTAACCAAAATGTATATTATTCAAAGATGCTGTGGAAAAAAAAACTTATTAGTTTGTGTGGTCAGCACGCCCGTAAACAGATCGCTAGTCTAGGGGGTAATTTTTTTAAAGATATAACAACTCACAAGTCATCACACTCTTACTCTATATCAGAATACAGAATCTTAAGTTCAAAATCCAGATAGACGAGTCCACGTTTGTCGTACTCGTCATCCTATTCTAAGTTCAAAGACCGGAAACGAGCCCTCATTTGTCGTAGATTTCCGATAGGAGAATTAAGACTAGGTTTGGTCCCTTCTGAATAGGTTTGAATAGGTGATAGACTCAGTGAGAGTTAGTGAAAGGTAATAGAATTTCCACACACGTGAGATGATAGATTTGATATAGTGGCTGTCTCTGAAAGCGAAAAGAATTCTTCTCTCTCTCACCTATCTTCTACATCAGTTGTTACAGCGTCAGACAGACTACACCAATATACATATTACGTATATTTCTATCACTCACAGGCACGCACATACACGTGACGACAGGTAAACACACAGACGTGGGAAAAACTATAACAATGATATATATATTATCTAGAACGAGCTGACCAAACACGATTATTAAGTTCAAGAGCGATTTTATTATCAGGAAAAATCGGCTCACAACATCAAAGAAAGTACATCAAGGAAAATACATATACACATAGTCATAAAAAAATCAAGGAAATGTTGCAAGGATGATAGCCCCGTTATAGTGTTAACTCTAGGTTTAGCCCGGCCCCGTTAAGAGAACAGATGATGGCGCCAGAGTCACAGATACATAGGGTTTGAGTCTAAGAGTTTTTCTTTGTTTTATCTCGTAATTATATGCACAGAGTTTGAAAAAAAAATCTGATTTAACCTAAGACAAAAACACAAGAACTCTAGCCTTAGCAACAAATTATGCAGATTGAAAAAAAAAATTAGGACAGCAACAGGGTGTCAAAGATATAATAGTGAAAATATCACTCAGACCAGCGTACACTCATTCATTCCGCCATGGCTTCTCATTCAGGTACTCACGACTTTGCTCGCTGCCTCCTGGAACACACTGATTTTAGATCTTTACACAGACTCAAAAAAAAATGCAGTCTTCTGCCAAGAAGTCCCCAGTTCCAAAAGACGTATTTAACTCGGAGTCTCCGGGAACGACTACTTGGGTATGCAAATTTGTTCAAATGTCCGATTAAGTCACCTAACAATTTGTCCAGGCGCGGGAGTTAGCAGAGCACAGTGTCAATAGCGTAGGTTTCTAAAAAATGATGAATGTCAGGTCGGTGCCTTCCCTCAGTATAGGATTCACTTTAGTCACACCACAGATTTGTCCACAAGATATAATCTAGTCGGGAAATGATTGTTAATATTCACGCCACCAGGCAGCAAATTATATAGAGTTTCTAGAAGAAATTAAGTGCTGGCTCCAAGGTCCAGTATTTATCATTACAGTCTTTGAAAACCCGTTATAGGGATATTAGTATTTCTGTCTAACTTGCACCGTCAGATCAGTGTTACTTGAGAAAACCCACGTGGTTCAAAATAAGGACTGTCTATTTCTTCACAAGTATGGAAACTACTACTAGGTGCTGGTAAAGTTAGGGTCACCCCAAAACTTTCACTGTGTGGAGGAAAAATAACACATATAATATAATAAACAGAATCTGTACTGGTTAAAACTTACATTTAAACTTGCAAGCAGAGAGCTTTGCTTATCATTTAAACTTCCCGTGACGTAAGTTATATTTAAAAATCAGCATTCCTCATAAATTAGGAACACGTGCGTATCCCGTCATCATTCCTGAGGCTGGATTCTAGAGTTTATACGTTAGTTTAGAAAAATACACTCGACTGAGTATTAGCAGTTAAATTAAATTTATAAATAGCTACAATTGCCGTTATAAGCTAGAAATTTTAATTTTTAGTCTGCTTTCCACTGAATGCTTCCCTAGAAAATGTAATAGCCTACCACTTTATTTCTCTTCTGCGCTAAAGAAATAGATTAAAATGAATTAAGCGATTTAACACTTTAACACTCACAAAATCTATATATCCACCATATTAATTACCTCAACCACAGAATTACAGGTAGTCGCACAACTTAAGAATAAAAATGCTGAAAATATTTCTGGAAGTCTAGAAGTTCGACAAATTGCCGAAACAAACTGAGATCTTCGCTAACAGCTATTCTGTTTTCCGAGCGACCTATCTACTGTGGAGTCTATGAGCGAGAATGAAATTAAAGTTTCAAACTTGGCCAATATCTTAAAATCAGACAAAGGGCCCAAACTTACTTCGCCAAGCGAAATTATCTCCCCTACTCCCAACATTTACGTCCGCTTAACGCGTGTCGTAACTGTCACCTACTGACCACGATGTACGCGTGTCAGTTTCAAATCCCAGACAGCCTGACTCCATTTCAGGGCAGTTTTCACACTACAGCTGACCATGGCCCAAGTGAGCGCCGTGTCAGTTTGGGATTTTCCAGCCAAAAGTCTGGATACTGACCGGTGCAGATGGAAAGTATCACACCTCACCGGGACTAATACCGAGAAGAAGCTCGCGCGCTCGGTGAGAATGTAGACGATTTGCTACGTCCTATGTTCAGCGAACCGACTTATCACGCCTTCTGACGCCCTGCAGCCCTGACATCTACGTAATATCGTCCTAGCGCGATTCTCAGTTTATGAGAAGGGAAAACAGGTAAAGTTTGCGAATTATATGAGAATAATATTCGCAAAACGAATGGATGAAAAATACACAGGAAAAAAAAGTATACAGAGATAATAAAAGAGAGAATTTATGTGAAAGAATAGGAAGAAGGTGTAGGAAATTAAATGAATATAAACCCTACGTGACATTTCTTCTGCAGCTAATCTTTTCTCTTCTGCCATAGCTCTTCTCTCTTCTGCAGCTAATGCTTTGTCATATTGAGCAACTGCCCATTGTTCTAATTGTTGACCAGTCTTATCAAGGGCTTTCCCTTGTGTAATGAAGTATTCTAATGTAGCCATGATCTCTAACAATAATACTAATCACCTGAATCAATAATAATACCACAAGTTCTCAATGACTTGATTAATCAGTATACTATCCCAATATCTGTGGGTCACAAGCCTTTAATAAGGTCTTGTATAATAGTAATAATAATCAGGTACTGGTTTATACCATAATCCAAGTGCAGAGCACAGGCAATTGTGTCTTATGAAATATACCTATATAAAACATATGTCAACCAACAGAATACATAAAGTACAAATAGGACTGACAATACAAGAACGTTTGCAGAAATCAAAATAAATCAAATAGGGAAATCAATGAAAATAATCACTGAATCTGCAAAGAATAACAACACAAATGACGTCACAATATATGAATATAAATTGTGAATAGAACTGAAAGATAGAAAAGGTTAGACCAACAAATTACAAACAAATCAAAACAAAACTAAAGAACAAAGAAATATCACAAAAATAACAATAATTACAGACTTCACAGCTAACACAAAAGCAACAGTTGTCGCAGCAAATTTTCAATCAAGAAAATTGCACCTATAGAAAACGCCCACAACGGACCCTCTATGACGTGGGATATTCTGTTGTGAGGACGCCGCCCAACCTTAAACACAACCCGCTGACATAGAAACTAACATACTATACAAACAAATAACATGTAAACATAAATATATATAAATTATGTGTATGATAGTATGTGTTGCAAAATAGGCTCAGTTTTACAGTAATGGCAAAGTTATTTTTATGAAAATAAACAAACTGCCACTTTATTCAATTAAACATTCTGGCCTTAAATATTAAAGTTCATATACAGAAAACAAGAAGATCCATCGATGAAAATAGGACTTCTTAGTTCACTCATACTGTCTTCCTGTTAACATTGACAAGAATTGATCCAACTGTTCTGTGAAACTCTATAATGTCTAATGTAAAAAATGTCAACAACGCTGACCTACATACTGCATTCACCTGACAGGTCACGTGACGAAGTGTTGACAAAGAGCAAACCAATACTGCAAGTGTGTCGTATCAGCCACAGGAAACGGTCTGGTATCGGTAATCTGTTGACTTCTGAACTTCTGCGAGGTCAAACCCAGAAAGCTGGTCCACCAGTTGATAAGGTTGGATAAAGTTGGATAACGTTGGATTTTTATTCCCGTTAATGATATCCACCAAAAGATAGATATAAGTGAATGGAAGCAGACATCATCATCATCATCAGTTGATAAGATCTCTATGGTGTTGTTTGCTCCACTGTAGTGTATGGAATGTCAACTTGACCTACGCAGTGGTGTGTAGACATGGATTGAGTGTACAATGTGCGAATGATGATAAGGGTTCGTGTTGTTGACAAATGTTCTTTTCTCACACTCATGTATGACTGGAAGTCATCGACACCAACGACTGTGTACCTTTTCTAAAGTTTAATTGGACGTACACACTCGACAGCACAGATAGTGACAAATCACAGGTTGGCATAATACATCATAGTACAGTGGATAACTGGTCTTGCAATGTTATGTTACATGGGCACTCATGTAGATTAATATTATAATGGGCTGTCAGTAGCCAAGCCCTCAGCATCGCCCATACATATAAATCATCTGACTTCACTGACTGAGCACGTCAGCTTATAAACAATATTTCAGATGGCTTCTAAACCTAATCTCGTCTAGCGACGATTCTTCAACATAATGTTCAGCACATATTTTTTCCATATAATAATATTGAACCGCTGATAAAGGGTTCTCATGTGTAGCAGTGATCTCTGGACTAAACAAGCGATAATACGGGCATCCCCTTTTCTCTTCTTGAAAGTCACTACATGTTTGGATCCAAGATGGCTTCACTCGTGAGCTGTCACTCACGTTTGCATACAGATAATGCATCTGTCCTAAAGTTAGTCATTCATAAAACATTTCATTGCTCTGTAGATTTGATCATGAACAATTGACTGCAATCTACAGGATATAGTGCTGCTAGGAATCGAAGTCGTTTTCATCGAGTCAAATATATTCTCTTAGACATTCAAATCGTAACTATCGAAAATGGTGGCTTCGATCGAGAGTTCATAAGAGTGTCTTTGATTACCTTGGTATAGGAATTATGAAACTGCCATTCCTTGGCAATATGACTAAACACTGGGGTAAAGCATACACGATAGGTTTAGACAACTATCACCTTCCCCACAAATACTGAGATCACTTTTTCCCCGGCGACAGGCCGACATGGAAAACACACAGTCCCTATCAGGACAAAGCCAAATCACACCACACTCTAGCGACACATCCGCCGAATAGCCTTCGACCTCTCTAGAGACAACAGAACATATAGTTCGACTTAGATATGTAAAGATATACAGATATAAGACAGACTCGTCCTACTCAGACAAACCATACACATAAATTCAGGCCATAGATATTCTGAAGCAAGAACAATCTATTATTACCCAAACAACGAATAAATCGCAGTAAAATGGATTTATCCGCGGAGTTTGATCGAAAGAGCCGACACAACTTTCAAGGGAAGTAACACAATAATGACTTTCCCTTAAGTACCATTTTGCTTTCAAAATATTTGCGAAGATAACAAGAATACCAATGTATAATATTGTAAGATATCAAAGACTGCACGTAACAGTCTTATAGAACAGTATATAACATAAAATCTTAACTATATACTTGTACATAGATGGGTCCAAAGATGAAGATGGAAAAGTAGAAGCAGGAATAACAAAACAAAAACTGAAAATGTACAAAAGATGTAAAGTAACAGGTAAATACATCCATCTTTACAGCACAATTAGTGGCAATCCTAAAAGCTTTAGAAATAGTGGTAGAAAACCCACCAAATAAAGCAACCATTCTCGCAGATTCCATTTCCTCAGTACTAGCAATCAGAAACAGAAATAAAAGCAGCATGCCATATATTATAGGGGAAATACTGTAGGTCTATACATTTCTACACACTGTAGGATGCAGTGTCACACTAACATGGATATCAGCGCATGTTGGGATAGCAGGAAATGAACTTGCGGACAAAGAAGCCAAACGGGGAAGTACTAGTCATTCCAAAATTGAAGTAGGCCTAGGAAATTTGAAAATAAGAGCTTAATTGCACAAGCAATAACTAAAGAATGAATATTAGCATGGGACTAAAGCAAAAAAAGGAAGTCACTCATATAAAGTCCTGAAAAAACCAAGCAAAAAATGTCATACAAGACGAACTAAAAATACCAATTAATAGATAATTGTTAAGGCTAAAGATTGGAACTGGATATTTCATGATAGAGGAACCCACATGTGAAGAGTGTCAAAAACCAAACACTTTCTGGTGGACTGCAACAAATATGACCAACAGAGGCAAAACATTAAGACATGCTGTTATAACCACATTATTCGCGTTTCAGGTTAACACATGAGCACTGGCTGGGTGTTCGTTTGTTTGTTTGCTTGATTAATTGTTAACCCTCCAAATTTGCTTGCTGTTAACTTACTAGGTTGTAAACCCTTATTAAATACAACCCCTGCCTTAACACTCAAGAGTTTTATTAGTGCACGGGTCTGGTGCGATTGTGCATTGAGTCAATAATACAGATTATATATCTCAACACACATCTTCGCCCACCCTATCGCACAGACAGACAGACAGACAGACACACACACACACACACACACACACACACACACACACATATATATATATATATATATATATATATATATATATATATATATATAGAGATATATATATATATATATATATATATATATATATATATATAATGAATCAGTAACAAAAGCTACAAAACAGCAAAACAGAATGTGTATTTACAAATACAGAGAATGGTCAAGAAATCCAGATCTCACTGGTCACTACATAATTTTTAAACGACTTCAATTCTGTGGCAAACGTTCACACACAAAAAAAACTTATGCAACAGCCATGATGTACACACGAGTGTCATATGTATTTTTTTGTTTAATCTGAGTGTTCCTCACAAGTTGTCCAGCAGTCATAACTGACATAAGAAACCATAAAAACAACGAATTAGAAAGACTGTCAGAAGCACTAATGGGAAAGAGCTATAACTCCAACAAGGCCAAAGCTTGGCGGATTTCTGTCCCCTCCATGATATATGGAAATGTGGCGACAGGTTAACTTACCAAAGAAGGAGAGAGGAAAACTCAGACTGGAGACGTGACAACAATCAATACCTTTCAGCTTCCCAATGAGCAAAGGCCTTCAACAAACGTAAGCCACGCCCTCCTGTTTCGTGCAATATTCTCAAGGTCTTCCTCATCATTGTTATTTATGTCTCTAGATCTCTTCTCCATGTGTTTTCCAAGCGCCAAATCTGGAGACTGTCCTAGAAGAAAAAAGGTGAGTCATCAACCATGACTCATTTGGGCTCTCTCATGATTGCGTCATGCGCCTACGGATCAACATATGAAGTGATAAAAGCAACGATAAAGGCATAGAGAAAATCCAAAGTAAAATATAACAGAAGCTCATTACACCCTACCAAGAAGAGATCAAGATAATTTTCTGACAGAATCGACCATTGCAGATTCTAATGTCATCTGTTTAATAAATTAAAAATAGGACGGACAGACACGTATCATGTGTGGAAGACAAGTATATGGTAGAACATCCAACTTTATGGAGAAATAGATGTGGTTTTATGACAACGATGAGAGAAGCAAAAGGCGGACTGTCAACTTTGTCAGGGAAATATATGTAGTTATATCAGTGCTATGACAGAAGCATGAGACAGACCGCGGACTTTATCGGAAAAACAGACGTGGGTACATGATAGCGAAAGAAGATAAAGAACAGCAGCGGCTGAACAAAAAAAGTTCGGGTAGTGAAAAACACGCTGACGGAAGCTAATACACAACATCTTTCTACAACAACAAATATAGACGCAGCACTAAATGAGTTACACAACGGGCTGATCACCCGTTTGCCAGTCACTTCGATTACGGAAACAACAGCAAATGGGTTGATTTGCCGTTGCCCTAAAGACGCCACTAGGCGTGATGGGAAACAATGGCAAAGAAAACCTATCTGCTGTTGCCTTAAGACGCCACTAGGCGTAATGGCCACTGACTGCTCTGACGGTCGGTGGCTAAGGACGGAAGAAGAAGAAGAAGACTAAATGAGTTACACAAATGAATCTTTAAAAATCTACAGAGAAAAGACAACATACGTAAGAATAAATTTGGCACTTTGGGGTTAGAATTGATATTTAGTCTGCAGATCACCCATTTACCATATATACTGCAAGTCTCGTTTATACATTTTTTTTTCAGAGCGGAGGTACATAACATAGAGAAATATTAAGATTACAAGTAACAGCAATAAATGTAACAGGCTACAGGTAGCAGTTATAAATGTTACATGTGCAGTCAAACGTTATTATTGCTGCAGTAAATTGTGGTCCAGGAATGTCAGATAACAGCCACGGAGCGTGGTCCCCAGCAGGGCAACAACTAATATAACAGGGGAAGAAAAATACCCCTGTTTATGTCCCCATGTTTGTTTGGCCAGATTGGCTAGTGTTTATCAGGTCGGTGTGATAAATAAGGCTTTGTTTACCTTTCACGGCAGGCTCAAGCTGTCCGGAGATTGGCACGCGAGGCGGGGATCATCGAGGATTGTGGCAGTGTATTACTGAGATCAAGATGAAGGGGTGGACGTGGGTGGCGACGGGCGCAAGGGGCTAGAAATATTTCTGATTTTAAAAGACAATTTATCTTTATAACCCTTATTTTGATCCCACCTTACTTAAATTTTCTGTACTTTCGCCACAACAACAGCGAAGTAGACGTCTTTTAAAAGATAAATATAGACCTAAAGCAGAAAGTGCCGTAGAGGAGTGAAGCGTTAGAGACTTCACTATACTGCCATGTGACTACTTTTACCTTTTAGAAGATGTCTACTTTTTTGTTTTTAAAGGGAAAGTACAGAAAATGAAAGTAAAGTGAAATCAAAATAAGGGTTATAATATAAATAAATTGTCTTTAAAATCACTAACACTCGAGCTTATAGTGTAAAGGGTAATGAAGAATTAGAAATAGTAAAATAAAATTAATGTACTGTGAGGTTAAAAAACAAAAGAATAAAGTAAACGAAGTATATAATGTCAATTTAAGAAATGTTTCCCGTTGATATAACACAAGGAAGGTTTTAGATTGTAAAACCCTTGCTTTAACTCAGCACTGGCATACAGTAAATATGACGTAAACGTAAGTAAACATACAGTAAATGTAGTGTAAATATGACGTAAACGAAGTGTAAACATAACGTAAACATACAGTAAACATGAAGTAAACGTAGTGTAAACATGACATAAACATACAGTAAACATGAAGTAAACGTAGTGTAAACATGACGTAAACGTAGTGTAAACATACAGTAAACGTAGTGCAAACATGACGTAAACGTAAGTTAACATACGGTCAATGTAATGTAAACATGACGTAACCGTAAGTAAACATACAGTAAACGTTGTGTAAACATAACGTAAACATTGCGTAAACATGACATAAACATAAAGTAAACATGACGTAAACGTTGGTAAACATACAGTAAACGTAGTGTAAACATAACGTAAACGTAAGTAAACATACAGTGAACATAGTGTAAACATGCAGTAAACATAGCGTAAACATACAGTAATCATGAAGTAAACGTAGTGTAAAAATCACGTAAACATACAGTAAACGTTGTGTAAACTTGACGTAAACATAATGTAAACATGACGTAAACTTAAGTAAACATACGGTAAACGTAGTGTGAACATGACGTAAAATTAAATAAACATACAGTAAACGTAGGGTTTAACATGACGTAAACATACAGTAAACATGACTGAAACGTAGTGTAAACTTGACGTAAACGTAAGTAAACATACAGTAAACGTAGTGTAAACATGACGTAAACGTAAGTAAACATGCCGTAAACGTAGTATAAACATGACGTAAACATACAGTAAACATGACGTAAATGTTGTGTAAACATGACGTAAACATACAGTAAACATAACGTAAACGTAGTGTGAACATGCAGTAAACGTAGCGTAAACATAGTATAAACATGAAGTAAACGTACTGTAAATATAGCGTAAACATGGTGTAAACATAGTGTAAACATACAGTAAACGTGGTGTAAACAGACAGTAAATATGAAGTAAACCTAGTGTAAACATATAGGAAAAGTTATGCAAATATATATTGAAAGTTGTGTTAACATACAGAAAACGTAGTGTAAACATAAAGTAAACGTAGTGTAAACATACGTTAATCACACAGTACACGTTGTGTAAACATACGGTAACGTTGCGAAAACACACAAACATATCGGAAACGTTCTTTGAAAACATACAGTAAACGTTGCGTAAACATACAGTAAACGTTGCGTAAACATACTGAAAACTTTGCGAAAACATACAGTAAACGTTGCGTAAGCACACAGTAAACGTTGCGTAAGCACACAGTAAACATTGCGTAAACATACAGGTAACGATGCGTAAACATACAGTAAACGTTGTGTAAAAATACAGTAAACGTACAGTAAGTATACAACAAACATAGTGTAAACATACAGCTTTGCAAATATACAGTAAAAGTGGTGTAAACATAGAGTAAACGTGGTAAAAACATAAAGTAAACGTAGTGTAAACATACAGTAAACGTGGTTTAAACATATAGTAAACGTAGTGTAAACATAGAATAAACGTGGTGTAAACATGTAGTAACGCAGTGTAAACATACAATAAACGTGGTTTAAACATATAGTAAACGTAGTGTAAGCATACAGTAAACATACAGTAAGCATAAAGTAAATTTAAAGCCAGCAAATAGTAGACATACAGCAGGCATACAGCAAACATGCAGTAAGAATACAATAAACTTACAGTAAACGTACAGTAAACGTTGTCTAAACATACAGTAAACGTAGTGTAAACATACAGTAAACCTACAGGCAGCGTACAGTACACATACAGTAAACATACAGTAAACGTAGTCTTAACATACAGTTAACGTAGTGTAAACATAAGTAAACATATAGTAAACACACAGTAAACATGTAGTAAACCTACAGGCAACGTACAGTAAACATACAGTAAATATACAGCAAATATACAGTACACATACAGTAAACATAAAGTAATCATACAGTAAATATACAGTAAACATACAGTAAACCTACAGGCAACGTACAGTAAATACACAGTAAATATACAGTACAAATACAGTACACATTCAGTAAACATGAAGTAAATATACAGCAAATATGCAGTACACATACAGTAAATATGCAGTAAACGTACAGTAAATATACAGTAAACATATAGTTAACATAAAGTAAACCTACAGGCAACGTACAGTACATATACATTAAATATACAGTAAACCTACAGGCAACGTACAGTTCATATACTGTAAATATACAGTAAACATACAGTAAATGTACAGTAAACATACAGTAAACATACAATAAACATACAATAAACATTCAGTAAACATACAGTAAATATAGTAAACATACAGTAACATACAATAAACATACAGTAAACATACAGTAAACGTACAGTAAACATGCAATAAACGCACAGTAAACATACAATGCACACACAATAAACATACAGTAAACATACAATAAACATATAGTAAACATAAAATAAACATACAGTAACCATACAATAAACATAAAATAAACATACTGTAAACATACAATAAACATACAGTAAACTTACAGTAAACATACAATAAACGTACAGTAAACATACAATAAACATACAATAAACATACAGTAAACATACAATAAACATACAGTAAACATATAGTAAACGAAAGGTGAAGACCAATCATTAACAATAGAAACTGTTCTGTGTTACAATCAAAGTTTAAAAAAAAAAATTCTTTACTTTCTACAGAACGAAGTTATAAGTTTTTAAAAAACATTTTTTCTCTAGACAACACTTGGAACAATATGCCGTCATTATTATCACTTAAGGCGTCTTCATGACTCTGCCGAGCAGTACCAGAATTAATTTCTGGAGTACTGAACAATTTCTGGCTGGGCAAAGTGTCGCCATGTTTGGCAGCGAATGAATTCTTGAGTCCCTGCACTGACAATTATTCTTAGTAACTCCCCCTTGGAGTTTTAGGAATATAATGGGATGTAACTCTACTAGTATAAAGAGGACTGACTTAAATATCTTATGAAACGTTTTCTCAGATGCGTTCTATTTTGTAGCATTTAATAAGAAATATATAACTCTTATCTCCATAAAATATTTGCATCATTAATGTCCCTTTCAAAGGCAAGAGAAGCTTTCATTGCACTGCCAAATATATAGACATCAAAAGAAATCAAGCCTAACATAAAAATAGAATCTTCTACTCAAATGTCAAGGTTGTCTTTATTATATAGCTCTGAAAAGTGGAGAAAAATAAAATTGGCAACCAGACAGAGACAGACTTTCATAAACTGGTGCATGCGCTGACAGACAAAACTGACAGAAAAAGAAACCAGACACACATCAGTGAAACAAGATGTGAACAGAAGACTGTGGCTGATCAAGTCAGCACATAGCATTACAAGGTAGTCCGTTTTCTGGAATTTTGGGGGAAAGAGAAAAAGAGGGAAAAAAGCACATGCCAGAATTAATTCGACATAGACATGAAAGAGATTTGAAGTCTTTGGCACGACCATGAACGGATGGTACAGAGCAGGAAAGCTTGGTGTGCATATGTTAAAGACCTGTACTCAACCGGTGGCTGAAGGGCCATGAGTAAATTAACGAATGCGTGAAGGAAGATCCAAAATATCGTGCAGTTGGTACTGTTCTACTGTTATAGATGTGGCTAGTCCACAGACGGTAGCATTTCAATATATTATCTGCAATTATCCACTCCATATATCCTAGTTATAAGCCATCACAAGTTCAACATAGTATTCCTATCCATTAAATTTTTTTAAAATCACATTTATAACCAATGCCACATGTACTTGCATACTGCATACCCACAGTGGATGTGTGGGTAAACGCAGGTAATATACGCTTCCACCCCGTGTTAAAGGCTGAACTGGCTTGTTAGTTTGCCAGAGTGAGAAAATTCTGTACAAGCAGGGGAAAATATTGAGGTAACCTGACGACTAAAATGAAAGTTTTTAGTTATCAATATTTTCTTTAACGGTCCGTGAGATTAATCGTCTTCAACAGATTATAGCAAATCGTCTTCAACAGGTTATAGCAAACCGTCTTCAACAGGTTACAGCAAATCGTAGAAAACAAAATGTTGACATGTTCTGTAATAACTGAAGTGGAGGCAAAACAAAAGCCAAATAGTATGTTGCAAATAATTGTAGCAGGATAGACAGACAGACAGTTATACATACGGGCAGGTAGACTGGCAGACAGGTATACAGACAGGTATGCAGACAGGCAGGTAGACAGGGAGGCAGGTAGACGTACAGACAGGCAGACAAGCAGGTAGCCATATAGGCAGGCAGGTAGACATACACACAGACACATAGGCAGGCAGGTAAGCATACATACTGTGACGGTATTGCATCCCCTGCTTAGCAGTAGTGGTCCAACAGTGGCCAAAACTCAAGAGTATCTAATATGGGCTTCAAAGGTATCTACCTACGCACAAGATTACTCTTGGCAGCGATGTAGATAGAAGGGTGATGACACTTCTATTACAAAGGGAGTCTTCACAAGATATTCAGAATAGGCGAGAACAATACTGCTTTGGCTGAGTATGTTAACTCTGTAATTCTGCCGACGCTTTTGTGAAGGATTTAAGCACTTATTACTTTCAGCTCGTTTAAGCCCACACCCCTGATTTACTCAGTGGAATTCTATTATTTTAGTATAGCTCTGTTTAGAGTGAGTGTGGTAATTTGACTGAGACAAACATGCAGTAACTTTAAAATGATTAAATGGAAGTTAAATTTGTAACATTACAAATAACAAAATTTAATGATCACTTTAGGTTTTAACAGTTGGAAAATAATTTGAATAGTTATGGATCAAGAAAAGTTATCTTCACAGTCTTCAGGGAATGTGAGATATTACTAGAAGCTCAAGTGGCAGCGTATATTTGAACTTAGCTGCCAATGACGGTTCTGTTCCTTCTTATGGGTTGGTTCTTTTCACTCTGCTCCCGCTCGTCTCTGATCAAGGTTGTCGGGGGTAGCTCGTTTCCCAGAAACGTCAAGGAGAGTCTATCACTTGGGTCCTT
Source organism: Oreohelix idahoensis (assembly GCA_024509875.1). Classification (NCBI taxonomy): domain Eukaryota; kingdom Metazoa; phylum Mollusca; class Gastropoda; order Stylommatophora; family Oreohelicidae; genus Oreohelix; species Oreohelix idahoensis. Next base: position 373,715 of record JAMPIV010005003.1, read on the forward strand.
CGTCTTAAAGCTTAGACCACGGTTCCCTTCTTGTTCCAGAGATAGTACTTTCTGCTGGTACCACCAATAACTACGGTAAAGAATAGAACGAAACGCTCTTCTGAGTATGGCGTTTTCCACCCCATAGTTATGGGTTCCTACCTTCCCATACCACCATCCCAATTACTCAGATTTTACCCTCGATGAGAATTAAATTTAATCCCTCGGGATAAAACTTTCTTTACATTTAAATAGAATAGCTTTCATAGTTACTTTATATTTAAATGAAAAGGTTAACAATACAGATAGAGTCTGTTTACATATACTTCTCCACTGATTGAAAAGTGTTCACAATATAAATTGAATATGTTTTCATTTATGTTTTACACTGATTGAAAAGTTTGAAACTTCCATTACTTTAAAATGCTTTACGAAACTATCAATAAAGCAATCACCAGCCCGTGCAGAGTGGTTCATGAATCATCGTTCTATACGCTGAGGTTGCCAGCCTCATATGACTTTGACATCCTGTAGCAATTTTCACACATTAAACTTTACATGGTAATATATACATATATATGTTAGTGCACACGTTTGGGGGCTCGTCCGGGATAAAAGTCACGAGACAATAAGGTGCTTACACGCACACCTTTGTCTCTGACAGCAGCGACATTATCGCTGTTACCACTCATCTCACACAATCAGCAACATCAACAACGGCAACGTAGTCTAGCGGACACGTTTCCACACTGTATATAGCAATAAATAAATGAACTCAAAGACTGTGTCAATCTCGATATAATATAATAACAACTAGTACATGTCATATTTATGAGGTACTCAAAAGCACAAGAAATTACCATTCTATCTCGATAACCTACCAGTATTCAAATAATACTAATATCACTTCTGGGACTACAACAACTTCCAAGATCATATATAACATCGATCCTAGCAACAACTAATACCACACAACAAACACCAGCTCTTCTACACAACAGCAACAATGGGACACGTCCGTCCCTTTCTACAACGTCTGCCAACTCCCTTTGGACAACCCTGTAACCTTTTCACCTTCCGTACCTCAGGCTAACTCTAGCCAATAATACTACTACTTTAGTCACATGTCATAACAATCAAAGTTCAGCTGTTCATGCAAACATCACATGCAACTCACAAACGTTTAACTCGACTTACATTGCAATCACGTTTGCCACAACAATGTACTCAATAAACCTTGCTCACCCAGGACCATACAACCATAGCAACTTCTCAAAATTGCATCTTGATAGATAGATAGATAGATAGATAGATAGATAGATAGATAGATAGATAGATAGATAGATAGATAGATAGATAGATAGATAGATAGATAGATAGATAGATAGATAGATAGATAGATAGATAGATAGATAGATAGATAGATAGATAGATAGATAGATAGATAGATAGATAGATAGATAGATAGATAGATAGATAGAGAGATAGATAGATAGATAGATAGATAGATAGATAGATAGATAGATAGATAGATAGATAGATAGATAGATAGATAGATAGATAGATAGATAGATAGATAGATAGATAGATAGATAGATAGATAGATAGATAGATAAACATAAATTAAAGCTAAATACTAATTAAAGCCAAATACTATGGCCAACAGGCTGACAAACAAAAGTACATATAGATATAAGACTGCAAACAGGCACACAACTACATAAATATAATATAAGACAAACTAAAATGAAGCAGACATAAGAATACATAGTAGGACTTCCAGTAACGTTTGGGTCTTGCTGTTGTTGTTTCTAGTGTGACTATTAATTTTAGTACATCGTGCTGACAACGCAAATGCATAAGGCCGTTGTCATCACCGGACATAAAACTGGCAGAAGAACATAAGTCGTCTGGTGATGGGTCCATGATACATGTCGTATAATATTTATTTAGTTCTTCACAAAAATTCACGCAAATGACAAAAAATGGAGAATTTTGAACATCTGTCTCCTCAAACAAAAGTGCATGGTCAGTCCATAAGTATATAAGCATTCATAGTGGCATAACATCAATATATGGTCTCATCTATTCAGTTCTGGCCACTGTACTAATAGGTGCGTGTCAACCATCGACACCCAAGTAATTTGGACCAAAAACGTGAATGTATATTTCTTGAATAAATACTTCTCTATAAGGTGCGGAACTTCTTCATGAGTTCGAGACCATCTCAACGATCGTTGAAAAACAAGTGGCGGCCTTCGAAAAATATTAATGCCACATAAAAGTACAATATTCCTCCACAATTCCGGGAGCTCGAAAAATACGTCTTGCTTGGACGGGTGAAGTATACGAAAGGCCCAGAATATTTGCCGTTTGAATAAATTAGCGCAAACGCGTTAAGTCATTGACAACCGGTGACGTATTAAATATGCAGTGTTCAATACAAGTTAAAAGTCGTGCAAAAACATGAGTTACCACAAATAGACATATTTCCTCAAATAACAATTGCTATATGCCTGTGTGTGGCAATATACCATGACATATTAACTTTATTCCTTAACACTTCCACAATACATACACACATAAACATTAACAATTCACAGATAAACAACAAAACGTTTATATACAAAGGAATTCTCAATAATTCGAATTTCTGTTATTGCTCGTAGTACAGTACATTAGAAGAGCACGAACCGCGCAAAGTAGCCAAATTATGCAGTCAGTCACTAACCAACCTGCATTAATTCTAGACTGCTTGATTATCGATCAAGTTCTGAGGGACAAACTCTTGTGGACTTTTCGGTATCTTTTCGCTATCCATCAATTTTATTCTCTGTTGAGATGTGTTCTGAATTCCCTCGACTTTTAATGTGCTCACCGAATGTTGTCTGCCCCTTTTCAAATCTTGCAATGATCTACCTTTGCAAGATGGCGACTTCTAGAACATCCGAGTTTTAAGTGCCCATTGAGTTCTTACAACGTTTCAGTTATATAAAAAAAAGGAAACAAAAACATAAGGAGGCAGCCCCTCCACCATGCAAAGGCACAACAGGCCAATCACCTGTTTGCTTTAAATCACGATTACGAGCAATACAAGAGAGAAAACTGGACTGATTCTAAAGGCGACGAACTGGAACGGACTACGGACTACGACTTATGGAACTTGGAACACAAGAAGTATAAATGGGAAGGAAGAGGAGCTGGTGGAAGAGATGAGGAAAGCAAAACTAGAAATCCTGGCTATAACGGAAACAAAGAAAAAAGGACAAGGAGTCATGGATCTCGATGGCAACACGCTGCTCTACAGTGGTGTACCCATATCTGAAAGAGCTAAAGGGGGCGTGGGTTGCATTGTGGCCCAAAATCAAAAAGATAGTATCAAGGGATGGAACTTTGTCTCGGAGCGCATTATGGTTGTTAAACTAAAAGAAGGAGAAACCATAGTCAACCTGGTCATAGTGTATGGGCCTGTTACGTGCAGTCTTTGATATCTTACAATATTATACATAGGTAATTTTTTAGTGCTTAAGGGAAAGTCATTATTGAGTTACTTCCCTTGAACTCCGCGGATAAATACATTTTACTGCGATTTATTCGTTGTTTGGGTAATAATAGATTGTTCTTGCTTCAGAATATCTATGGCCTGAATTTATGTGTATTGTTTGTCTGAGTAGGACAAGTCTGTCTTATATCTGTATATCTTTACATATCTAAGTCGAACTATATGTTCTGTTGTCTCTAGAGAGGTCAAAGGCTATTCGGCGGATGTGTCGCTTGAGGGGGGTGATTTGGCTTCGTCCTGATAGGGACTGTGTGTGTTTTGCTATGTCGGCTTGATGCCTTGAAAAAGTGATCTCAGTGGTTTTGGGGAAAGTGATAGTCGTCTAGACCTATCGTGTATGCTTTACCCCAGTGTTTATTCATCTTGCCAAGGAATGGCAGTTTCATATTCCCTCTACCAAGGTAATCAAAGATACTCTTATGAACTCTCGATCGAAGCCACCATTGTCGATAATTACGATTTGAATGTTTAAGAGAATATATTTGACTCGATGAAAAACGACTTCGATTCCTAGCAGCACTATATTCTGTAGAATGCAGTCTATTGTTCATGACCAAATCTACAGAGCAACGAAATGTTGTATGAATGACTAACTTTAGAACAGATTCATTATCTGTATTCAAACGTGAGTGACAGTTCACGAGTGGAGCCATCTTGGAACCAAAACATGTAGGACTTTCAAGAAGAGAAAAGGGATGCCCGTATTATCGCTTGATCAGTCCAGAGATCACTGCTACACATGAGAACCCATTGTTAGCGGTTCAATATTATTATATGGAAAAATATGTGCTGAACATTATGTTGAAGAATCGTTGCTAAACGAGATTAGGTTTAGAAGTCATCTGAAATATTGTTTACAAGCTGACGTGCTCAGTCAGTGACGTCAGATGATATATGTATGGGCGATACTGAGTGCTTGGCTATTGACAGTCCATTATACCATTATTCTACATGAGTGCCCATGTAACATTGCAAGACCATTTGTCCACTGTACTATGATGTATTATGGCAACCTGTGATTTGTCACTATCTGTGCTGTCGAGTGTGTACGTCCAATTAAACTTTAGAAAAGGTACACAGTCGTTGGTGTCGATGACTTCCGGTCATACATGAGTGTGAGAAGAGAACATTTGTCAACAACACGAACCCTTATCATCATTCGCACATTATACACTCCATCCATGTCTACACAACACTGCGTAGGTCAAGTTGACATTCCATACACTACAGTGGGGCAGGCAACACCATAGGGATCTTGTCAACTGATGATGATAGACGCCTGTCTTCCCGCCTAGGAGTGTTCTGGTGTACTTTATCAACATATATTATATCCAACTAAATATCAACTTTATCAACTGGTGGACCAGCTTTCTGGGTTTGACCTCGCAGAAATTCAGAAGTCAACAGATTACCGATACCAGACCGTTTCCTGTGGCTGATACGACACACTTGCAGTATTGGTTTGCTCTTTGTCAACGCTTCGTCACGTGACCTGTCAAGTGAATGCAGTATGTAGGTCAGCGTTGTTGACATTTTTTACATTAGACATTATAGAGTTTCACAGAACAGTTGGATCAATTCTTGTCAGTGTTAACAGAAAGACAGTATTTGTGAACTAAGAAGTCCTGGTTTCATCGATGGATCTTCTTGTTTGCCATATATGAACTTTAATATTTAAGGCCAGAATGTTTAATTGAATAAAGTGGCAGTTTGTTTGTTTTCATGAAAAATAACTTTGCCATTACTGTAAGACTGAGCCTATTTTGCAACACATACTATCATACACATAATTTATATATATTTATGTTTACATGTTATTTGTTTGTATAGTATGTTAGTTTCTATGTCAGCGGGTTGTGTTTAAGGTTGGGCGGCGTCCTCACAACAGAGTATCCCACGTCATAGAGGGTCCGTTGTGGGCGTTTTCTATAGGTGCAATTTTCTTGATTGAAAATTTGCTGCGACAACTGTTGCTTTTGTGTTAGCTGTGAAGTCTGTAATTATTGTTATTTTTGTAATATTTCTTTGTTCTTTAGTTTTGTTTTGATTTGTTTGTAATTTGTTGGTCTAACCTTTTCTATCTTTCAGTTCTATTCATAATTTATATTCATATATTGTGACGTCATTTGTGTTGTTATTCTTTGCAGATTCAGTGATTATCTTCATTGATTTCCCTATTTGATTTATTTTGATTTCTGCAAACGTTCTTGTATTGTCAGTCCTATTTGTACTTTATGTATTCTGTTGGTTGACATATGTTTTATATGGGTATATTTCATAAGACACAATTGCCTGTGCACTGCACTTGGATTATGGTATAGACCAGTACCTGATTATTATTACTATTATACAAGACCTTATTAAAGGCTTGTGACCCACAGATATTGGGATAGTATACTGATTAATCAGGTCATTGAGAACTTGGGGTATTATTATTGATTCAGGTGATTAGTATTATTGTTAGGCATCATGTCTACTCTAGATTATTTCATTACTCAAGGGAAAGCTCTTGATAAGACTGGTCAACAATTAGAACAATTTGCAGTTGCTCAATATGACAAAGCATTAGCTGCAGAAGAGAAAAGATTAGCTGCAGAAGAGAAAAGATTAGCGGCAGAAGAAAGAAAAGCTATGGCGGAAGAGAAAAGATTAGAAAAAGAAGCTGAGGCTGCTGCTGAACAAAAGAAATTGCAGATGCAGGTAGAGGAAAGGAGATTTGAAGCTGAACAAAAAAAATTGGAAAGAGAAGCTGCGGCTGAACAAAAAAGATTAGACAGTGAAGCTGAACAAAAAAAATTGGAAAGAGAAGCTGCGGCTGAACAAAAAAGATTAGACAGGGAGGCTGAACAAAAAAGATTAGATGCTGAAGAGAAAAAAAAAGCAATAAGAGAACATGAATTTGAGTTGGAGAAATTGAGATTGACAAGTATGAGTAATGTTAATCAGGCATCTAGTGGTAATGGTAAACCTTCTACTTACAAGGTTAAGGTTCCACCGTTCAATCAGTCCAGTGACGATATTACATTCTGGCTGGATAGATTTGAACGTTCTTGTCGTACACATAATGTGGATAAATCACAATACGCTAATCAATTATCAGAAAACTTGAAAGGTGAATCTTTGACTAGATTATGCCTTGTAGGAGAAGCAGATAAGGATAATTATGATGTCATTAGGGCGGCTTTGATAAAAAAATATCAGCTAAGTGAGGAAGGCTATCGCCTTTTATTTAAGACGATGGTACCTGAGACGGGGGTAGAATTCTCAGAATTCACTGCAAAGGCACGTCTCACAGTTGATCGTTGGATTGAGCTTTCCAAAACAGAAAAAAACGTATGAAGGACTTATGGATTTGTTGCTCAGAGATAAGATTATGTCATGTGTGAACAAACCTTTCCTTGAATTTATACATGAGCGTAAACCTAAATCTCTAAAAGAAATGGAAGAATATTGTTCCCAATATGTCACTGCACACCCCGACGTGACTTTTGGCAACACTAAGATTAAGGAGAGTATGCCAGTTGCTTCAGCAACACCATACAATCCCAATTATTCACACAGATTTCAGGGACCTCAAAACAGATTTGATAAAAAAGGTAACCATAATAGTTATCAAAACCAAGGTAACCAATCATTTCAGGGTTCTTCTTCAAAGAACTGGAGACGACCTGATAGCTCTCGACACAGGGGTGGTCATAATTATAGGAATTTCCGTAGAGGAAGTAATTATAGAAACTATCAGGGTTATCCGTCTTGGAGTCAACAAGATCATAATTACAGAGATACTCATTATAATGAATATGATAATGGTAACCAAGGGTACTATGACTCAAACCCAAATAGGGGTTACAATAGAGGTAACAATAACTACAGAGGTGATAATAACCGAGGTAGATCTCAATACAAAAGACATAAACCACATTTTCAGGCAAACTCTGCACAACAAGAGTCCCATGAAGCCTATAAACAGAGTAAAGATAATAATGATGCTAGTAATATGGCATGTGCCGCTTTTGATTTTGGGAGAGCATCTCAGTGCCCCCAATGCAAAACGTTATTTGAGCCAACCACAGTGACTACTTTAAGCTGTGGCCATCCTCTTCCTGCTCTTCCAGCATCAGTCGCGCATGATGGAAGAGGGTCTCTTGTCTTACATAAGGGTTTAGTGAATAACAATCCAGTCTCTGTGCTATTTGATTCTGGATGCACCACAATTGGTGTTAGGCAGTCACTCGTAGATCCTTCCCGTGCCACTGGACAAGTAGTCAAATGTGTAACATTTGGCGGCACATTAGAGAAATACTCTACCGCTATCATTAGGATTGCTACTCCTTTCTTTACAGGAGATGTACACGCATGTCTTCTTCCGAATCCGATCGCTGACCTCATCATCGGTCGCATTCATGGAGTCAAGGAATGCACTCCGCAACAAATTTCCACGTGGGAAAGGCAAAACATGCAGATTGCTAACGCTGTAGTCACTAGAGCTCAGGCTCTTAATGTGCCTCAAACTTCATCTACTGAAGATAATGAAGTGCATAACCAAGATAATCCCTTGGTAATTTCTCGTGACTCGTTTATAAAACAGCAAGAAGATGATCCCACTCTGAAGAAATTCTTCATTCTTGCAACTAAAGGTGATCCGAATAAGGACACAAGTCGTAAATCGTGGATTACAAAGAAGAATGGCGTACTTGTACGTATGGTTCAAGACTCCATTACGTCAAGTCATTCTCAAATCCTGGTTCCCAAGAATTTGAGAGTTAAAATTTTGCAGCACGCTCACGACTCTCAGTGTGCTGGACACATGGGTTTTTCCCGTACTAAGTCAAGAGTCCTTGCGGCTTTCTTTTGGCCATTGGTAAACAAGGACATACGGATTTATTGTCGATCTTGTAAAGTATGTCAGGAAGTTAAATCCAAAGGTCCACGGCATGCTGCACCCATTCAGGCGGCGGACATTCCTATTCGGCCGTTTCAAAAAATGGCCATAGACATTATTGGTCCATTTAAGATCAAGTCTGCCAGAGGACATCAGTTTATCTTGACGTGTGTTGATATGTGCACACGTTGGCCAGAGGCTATTCCTCTGAAGAGCATTACTACTGCTGATATTGCAGATGCTCTTTGGCTTATATTTTCTCGTCTGGGGTTCCCCGGAGAGATATTGTCAGACCATGGCACCCAACTAATATCAGATACCATGTCTCAAGTAATGTCTACCCTGCAGATAGATAGATCTTTAAGTAGTATCTACCATCCAATGTCTAATGGTATGGTCGAACGCCTTAATAGAACACTTAAAAACTTACTGGGGAAGATAACTGAGGATCATCCTCAAGACTGGGACAGAGTTTTACCTGCGGCCCTCTTCGCTTACAGAGAGGTACCCAATGAACATACGGGATTTTCTCCCTTTGAACTCGTCTTTGGCGCGCGTCCGCGTGGCCCTATGTCGTTGCTTCACGATCTCATAACATCTGACAATATTGACGATGACACAAAGTCATCCTACGAATATGTCATCGCGTTGAGACAAAAGATTATCGAAGCATGCAAATTAGCAACTTCTTCTTCTGAATTTGCGAAACAGAAGGCAAGGCAATTTGCCAATAAGAAGAGATGCTTACGACAACTTTGTCCTGGTGACAAAGCATTTGTATTACTACCTTGTAGGGAAAACAGATTACTTATTTCTTGGAAAGGTCCGTACGATATAATATCGAAAATTTCCGATGTCGACTATATTGTCGATATTGATGGGAAGCATAAAACCTTCCACATCAATATGCTTACTGAATTCCATGAACGTCCGGATTATTTGCAACCCATTTTCCAAGCAACGGACAATTCTCCAGTACCACATGGTCATTACTCATCACTGTCCGTGATACAGGATGAGGAAACAAGTTTTTCAGATGTAAATCTTCCTCTTCCAATGATCCCACTTCATTCCAGTGAATCATGGAAGAACGTTACTGTCTCTCCTGATTTGTCTCTAGGAGAACAGCGACAAGTTTCAACTATGTTGCAAACATTTCAGGATGTACTCACTGACATCCCTGGACAAACTAATGTCATTCAACATGACATTGTGCTAACTGACCATACTCCTATTAGGGTTAGACCTTATCCTATACCTATACATTTCCAAGCACAGGTCGAGAAAGAGTTGGATGAGATGATAGATTTGAAAATAATCGAACCATCCACCTCTGCGTATTCTTCGCCGATGGTTATTGTGCGTAAAAAAGACAATAACATACGTCTTTGCGTTGACTATCGAAAATTGAATCAAGTAACGAAGTTCGATGCCGAACCTATGCCTTTACTGGAAGAGCTACTTACTCGACTCTCCAAATCTCATTTTTTTCACTAAACTTGATTTGTCTAAGGGATATTGGCAAGTTCCTTTATCTGAACGCGCCAAACCTCTCACGGCTTTTTCAACACCTAGAGGTTTGTTCCAATGGAATTTTATGCCTTTCGGTCTTATGAACGCACCAGCTACGTTCGTACGCATGATGCGCCGAATCCTATCTTATCGGTCAGATGTCATTGCATATCTAGACGACATCTGTCTTTTCAGCGATACTTGGGAAGATCACTATTCAGGGTTAGATGAATTGCTGTCTACTTTGCGTGAGCACAACCTGACAGCGAAACCCTCTAAAGCCTATATTGGTTTTAGCGAAATTTCTTTCCTAGGCCACCGAGTTGGTCATGGTTTCCTAAAGACAGAGGACCATAATACTAGTAAGATACTTAACATCTCAATCCCTAAGACTAAAAAAAACAGGTGAGAAGTCTGTTAGGTCTTATTCAATTTTATGGCAGATTCATTCAGAATCTATCCTCTATCATGGCACCTCTCTCAACACTTCTAAAGAAAGGTTCGCCTAATGTGGTCCACTGGTCTCAGGAATGCCAATGCTCTCTGGATAAGATTAAAACACTGTTTTCAACACCACCTATTTTAGTGCTACCCACTAAAGATAAGACATTCGTTCTTCGTAGTGACGCTTCATCCACTGGGATTGGAGCGGCACTAATGCAAGAGTACTCTGGAACTCTGCATCCTGTAATGTATATTTCCAGAAAACTTAATGCGGCAGAAAGGAATTATTCGGTTTTAGACCGTGAGCTATTAGCTATGGTTTGGTCGATCCTCAAACTACAGAGATTCCTTCTAGGCGCACATTTCATAGTAGAAACAGACCAAAAAGCTCTTACTGCTATACAGAGTAAGAATTTGAAGAGCTCGAGGTCTACTCGATATGCAATTGCTCTTCAACCTTTTCATTTCTCTGTGCGAGCTATTCGGGGATCAGATAATGTGATGGCAGACATTCTGTCAAGATGCCCACATGATTCCACATAACTATTAGGGCTTAGACTTCTTGATATGTCTAGTTCTATAGTAGTTCCTTTTCTATATCATGATAGATACACATTTGTAATTTAATAATATAATGATTGTATCACTACATAGCGGTTCATGTATGTTTATTCACCGCTGTGCTTTGATGATTTTTTCTTCATAAATCATAAATTTAAGATATCTTATACGTAGTGATGATATGAATTTTTTAGGCATTGTGTAATTGCCAGAATTGTATTATACTTTGATGACACCTTCCTGGAAAAAATATACTTGTAGAGAAATAATTTCTCTCAGTTTATGAGACACATTCTCACCAGTCGCTCCATAAGTCGACTTAGCCTCATATTAGGCGTTATAGGTATTCCTGATATTTTCATCTGCGCATTATTCATGCGTTGTGAGCCTATTGTACGTTGCTCCTAGATGTATTTCAAAAAAAAAAAAAAAATGTTCCATTTTTTTTTCCCGGGAGGTGTGGTAAGACTGTTACGTGCAGTCTTTGATATCTTACAATATTATACATAGGTAATTTTTTAGTGCTTAAGGGAAAGTCATTATTGAGTTACTTCCCTTGAACTCCGCGGATAAATACATTTTACTGCGATTTATTCGTTGTTTGGGTAATAATAGATTGTTCTTGCTTCAGAATATCTATGGCCTGAATTTATGTGTATTGTTTGTCTGAGTAGGACAAGTCTGTCTTATATCTGTATATCTTTACATATCTAAGTCGAACTATATGTTCTGTTGTCTCTAGAGAGGTCAAAGGCTATTCGGCGGATGTGTCGCTTGAGAGGTGTGATTTGGCTTCGTCCTGATAGGGACTGTGTGTGTTTTTGCTATGTCGGCTTGATGCCTTGAAAAAGTGATCTCAGTGGTTTTGGGGAAAGTGATAGTCGTCTAGACCTATCGTGTATGCTTTACCCCAGTGTTTATTCATCTTGCCAAGGAATGGCAGTTTCATATTCCCTCTACCAAGGTAATCAAAGATACTCTTATGAACTCTCGATCGAAGCCACCATTGTCGATAATTACGATTTGAATGTTTAAGAGAATATATTTGACTCGATGAAAAACGACTTCGATTCCTAGCAGCACTATATTCTGTAGAATGCAGTCTATTGTTCATGACCAAATCTACAGAGCAACGAAATGTTGTATGAATGACTAACTTTAGAACAGATTCATTATCTGTATTCAAACGTGAGTGACAGTTCACGAGTGGAGCCATCTTGGAACCAAAACATGTAGGACTTTCAAGAAGAGAAAAGGGATGCCCGTATTATCGCTTGATCAGTCCAGAGATCACTGCTACACATGAGAACCCATTGTTAGCGGTTCAATATTATTATATGGAAAAATATGTGCTGAACATTATGTTGAAGAATCGTTGCTAAACGAGATTAGGTTTAGAAGTCATCTGAAATATTGTTTACAAGCTGACGTGCTCAGTCAGTGACGTCAGATGATATATGTATGGGCGATACTGAGTGCTTGGCTATTGACAGTCCATTATACCATTATTCTACATGAGTGCCCATGTAACATTGCAAGACCATTTGTCCACTGTACTATGATGTATTATGGCAACCTGTGATTTGTCACTATCTGTGCTGTCGAGTGTGTACGTCCAATTAAACTTTAGAAAAGGTACACAGTCGTTGGTGTCGATGACTTCCGGTCATACATGAGTGTGAGAAGAGAACATTTGTCAACAACACGAACCCTTATCATCATTCGCACATTATACACTCCATCCATGTCTACACAACACTGCGTAGGTCAAGTTGACATTCCATACACTACAGTGGGGCAGGCAACACCATAGGGATCTTGTCAACTGATGATGATAGACGCCTGTCTTCCCGCCTAGGAGTGTTCTGGTGTACTTTATCAACATATATTATATCCAACTAAATATCAACTTTATCAGGGCCAAATGAGGATGAGAGTGCAGAGGTCAAGGAGGAATTCTTCGAGCTGCTTCAAAGGACAGTGGATGACTGCCTAGATGAAGTTATCATGCTCGGAGATTTTAATACCAGAGTTGGAAATGACAATGCTAGATGGGGTGGAGTTATCGGAAGATATGGAGAAGATACTCTCAATGACAATGGAAAGCGACTCCTTAGATTCTGCAGTGAGCAGAATCTGATCATTACAAACACAAAGTTCCCCCATAAGCGCATACATGCATACACTAGATGTGAACCAACAAAGAATGAGAAGTCAGTGATCGACTATGCCATTGTTCGGAGAAGCTCATTCAAATATGTCCGAGATGCTAGAGTCTGGAGGGGGCCAGAGATTGGAAGTGATCACTACCTGCTAACAATCAAAAGAACAACTGAAAGAGTTGCTCAGCCTAGGAACTGCCCAACATCACGCAAGAAACCAAGTAAACGAGCAGGAGAAATGAGCATTAGGACCTACAAGCTGAGAGAGCCAGAAATTAAGACCAGATATCAGGGGCTTATTGCTGCAGCGGTCAGCAACACAGAAGAACGACCTGATGACTTGGAAACCCTCTGGATTAAATTCAAGGATATCATAAAGACAGCTGCTGCAGAAGCATGCGGTGAAGTCCGACTTGGGAACAAGAGAAAGAGGACACCTTGGTGGACAGAGGAAGTCAAAGAGAAAATAAGAGAGAAGAAAATGGCATGGAAACAATACTTAGGAGCTAAAAAACAACAGGACAAATGGAAAAATATAGAGAATATGTGACACTCAGAACAGAAGCAAAGAACAAAGTGCTAGCAGCAAAACAGAAGTCCTGGGAAGAATTTGGAGAAAAGCTTGAAAAAGATGCACAAGAAAACCAGAAATTGTTCTATAAGACCCTAAAGAACATATTGAAGGAAAAACAATGCCCTCTCAAATTTATAAAGGACAAGCAAGGCAAATTGCTTACTGTCCCGAAGGAAGTAATGGAAAGATGGAAAGAATATTTCTCAGAACTCCTGGATGGTGAGCATGGTGAAGCATCAGAAATGATAAACACTAGCACAGAAGAGAAAACCAATGATGGTGAAGATGACATAAAGATGGAAGAACTGAAGGCAGCACTGGAGAAAATCAAGATGGGCAAAGCAGCAGGGCATGATGGTATAACACCAGAAATGGTTAAGTTTCATGGGAGCATCAGGCGACCTATTACTCTCAAGGGTTTTACAGGCAGCGTGGTACAACAAGACCATACCAAAGGATTGGGAGATTGCCATCATAACACCGATTTTCAAAAAGGGTGACAATCGACAGTGTGGAAACCATAGAGGCATATCCCTTCTCAGTGTCCCTGGTAAAATCTACTCTAGAATCCTAGAGCAGAGACTCCGACGCCTAGCTGAGCCACAATTGGATGAGGTCCAGTGCGGATTCCGAGCAAACCGAAGTACTCAAGACCTAATCTTCACACTCAGACAGCTGAGTGAAAAGGCCCTTGAGTATAAGAGTGAGATCCATCTTTGTTTCATAGATCTGGAAAAGGCGTTTGACGGGGTCCCCTGGAGCAAACTTTGGGACTGTTTGGCAAGGAAGAATATTCCAGCACCTCTGATTCATGCTATACAGAGCTTCTACAAGTCTTGCAGAAATTATGTGAGGACAGCAAACCATAAGTCAGAAGAGTTCAGGACCACCACCGGTGTAAGACAAGGTGATATCCTATCACCTTACCTCTTCATACTCCTTATGGACGATGTTATCAAGGCATGTAAGGAGAGAACAAGAAAGTATTCAGTAGGGTACTGGAAGATGAGACAGGTCTATATTTCGGAGCTGGCATTTGCTGATGATGTTGCCCTGATTGCTAAATCAGAGGCACATCTCCAATCCAACCTGCAAGTCTGGAAGGAAGAGCTGGAGAAGAGAGGGATGGTCATAACCAGCTCTAAAACAAAATCTATGGTGATATCACGAGAAGAAAGAAGACATCAGATTAAGCTGGGAGAACAGGTCCTGGAGCAGGTCGACCACTTTAAATACCTCGGAGCTATTATAGACCGAAAAGGAGGCATCAAAGAAGAGTTGGCCACTCGAAAAGCAGCAGCTGGGAGACTTTTTCAGGCCATAAATCGAGGATTCCTCAGCAAGAGAGAGGTTGGTAAGAAAACGAAGATGGCTGTATACCGCTCCACCTATGTCCCAGTCTTGACATATGGATGCGAGTCATGGGCAATGACTACAACCCACAAAAGCCAGATCCAAAACCTCAGAAATGAGGTATCTGAGGAAGGTGGTTGAAGTAACAAGAAGAGACATGGTACGCAACCAGACGATACGTCAAGGCCTTAAATCCTACCCCCTGCAGACCCAAGTAGAACAGTCCCAATTAAGACTGCATTTTTAAACGTGTATGTCCTTAGATTTATAATATCTGATCAAAATGTTGATTTCTTGTAAACAATATTGTAATATGCAGGCACATTTGTTACTATTTTTAGAGACCAACTTTAAGATTTATAACTCGGTTAGGGTTAAGGTATCAAAAATCGAATACGACAGACATTTTTAACTATGAAATAAAATGCATGTCAAATTCAAACTGTTAATAACTAAAATAAAATAAAAATGTAATATAGCATTAAAACCCAATTCAAATGTCCAGTCAGTTCCTATTGTATGGCTCTGAAACGTGGAAAACAATAAAAACAACAATCAGAAAGCCATAGACTTTCATAAATGGGTCGCGTAGAATAGAAGGATTGAAGTGGTATGACAAAATCACTAATGTGGAACTGATGACAAGAACCAGATATCGTACGGAAGGTTAATTGTTTTATTTGACCCGTCTGAGTATATAGAGTGGAGGTCGACAGATACGCGAGAAGGTATAGAAATAGATTTTTCACAGGTGGTAGAATTGAGGAAAAAGATCTGTCTCTGGAGTGATTAGGTAATCTCTTCCAGCCTATCCGTACGACTGTACTTTATTGCAAGACAGCTTTTATCTCCCTATCAAGAATAGATAAGTTAATCTACACACACACAATATGTGACAACAAGGCACACAAACGTGAAAAAACTAAGGCTAAATAGGAATGGGTCTGACCAACACACAAAGGTAAGTTTCTTTGTAGTTTATTATCATTTAAAACTCGACAACATCAAAATATTTAAAGGTAAAGATCAAAGAGTCATTTACATGCATATGAAATAAAGCAGAAAACGTGCACCCTCCCCAAAATGGAGAAAAGAACCCTAAAATTATTAACCCAAAAGTTGAAGGTTAGAACTCTGTTACAGAATGAACAGTATTGGTAATCTATGAGACCCAGTAAAATAAACAAACTTTTAGACAAATCAGACATATGGATAGTTTTCCCACAAACAAGAAAATACTCGCACAATCTTGCAAACAGTGGCCACTCTCACATTCTTACCTAATTGCCTGGTATGGTAGGTCTGTAATATCCCTTGGTAATAGAATTACTTCATGAATATATTACCTATTATCAGTAAATATTCTGTCACTTCAGTTGTCGCAGATTCAAATTGGCCCCAGTCCATCCCCAGAAATTAGTTAATGAGGTGAACGCCTAATATGGTGCTTCTCCTAGAAGTGCTATTACCAATAGTTACAACTCTGAGAGTTCTTGAGGTTCACTCTTTTAACGGAAAAATACTTCCAGTTTTGGGAAACATCTGGTTGCTAAAAATAATGTTCCTATAATAATGATGGTTCTTCTAGCGGCCAACTCTGTGTTAACAGCGCCGATTCTGCACATCGTAGGTATTTAGAGAGGTATACTCCCCTTGAATTACGACTGTCAGGAGTCGGGATAAAATTAAGGTTCACCACTTGTGGCTGGTAAAAATATAAATCTGGGTTTGGTAAGTCCAGTGTTAAAAATTTATTATCCTCCAATACTCTCTGGCGTTTGCCCGTTCACAAATGAAATTAGTGTCGCACAGCCAAGAAAAGTAGAAAATAACAAATCCAAAAAAAGGAAACAGAAAAAAAGACCGCCTGGCCGCTCTTGTGATCAGGCCTGCGAAGAATAAAAGAAACATTTATATTAAAAATATGCTAATCCTATATCTACACACAGAGACGAGGACAAGACGATCTCTTCTCCGCTCCGTCAGTCCTGATTAAATTTAAAATGCACACGGTGTTTCCTTACTCCTATCAGTTAGCAAATTTCGCTGGCGGCTGAGTTCAGACGGATCTGAGTTATGTTAGCTCGACCGCCCCTGCTCGCCGGCGTCAGTGTACAATGAAAATTATTATTTAATCTCTCCATACGCGCTACCTAAACAATGATCGCCTGTCATTAAATAGTTATTAATTGTCGGCATCTGTTGGCTTTGCCGTATATGATTAAAATAATAGACACTATAACAAATATGCACAAATGAAATATAACGTTGTATTCTATCCTTCACTATCAGTTTACTGTCTATACGGGTGGCGTGATTTAATATTTTAATAGAATATCTGGTAGGAAATCGCTAAGCGTTACTTTATTTCACTCGTTTTGCTAGCGAGAAAAATCTAAGTGAAGATTAAATGTTAAAAACTATCACTTAAACTATCACTTAAAAACATTAGCACTATTATCCTTTACCAGAAAATTCAGAAATGAAATCTCCACGAAAACTTGTAACAAATCTACACAAGGAAATAGTTTAAGGCTGCGAGCTAGATACTTCCGAATTCTGACTGACACTGACAATGGGGTTAAGAAAACAACAGTATATAAACCATTAGGATTCTCTGATCTCTGAATGCGTTAATTTCGCGTTCCGGTGTTACCCAGAATTCAGAAGCTAAGCGTATCACGATAAAAGGCTTTGCGGTCGGTCTTCATCCAGGTGTTCCACCGTCATCAAAAGACTTACTGTTCCCTAACGGGTTTCTTTGCAAGAATGCCCGCTTCTGAAGATCAAAGAGCCCAGGGGTTTCTAACTTCCCCTGAGTACGAAACTTCAAAGGGTTTGTGTTTTTGTCTCTCTGAAGCTGCTTGCCTGTCTGAGAAGTATTGTGATTGACAGATGAGCTTCGCGTGAGTGGACGAGGTAAACAGAGCCTGATTTGCTTCCCTGTTATGACTGACAGGCCACGCAGTTTGTAAACATTGCGTTAGCTCGTGTTAAACCAAAGAGGCGGGACAAGAGAGTAAACTGCAGAAATAGACAGTGGGTATTGATATATGGTTTAGCTAGCAAATCAGAAGGCAGCTATAAGGTTGCAATAGGCTGTCGGATTACTGTAGACTCTTTTTCCATTACACGTCACACCAGACAAGTGAGAAGTAGACACTGGAGATGGATAGGAAGTACATTGAGGAAACATGCTGATAACATTACAAGACAGTCCTTATTCTGGGTAAGACAGGTAGAAGGAGACCAAGGAACACACGGAGAAGAGAACTGAAGAGAGATTTGAAGGGCATGAAGAAGACATAGAACGACCTTGAAATGATGGCGCAGGGCAGGAAGTTTGATGACAGTCTATGCTGCTTGGTGGAGCTGAAAGGTGTTGATGATAATGATTAAAATCGCATGACATTGTTTGACCACTTCTAAACTACAAAAAAGTCTGAAATTTGGCATGCTGATAGGTCTTAAGATATGATGCCCTAGAAAAATCCTTTAAAAAAATTAAACACAGCGGCTTCGTAATTAAGCCAGAAACGTTGAGCTCAAAGAGACATAATTGTTCAGTTCAAAGCGAAAATAGCAGCTTATTATAAAACTAATGAAAATATGTAATTTCAAATCTAAATTTGTATTAATTTTCAATGCAACTTTTAATAATTAAGCAAATACATTTCGAAAATAAAAATGCAAAAAAAAACTATTTGAGACTTTAAAGTGCTAATATTAATATAGTTTTATAATTACAAATGAATTATCTTAAGAAAAGTAGATTCTCATTATGTATAAAAATTACAAGTATGCTTTGTAGTGTATATCTGGACCTGAAACATTAGACATTGGTTTTAATAGTGTATACAGTGCATGCACATTTAAAATGCTCCGAAATACAATGTAAACATGAGTGTTTGCAGCAAGGTAAAAAGGGACATTTTCCGAAATTGAAGTAAATATCAAGCATATCAGCAAAAAGGGGACTCTTCTTCTTCTTTGATCTTTAGCTGCCAACTGTCAAAGCAGTCAGTGGCCATCACGCCTAGTGGCGTCTTGTAGGTCAGCAACAAACTGTTTTCCCTTTGCTCGGTCGACGCCCATCCTTCGTGCAGTGTCCCAGCTCTGGTTCATGATTTACATCCCTGACTCAACAGTTCTCCACCATGTTGTTTTTGGTCGGCCTCTCTTTCACTTTCCTTCAGGAGTCCATAGCATAGCTGTTCTTGTGATGGCATCGGGGTCTTTTCTGAGGATGTTACACACTCAACTACAGCGTCTGCCAGCTATGATGGTGTACATGTCCTCTTGGTTGCTCCGATTAAGTAGTTTGTGGTTGGTGATGGTATTCGGCCAAAAAATTCAGAGTATATTCCTTAGGCAGACTGTGCGGAAAGAGGACAATTTCAACATTTCCTTCTCTGTTACTCTCCAGCATTCCATACCATAGAGAAGCACAGAAAGTACACAGCTCTCATATAATCTTAATTTGGTGTTTTAGCTGTCCTGAAAGGACTTCCAGATGTTTAGACTAGCAAAGGCTGTTCTCGCTTTATTCATTCTGTTGTTGATGTCTTTGCTTGTTCCGTTGTCTGCTGATACTATGCATCCTACGTATGTAAATGTGTCTGTTCTAGTTTCTGGCTCCTTATTGGATTGTCCACATTGAGTGTCATGACCGCTGTCTTCTTTAGATTGATGTTAGACTCACCTGCTGGCTTTACTTATTCAGTCTATCTCTTTTCTTTTTCTTTTTTTTTTTTTTTTTTTTTTGGGGGGGGGGGGGGGACGGGGGGGATGTGAATGTGCGAGTAGTGCAAAGTCATCTGCGTATTCTTCTTGGTCTGCCCTCGGTTGTCTGGCGCATCACCCAGTCTATGACTGTCAAAAACTAAAGTGGGTCATAAGGGGCAACCGTGTCTTATTCCTATCTTCACCTCAAAAGTTAGGTTACTCTGTCCAACACATGTAATGTTAGCATATAGGCTTTTTATGATGGAAACAATGCAGCTGTAAATTCCATAAGCCCTTAGTATTGTCCATAGGCTGTTCCTGTGGATACTGTCAAAAGCCTTTTCAAACAGGGGACTGCAAAGAAGAAATTTATGACACTTGAAATTTTACAACTGATGGATGCAAGACCGAAAACTAAGGAATGCTAATAAGAATGCTATCTATATTTTGTTGTTTTATAGACTACACTAAGGCATTTAACACAGTCAATCACGAGTAAATTATCAAAATGTTAGAAAGCACAAACATCTATGGTAAAAACACGAGAATAATAAAGAACATGTATTGGCAACAAACAGAAGCTGTAACAAAATGGGAACATTTCAACACGTTAAAAAAAGGGTTACAAAGAGATATGTGCTGTCACCAGGTCTGTTCATTTTGCAAATTGAAAATGGTGAGTCCGTCAAGTGGACAGGGATCGACAGTTTTACGTTGCTTGTTCTAGAATCACTTCGCAAAAATGTATCATCATCTAAATCCGTAACCCGTCATGGGTCGTAGGGATGCTATGGGGGAAGCATCAGCAGACAGGGTCCTCCACTGCTCTCTATCCTCAGCAATGCGTACAAGTGTGGAAAAACCGTGCCCTGCCCATTCTTTGATGTTATCAGCCCACGATTTTCTTTGCCTTCCTCTTCTCCGTTTACCTTCGACTGTTCCTCGGCGGATCGTTTTCGAAAGTGAGTCATGACGAATTACATGCCCAAACCAGTCAAGCTTTCGACGTTTCACTACTGACAAAAGTGGTTCTTGGTGGCCTGCTTACGTGTTTATTTTCTCTCTAACATAGACATTTGTTTTGTGGTCTTTATAGCAAATGCGCAAAATTCTTCTATAATATTTATACTCGAAAGCCTGAATCCTTCGCTCCGTTTCTGCAGTGAGTGTCCAGCCCTCACACCCATTCAAGAGAATAGATAATACAAGTGATTTGTATAATTTGATCTTCACAGGAAAACTGATGTTACTTTTCCAGATCACATTCAGCCTTGTCATGGCAGCTGAGGCCATCTCAAGTCTTGTCTTGATTTCTTTACTTGATCTTCCATCACTACATATAGTGGACCCGAGATATTTAACGGTGTTATCTTCTTCTAACGTTTGCCAATTTAACGTAATGTTGGTCGGTGTCGCATAGACATTTATGATCAATAAATTTTCTATATTCTTTCTTTTCTACCAGTGTCCTCTACTGTATTATCGCTCTTTTATCCTTTTCCTGTTCTTCACATTCGTTCGTTTGCGAAAAATATTTTCTTTCCCATTCTCACTTTACCGTTTTTCTTTCTCATACTGATACGCATTCTATTACGTAGATGTCAGTCAGACGAGAAACTGTGAATATTCATCTATCTCAGACATAGGAGCAGACTTTTGGCTAGCATTTCCACCTGACACGAACGTTTCTCCGGCGTGAGGTGTGATAACTGACATCTGCACGGCGCAGAATGAGACATTTTTCTGGTATTTTCCTCTGTCACGGCACTCTGGGCCAGTTTCGTTAGCAGTGAGGTGTTAAGACGCGAAGTGGCAGTTTATGGCAGGTCTTCTGGTTATGGAAAGTGTTAATGAGAAGGGGAGAGATCGGCGCTGTTTCGTGGTTTCGAAATAACGTGGGACCTCTTTGTCTGTTTGATCGATATTAACCAGAGTTTGAAACTAATTTCATTCGTACTCCTAAATCTGCAGTAGACAGATCGCCAGGCTAGAAGAAATATCTTGTGTATTGAAAAGTCTTTAGTTTCTGGGCAATTTTGCCGAGTTCTAGACTATTATTATATTAAATGATTCTAGTTCGTGGTATTAATCTGTAGTTCTGTGCGGAGGTAAATATTATATATTAGATATCTAGTATTTTGTGAAGTGTTTAAAGTGTTAAATCGCTTATTTCATATTTCACTAGTTAGATTTTTGTGCAGAGTGCTTAATTTATAAGTCTGTTATATTCTCTAGCTGACGTGTTTCAGTGGAAAGCAGAATAAATTAGAATTTCTAGCTTAAAACCAGGTAGCTATAAGGAATTAAATTTAACTGCTAAATAATCAGACGAGAATATATTTTAAAATTAACTTATAACTGAAATGCTACATCAGTGATTATTGATGGGATACGTATGTATTCCTAATTCATAATGATTGATTTTAAGAATATAACTTATTTCACGGGAAGTTTTAAATGATAAGTCAAGCTGTACGCTTGCAGTTTAAAATGTAAGTTATAACGAGTACATAGTATGTAGAATTATTTTATTTGTGTTTTTTTCCTCTATTTAGTGAAAAAAACTGGGGTTAACCCAAACTTTGCCAGCGTTAAGTACAGAGATATCTGTGAAGAACTAAAACATTCTTTCCTTAAAAGACTTGGTGTATAACCTTTACAAGAACTTTACAGAGTTTAAAGAAGTAATGGGCCCATCGAGCCTGATTTAATTCTTTCAGAGAAAAATCTCAAGTACATTTAGCCCGTGTGGGAAGTAATAGATTACAAATATTAACTTTTCCGACAATTTTTACTCATTGTGGAGTGACCAAGAATTTTACCTTTTGATCGAAGTTACAAACCTGACATTGTTCCTAAGTAGTGGAAACCTCTTGATTCTGATCCTGTGAGCCCGCGCGAAAACTAATTCTTACCTGAACTGATAAAGTGACACTAACTTAAAAATCTGAACAAAAGCATCGACTGAAGAGGACGCTCCCCGGACAAATTGGATGAAACCAAGATCTGCAGAGCTGGGTATCCGCTTCATGAAATGATAAAACAGATTGTGTCATAACGTGTGCCAGACGGCGAACAACAGCAAGCTATAGGGTAAGAAAGTGAGAAATGCACGACAGGGCCCTGATGAATGAACCGAGAGAAAGCAGGAACGAGTGACTCTTTTTTTATGGTATACCAAATTTCACCCACTTTTGTAATTTCTTTATGCAAGTTTTTGTTGCAAACAAGATACTTTTCCTTAGGATAGATCATACTAATATCTAAGTCTGTTCATACCTTTAAAAGGGGAAAATCATTAGATTACCGTTAATGTATCCTTGATTCCTTGGGGCTATCACTTTCTTCTAACAGGACTGTGGGCATACCTTGAGGGATAAGATCATACTGTGGGTCTATCATTCTTGTAGCATCTTTCTTGACTTTATGACTATTTGTATATGCTTTGATGTAATTTTATGTGTTGTGATGGAATTTTCTGATAATTAAAAATTCCCTTGAACTTAATCAGTGTGTCGGGTCAGCTCGTTCCAAAATATCTATATAATCATTGTTATAGTTTTCCCACGTGCGTGCGTCTACATGTCGTCAATTGTGTTTTTGTGCATGTGAGTGGTAATATATATATTAATATATGTTGTCAATAGACTGTCTGACTCCTCTAGATCTGTTGTAGAAGATAGGCTAAAAGAGAGAAAAGATTCTCGATATCAGAGACAGCCTCTATTGATTTCTACCATCTCACTCGTGGAAATCTATTTCTACTATCATCTCTCACGGTGGCTATCACTCATTCTAATCTGTTCAGAAGGGACCAACCCAAGTCTTAATTCCCCTATCAAAAATCTACGACAGTCGGAACATGTTTCTTATGGCTATTCACCAATATCTTGCTTTTTTCTATATTAAATTCCATCCCATACGTTCATGTTACTTTCTCCAGTCTAGAGGTAAGGTCTTGAAGTTCTGATTCTGTTCCAGCTATAAGATCGATATCATCAGCAAAACGTAGATTGCAAAGAGGTCGACCTCCAATCGATATGGTTGTTACATACAGCGGACTAATATTTAACATGAATTTTGTGAATTTTAAGTTTTAAAAAAGAGGACTGTTATTTCATATATTCCTCCTGCTAAGAATGGGTACGACGTCTAGTATATACTTACTTACTTACTTACTTAGTCGTTCCCCTTCTACCGTGAGGTGTAGAGGTTTGGAAGAGAGAGCGATAGACCATTCTATCAGCTGTCTTCTTCCTGGCCTGGTTCCATTCTAGTCCTCGGTCCTTCAAAGATTGTCTAATGTTGTCCTCCCAGCGGACTCTGGGTCGTCCTGGAGGTCTGGATCCCTGGCTCTTTGTTTCCCATGCTTGTCGTGGTAGCCGATCTTCTCCCATTCTGCAGACATGGCCAAACCATCTTAGTTGGGACTGTTCTATTTGGGTCTGCAGCGGATGGGATTTTAGGCCTTGACGGATCGTCTGGTTGCGGACCATGTCTCTTCTTGTTACTTCAACCACTTTCCTCAGATACCTCATTTCTGAGGTTTGGATCTGGCTTTTGTGGGTTGTAGTCATTGCCCACGACTCGCATCCATATGTCAAGACTGGGACATAGGTGGAGCGGTATACAGCCATCTTCGTTTTCTTACCAACCTCTTTCTTGCTGAGGAATCCACGATTTATGGCCTGAAAAAGTCTCCCAGCCGCTGCTTTTCGAGTGGCCAACTCTTCTTTGATGCCTCCCTTTCGGTCTATAATAGCTCCGAGATATTTAAAGTGGTCGACCTGCTCCAGGACCTGTTCTCCCAACTTAATCTGATGTTTTCTTTCTTCTCGTGATATCACCATGGATTTTGTTTTAGAGCTGCTTATGACCATCCCTCTCTTCTCCAGCTCTTCCTTCCAGTATATATATATATATATATATATATATATATATATATATATATATATATATATATATATATATATATATATATATATATATATATATATATATATATATATATATATATATATATATATATATATATATATATATATATATATATATGCAGTACAGTACACTTAAGCATAACTCACTTAAGCCGATTTGTCGGCTAAGTGGAAGCAATTTTGCAGGTCTCGGTCAAAAGCCTTCTTTTGCTTTGTTAAAAAACTCCGGTTATTTTGACCACTGATAACTCAAAATTTCGGATAAGTCAAGGTACTTGTTCAATCTTAACTTAAATTAGGACTCGTTTAAGCAGCAGTGTTGTTAATCAGAGGTTGACTTAACCTGAATTTTTTTTAACAAAGTCAAAGTAGACTTTTGGCTGGAACCTGCAAAATTTCTTCGACTTAACCAAAAATCGGCTTCAGCGAGCTCCGCTTTAGTGGACTGCAATATATATATATAAAGACAACTATTACAGGATACTCATCATCATCAGCTGCCGTTTTCACATGGAAGGTCTACTACAATGGATATCCAACGTCATCTGTCTCTTCTCTTGCTGGTGTACTCTGACTCTTTCTTGTTGATCTCTTGATGTTATCTTTCCACTCATAGCGCTGTCTTCCTCTTGCATGCCTGTCTTCAACTCTTCCTTCCATTATAGTCTTCAGTACGGTGTTATGTCTTTTTGTATCGCTAAAATACTTTAGATATCAAGTTTTAACCTCCTTCATTAATTCTCTGTTCATTCCTGTGTTTTCTACGACCTCTTTGTTTGTTTTCTTCTCTGTCCATGAGACGTGCCCCATTCTTCTACATATCCACATCTCAAAGGGCGCAATTCTTTCCTCTAATTGCTTGTTCATTGTCCATGTTTCTACACCATACAATAACGACGAATATATATCGCATTTGATGATTCTCAGTTTGAATTTGTCAGTTAGTCATTTAGATATTAGTATCTGTCTCATGTTGTTGAATGTAGTTTTGGCCATTTCTTTTTTCTTCTAAATTTCTGTTTTCGTATCTGCCATCTTCTGTTTTTTTCGTGACCAAGAGATTGTAGAGAACAAACTATATTTTTAAAGGGTTGAGAATTGGGCACGTTGGCCCGTCTAACATTGTGGCTTTCCTTTCTCTCATCTTCATAATGAATCCATCTATTCTCACATATATTTGAAATATTAATTTCAGGGAGTGCAAAGTTGTAGAAGAACAATAGCAGCATACTCACATTTCTGTTTTCTTGTCGCTCCTTGAGGATCATAGAACCCCAACTGCAGCTGGCCTCATTTCAGAAAACCTGCATCAAAGCATCCATTTACTCTAGCAAAGGGTGGCTTCTGCAGCAATGTGTTTTACTTAATGAGGCTGCCAGCCCCTTGCGCAACCTCATATTTTTCCTGTTTTATGTCGCCTGAAGGAGAGGTAATGCTATTCTGCCTTACTCACATTTACAGTATCTACTTATAATCAAGAAATAAAATTTGTTGAAAACGGGAAAAAGTCATCATCAAATCCTACATGTAGGAGTAAGTAATGATTGTTTGTAATGATTGTTTGTAATGATTGTAATATCAAACAGTTTAAGGTACTTCCTTAGCGGACACTGCCGTAGTGGAAACTTCTCCATACATGGTCCATTTTGTATGAGGTAGGGCGCCAGTTCCCTTCCTCGCTGCCTTCGCTTTCCCTAATTCAAGAGCAGAGTCAGGTATCCATTTACAGCTGCGTAGACGCGTGACGCTACTAGTTTTCGATCCCGGAACCTGGTAACTAAACCGCGAGAGGAAAATGTATGCAAAGAGAGAGAGAAAGAGAGAGAGAGAGACACACACACAGACACACACCGGCAGACAGATGAGTAGGTGATTGACGGGCAAGAACAGACTGTTAGCAGATTAGACATACTTACAGGCAGATAGGTAGATTAACCCACGAACTGACGAACGGACAGACAGACAGTAACTCACACAATTTTCTCATAATCGGTAGCGTAAGATCTGATTAATTGTCAAATATGTTTATGTCAGGAATATGAAGACCTTTACCCAAGAAAGTGTTTATAATGAAACTTGTCAGAAAATCTATACCACATATTTTCTTATCTCTCATTTACAGTGTTTCCGAAATTGTAATAAGCGTACCTCCGAGGGGTTCAATGGGTACACGGCAGATTTTTTGAGTGAATTTTTCATACCGTCTTTAGCTGAAGAAAACAGTTAATTAAAATGTAATGTTTTAAAATTGTACACTGTAGAAATGCACACTTGTTTGGTCACAAGTGTGCGGCGTGTTCTTGTTTTATGGGCGATACACTTGCCTTTGTAGCAGACTATTACAAATAGTAGGTATTAAAACTGTGATTTCTTTACTGTTCAATTGAGTACTTTTAATTTCAGACTGATACGAATCTAGCATATATATATCCGCTGTCCTGTCAGAATGTTTCTTGATTTCTATTATTACTTACCTTATTAAATTCGTTTTTTTAAATCATTTTTTCTATGTAAATATATATTGTTTAACTGTTATATATCAACTTGCGAAAACATGCAGCAGATATCATTACATGGCCGAAGGGCAAGAGCCCAAGCGCCGCTGGATCAATAACAACATTACAACAACAACAACTAGATAAGCAAGGAAATCTCATTAAGACAGCAGAGGGACAGGAAACAAGATGGGCAGAGCACTTCAGAGAAACTCTGAACAAGGAAATACCAGAGACACAATTGAATGTTCCTGAGGCTGAAAACGATCTAGATGTAAATACAGACATTCCACGAAAAGAAGAAATCATCACAGCAATCAAAGGGTTAAAGAACGGTAAAGCTCCGGGCCATGATAACTTAAATGCAGAGCTATTTAAGACAGACCCTGAGCTAGCAGCAGAACTATTAGAACCACTATTTGCACAAGTGTGGAAAACGGGGACAACACCATCAGAGTGGAACAAAGGAATAATTGTCAAATTGCCCAAGAAGGGAGATCTTTCAGACTGCAATAATTGGAGAGGAATCACTCTTCTCTCAGTTCCCAGCAAAATACTAGGCAGGATAATTATACAGAGAATTTCAAAGGCAGTAGACTACAAACTGAGGAAAGAACAAGCAGGATTTAGAAAGAACAGAAGATGTGTAGACCATATATTCACTCTCAGGAACATTATAGAGCAGTGCTCAGAATGGCAAAGACAGCTTTACATAAATTTTGTTGATTTTGAAAAGGCTTTTGACAGCATACATAGGGACAGTCTATGGAAAATACTGAGGGCTTATGGAATTCCAAGCTGCATAGTGTTAATCATAAAAAGCCTCTATGCCAACTTTACGTGTAGTGTTGGGCAGAGCAACCTAACCTTCGAGGTGAAGACAGGAGTACGACAGGGATGCCCCTTATCAACCACTCTATTTTTAACAGTCATAGACTGGGTGATGCGCCAGACAACAGAGGGCAGTCCAAGAGGAATAAGATGGACTACATTTTCAACATTGGAAGATCTGGAATATGCAGATGACATTGCACTGCTGGCACATTCACATCAACACATCCAGGAAAAAACGGATAGACTTAATAAATTTAGCCAGCAGGTGGGCTTGAACATCAATTTAAAGAAGTCTGAGGTCATGACGCTCAATGTGAGCAACCCTGAGCCCATATCAGTAAGGAATCAGCAACTGGTACAGACAGATACCTTCACATACCTAGGAAGCATAGTAACACCAGACGGTAGGGCAGGCAAAGACATCAACATCAGAATGAATAAGGCAAGAACAGCCTTCTTTAGCCTAAATAACATCTGGAAGTCCTCCCAATACAGCACAAGCACAAAATTAAGATTATACCAGAGTTGCGTGCTTTCTGTGCTTCTCTATGGTGCAGAATGCTGGAGAGTCACAGAGAAGGAAATGTCAAAATTGTCCTCTTTTCACACACAACATGCCTAAGAAAAATTCACCGAATCTTTTGGCCGAATACCATCACCAACCAAGATCTGCTTACTCGTAGCAAGCAAGAGGACATGCATACCATCATAGCTGGCAGACGCTGGAGCTGGGTTGGTCATGTCCTCAGAAGAGACCCCGATGCCATCACAAGAACAGCTATGCTTTGGACCCCTGAAGGAAAGCGAAAGAGAGGCCGACCAAAAACAACTTGGCGGAGGACTGTGGAGGCTGAGATGCAAAGAATGAACCAGAGTTGGGGCACTGTACGAAGGATGGCCACCGACCGTGCAAAGTGGAATATATATATGTTTGTTTTAGATGGTACGATGGTTTGCTTCATGCATGTCACGGATTGCCTCCCCTTAGCTCTGCAGTAGTGGTCCCCCAGTGGCCAACACTCAAGAATATCTAATATAGGTCTTTAAAGGTGTCTACCTTCGCACAAGATTACTCTTGGCAGAGTTGTAGATAGAAGGATAATGATGCTTCTACCTCGAGGGAGTGTTTACAAGATATTTCAGAAGTCAAGAACAATGCTGAATGAGTCTGAGCACGTTAACTTTGTATCTGACCCGCCGCAATTTGTGAAGATGGATAAACATGATTTGCTCGTTCAAGCCCTCAGCTGATTTAATTCAGCGAAATCCCTTTTATTAGCTCGATATGGATTTGAATATATATTAATGAATATATACTAAAGGTTCTGGATCATAAATATGCCTTTCTTTCTGTAATGATTAATTCAACTATGAATTTGTCAAAATCAACCTATACAAATGTAATGCTCAATTACTTTGAAACAAATGTAAATAAATATGAAATGGTAATTATGAGAAATTATGATTCATCATAGATCTCGGTTTGGAAGATGAAAATATAGGCTTTTGAAGTGACCTGCTAAACTTAAAACTTAGCTCCCAAATTGATGAAATATTGGTGCTGCTGGTTCCGTCACTTCGTCTCTGTGGCAAGGGCACGTCTCCAAAGGATTCTGGAGTTAACCACTTCCAATCACGGCAGGGATCTTCACCACCCGTGGGATGTAGGTTTCATGTGCCGATCTCAAGCTTCGAACCACAGACTAGTACAACTGGTAACGTGGGTAGAACCTCAAATAGTGTCTCCAATCAGTACCACTAACTTTTGAGGGAATAAAAGAACACATTCCGCTGCTAAGTATTTGTTTTCCTGATTCAGATGAGGCGCCTTTCCCCGCTGTCCGTCACCGATTTTTTTAAAATCAGAATTTGTACTCTCCCTGAGCGTATATCATATAACTCAAAAGATGTGATAACAAAATCACCATTCTTTTAGTTAATATAATGAAAAATGTTCAACTGGACAGCGGCTAGTGGCTTGTGCCTGAAGGAACAACTTTTAACATACATACAACTTATTACATATGATGTCATCATCATCCACTTCCTTTCTCCACTTGGAGTCTGAGATTACCTCTGCTTTTGGTTCTTCTGTGAGAACTAGCATGAAGCAATTACAGCGCTTGCTGTGGTGCTTCATGAATGTATACTTTTCACATGCTGAGGTTGCCAGCCTCGTATGAATCTTTAACACTCCTAGCTAGTATAAACCAGTAAAATTCAAAGTATAAAAATATGTACAACTCACCCTAGTAATTAGGCAAATCTTAGACGTCTTGCTCAGGTAAATAGTCTTGGCAACTTAACACAGATGCCTCGGACACACGTCTGGGATATTATTTATTATTCTAGAATTTCTCTGTGACTTGTGAGTAGTTTCTTTATGAGTCCGGTTCCATATTAATATTGGCGAGTTTTCTTTTCCAGTGGATAAAAGATGCTCTAATACGTTTTTCCGTTCCTAAACATTCAGAATCCTGAATCTATTTTTTTCTGTGGCAAGGTCCAAGCTGTCTACTTTGACGATTTCAGGACTGCAGTGTCGTATGCTAGATGTTCTACGTGATATCGTAAGTTCCCAGCCCACGCTTCCGACACGCATTTTCTGACAAACTCCTAATCAGTGCGGTTGTTTATTGGCTCCTGAGATGTCAGCCAATACATTCAAAGTTCATATTATAAAAAGTGTTCTTTATGATGTATTCTGTATGACTCATGCGTTTAAAAACTTAAAACAATCATCCTCCGTAAATAGAGTTGCTATATCCGACAATTCTTATTAATGTTTACGTTACAACTTCTTACATTTTTTCTGTCGAGTCAGAAGTAATTATGCAATCTTAGCAAACAATTCATGTTCGCATTTACCTGGAGTCAAAGTGGTATTATCACGTTAATTTCTCATGGATGGGCCATACTCTTGTCTGGCCCTGTCATGCATCGAAGCGTGAAACGTGAACAATGACAGTAAGGAAAAAGAGAGTTATAACAACAGAATAATGCACCTAATTCAGTAAGCACAACAAATGCAGTTCAATACTGCCGGAGAGGAGAAGAGGGCGCACAAATTATGTCACAGTGCGCAAGTTCATATTTGCCGCCTTATATATATATATATATATATATATATATATATCTATATATATATATATATATATATATATATATATATATATATATATATATATATATATATATATATATATATATATATATATATATATATATATATATATATATATATATATATATATATATATATATATATATACGAGAGGCGTTCAGAAAGTAATGCACCACATCGTTTTTCTCAGGAGCTGTTTATTCAAAAAGCATGACATATATATACAATATACATGGATATGTCGTGTAAACATCGGTATTATTCAACATAATCCCCATCAACTTGTACGGCTTTATGCCAGCGCGAAACAAGTGTATGTATTCCTAGCCCGTACCAGATTTTGTCTTGATCATGTAGCCATTTCTTTGCTGCACGAATCACTCCTTCGTCATCTTCAAACCTTGTCCCACGGAGTGCATCTTTAAGTGGACCAAATAGATGAAAATCAGAGGGTGCCAAATCGGAACTATAGGGTGGATGAGGTAGTACAGTCCAACCCAATTTGGTGATTGCTTCCCGTGTTGCCAGACTTGTGTGAGGTCGCGCACTGTCGTGAAGGAGAAGCAGGTCTGCTGGATTCTTGTGCGGCCGAACTCTGCGAAAACGTTGATTGAGTTTTTTCAATGTCTTAATGTAAGCTTGCGAATTGATTGTCTCTCCTCTTGGCATAACGTCCACAAGAATCACACCTTCAATGTCCCAAAAGAAAGTGATCATGACCTTTCCAGCTGAAGGAATTGTCTTGAATTTCTTTCTTCGTGGTGATTGCGGATGATGCCACTCCATTGACTGTCTTTTTGTCTCAGGTTCAAAATGATGTGCCCAGGTTTCGTCACCTGTAACGATCTTAGCCAAAAAGTTCTCTCCATCAGCAATGAAACGCTCCAACAATTCAGAAGAAATTGCTTTGCTTTGCAATCGGTGATCATTTGTGAGACTTCGAGGAACCCATCTTGCGCAAACCTTAGAAAATCCGAGAGTTTTTATAACTGCATTTGCACTACCAATGCTGACTGACAGCTGTAAGGCCAATTGTTGAGTAGTGATTCGCCTACCAGTAAGAATAATGCCCTCAGCGCATTTCAACATTTCTGCGTTGGTGGCTGTTGCAGGACGTCCACAGCGCGGCCGATCAAGCAACTCCGTATCTCCACTTCCTGATTCTTTGATTCTCTGAACTCAGCGACTGACTGTACTCCTGTCGACTGCAACACTTCCATACACATCACATAGACGCTTGTGAATGTTCACAACAGTTTCCTTCTCTGCAACGAGAAATTCTATCACAATTCGCTGCTTATAACGCAAGTTGCTAACAAGCTCCATTTCAACGGTTTAGCGCAGCCGTATTATTTGGCCGGTTGCAGTGCAATTTGGGGCACACAATTGGCACATGCCATATTTAAAGTGTGCAAAATTTCATGCTTCTATCTATATTATTAGCTGAGAAAAACGATGTGGTGCATTACTTTCTGAACGCCCCTTGTATATATATACATATATATATCTATATATATCTATATATATCTATATATATCTATATATATATATATATATATATATATATATATCTATATATATATATATATATATATATATATATATATATATATATACAGGCATACCTCGAATTTCGTCGCTTCGCTCTTTCGTCGGTTTTCAATTATAACCACGTTTCCAAATTTCGTTGCTCGCTTCGCTCTTTCTTTGCATTTCGTCACAACTGCGCTTCATCATGTTTCTTTCGTCGTTCAGTCTTTGAACAGAAGTCGTTCGGTGCGCACTGTTTTTTGAAGTTGTCCGCATTGAATCTCTTATATTTGTGATTAAACATATTAATACTACTTATTTTTGTGATTAAAATAACCAAATTATTCATACTATATTATTTTTGTTATTATACTGTAAACAGTTCATAGTTATTTTTGTGATAACAGTACAATGGCAGTGTTCATATCGTGTTCATATCGGCCGAAAGGCGCAGATATCGCAGCTTCGCTGTAAACAGACACAACGCAACCAACGTCCTTTTCAGGACGAACGAGGAAGAAGAAGAAGATATCGTGATTATAAGACACGTTTACAGTATTCATTCTGTACTTTTTTGTGTTTAGGCCCTATACTACTTATTTTTGTGCTTTAATTATATTCATAATAGGTCCTAAGTGTAGTGACAAAGTTAACAAAAAATACATAAGTAGAGGACGCAATTGCATGCTGGGAAAGGGTGGATCCGAATTTCGACAAAAGTTCAAAAGTAAATAGTGGGCTAGAACACCAAATAGCCTGTTACAGAGAACTTCTTAGGGAAAGGAAAAAGGGTAATTTCCTAATACTCGTGGCTGAACGCTCAGCAGTGAATATGTGTATAATATTTGCAGTTTCGTATCATTTAGAGTTAGGGTTAGGGTTAGGATTAGGGTTAAGGTTAACCCGAATCCTAACCCTAACTCTAAATGGTACGAAATTTACACATTATACACATATTCACTGCTGAGCGTTCAACAACGAATATTAGCGGAAGAAGACATCAATGAGGCAAACGTCTTTGCTCTCCTTTTTCAAGACGCAACCGCCGCAACCAACTTCAGTCTCCCCTCCCCCTAACCCTTCAGATTCCGGGCCATCAACATCAGCCCCAGCCCCTGTTAGATCTCCTTCAAAGTCCCCTTCTCCTAAAAGAATTAGATTGAGTTCCTCCAGTTCTGAAACTGAGCCTCCTCAATTTTCTCCATCTGATCGATTTTACAAGTCTAGAATCCCGCTAAATCACCTACATTCAAAACTGTACATACTGTATATATTCATCGTCTACTTGCTCAAGAATGATTTTAAGGTAAGGTGTTATTTACGTATTTTTTATTTATTACTGTATTTTCTTTATTCTTTTGTTTATTTAGGTGTTGCACGCGTTCGCAAGTGTTATATAGTTAGTTATTTACGTTTTTTGGCGCCCCTAATGCATTATAAATAAAGGCTTTGCTTCGACTTTCTGAAGAGACAAAAAGAGAATCTACTACTGCACTCTCAAGCATGTCGTATAAACATTTATAACACATAAGGAAGGGAAACCCGAGGCCTGTAAACAGTAAATAAATATTAGACAAACATAAAAGTATGCTTTCAGGCACTCGTAAGAAATAAAGAAGTAGGCGGGGTTATCGCACGGAATGTCCTGGGTTCGAGTCCTGGGTAAGCCACTCACGTCTGTTGTTTTTCTGTTGTCTAGTTTTCTACTTCTTTATTTCTTACGAGTGCCTGAAAACATACCTTCATGTTTGTCTAATATTTATTTACTTACTAAGCATGTCGTACATGGCGACTAATATGAGATTGTGCATGAAGCTGACAAACTGATTATATAAAACAAACTGTCACAGGAGCATGTTAATACTTCGTGCAGACTTCCTACAAGGGGCAGCTAATCCTATATATAATATGCCACCTTTTTCTGTCTGTACATAACGCTAAGGGATGCAACTGTGGTTGAAAGTTAGACATTAATTGTATTGTTTCCCTTATATGTACTCTCCTGAAAATAATAACACTCGACAAAGAAAAGTGCGCAAATGACGGTGTGCACAAAGGTATTTATAGAATGTGTGATCCCGTATACACAATTGGGATCCTCGCTGTTGCTACGTAGTTCGTGTACTGTAATGATACACAGTGATTTAAAAAAAAAAAAACTTTTGAATAAGTAAAATTACCGTTTGGTATTGATGCTTTTGAATTTAATTCTCGTCTTATGTCGGGCTTTTACACTAGTTATAGTAATAATAATCCCAACTGACATAATTACCGATGTATGTTACGTCGGTCGGCCTCACTCAAAATAGTAACTCGCGCCAGAAAAAAAAGTGCGCAACGCACGGTGTGCAGCTTGCCCGGCGAGGGTGTTATATAAAACAAATACTTTGGTTTTATTTTTATTTTGTTTTAATTCTTTCACGAAATTAGTAGCGCTCGACAAAGAAAAAGTGCGTAAAAATTGGTGTGCGTGAGCCAATAACATACCAAAGTGAATTGTATTTGAACGGTTTGACACATAATGATCAAGATGGAATACTCTTTGAAAACGGTCCACGCACTTTCACACGAAATGTTGTCATCAAAGAACTTTTAAATAGAATCTAAAATAACATAACTCTCGCCGTGTGTACGTTGTTCACAGCTGAGGAATGCAACCGTGTTGAAAAATTGTATTGTTTCCATTATATATACTCTCCCGAAAATAGTTACAATCAACAAAGAAAAGCGTTCAAATGACGGTGTTCATGAACAGTTTGATTACACTGTATAATGGAAAGAAACCAAAAACACTCTAAGAATGTACTTCTATCTGCTCATCCGGGAACGGAAACAGCACACTAGAATTAAAAACATGTCAAGTTTGACGGGTTATTGCTAGTCCTATATATAAAATCTCAGCTTTTTCTGTCAGTACGTAACGCTAAGGGATGCAACTTTGGTTGAAAGTTAGACATTAATTGTATTGTTTCCCTTTGTAGTGGTTTTTGATGTTATTGTATGGTTGTTATGTTACCTAGTGTACTGGATGAGGTCAGCTGTGAAGGCTCCTGAAGATAAAAGTTTATGTGAGTTACAGAATGCCTTTCTGCTACCACTTACGACCTCAAACAGACTTATTCTACTATTATGTATGTTAGCTACGTTTACTGTCTAGGGTAATGGAATGTGATGTGTAGGTAATTAAATACACAGACACACACATGTAAACACTAAGTCTAATAATAATAATAAGATCTATGATCAAATTAACTAACACTGGCTTTAGAAGTTGAGATTTTACAATTTTTTGAATTTATTTAGTCCTGAACCAAATGTTTCTTCTGGTCAGGACGTATGAAACAATATGTATTTATCAATAAAAGTGCATATATATATTGAATAATCAAATGAAAATTTTATACACAAATATATTATTACGTTGGTTAATATTAATACTAACTACAGTGTCATTGGAAAACTAGCACTGGATGTCTAGTCGGGGTGGTGTCATCATGCCCAATCTCTGTTTATAATGTTCATTGTCTTTGAAATATGGACTGAGTTATAGTGTTTATACAACAAGATTTTATTTGGTATATACAATGGTGATAAATTATATCCCTCTTGATGTGATTAGACTGTTGTAGTACATGCGCCCACACAGAGCAGATGATAAATAGGTTAGCTCTGTATTGTCCCTGTGTATAAAGTCTGTAGTGAGTGGTATGAAAGGTACAGTCACTCACCCTGTACTGTCAAGCATAGATCAACGAATCAGACTAGTGTTCATTTCCAATTGACAGCACATGATTTATTCACACAGCAACATCAATCCGATACGATACACTACACAGGTACAACAGGATACACAAAAATCAATAATAATCAATTGCGCAGAATGTTACAGCTGTTCAGTATGATGTAAACCCTGTTTACATCGCAGTTCTAATGTTACATCAGTAAATTCACCAGAACGACTGCTGACACTGCAGTTACAAAACCCGCCACACAGGCGTACATCTATAGGACTCCCTCAACGACTGCATACCCCTGCAGTTAACAAAACGCCATACAGGCTTGAATCTATATATCCTAGCAGTTCTAATGTTCCACCAGAACGACTGCTGACACTGCAGTTACAAAACGCCACCCAGGCTTAAATCTATATATATACTCAAAAGACTGTCCGCTCTGTAGTCTATAAGTAATCTGGCCTACACAACTCCCGGCCTTATAATCTATTCAATAACTCTGATATCTGTTCATGGATCCTTAAATCTATATAAACTCAAAAGACTGTCCGCTCTGTAGTCTATAAGTAATCTGGCCTACACAACTCCTGACCTTATAATCTCTTCAATAACTCTGATATCTGTTCATGGATCCTTAAATCTATATATACTCAAAAGACTGTCCTCTCTGTAGTCTATAAGTAATCTGGCCTACACAACTCCTGGCCTTATAATCTTTTCGATAACTCTCCCTTCATAAGGAACAATGGCCTAACTATCTCCTAGCGCCGTTCCTGCACAATAGAAATCTATCAGGGAGGTAAATATGATCCCAAAACATCGGCCTGTATACACCAAGGCCTCAGAACATGTCCTTAACATAAAGTACACCTTATCTTCTCTTATCTCATCTTATCTGCAGATTTATCACATCTTATCTGCAGATTTATCACATCTTATCTACAGATAAACACACTTAAATAGGCAAGTACTAGTACACCTCGAAAAATGGCCAAATATCGTTCCCGAACACTACCCTTGGGAACACACACAAGATACTGGGCTGACTCCAGTCACCCGCCCAAACTTAGACTGCCACGGGATGACACATCTCCCGCACAAAAACAGTCACCGGACCCGGCTGTTCACGGACTAGCCGTGAGCTATTCACAGCCGGCCGAAACCAGTACAGAATAACTACATGACCAGCGCTCACACGCTTTCTGTACACTCTGTTTTCTTTTTTAACATATAAATGTTTTAAACAACTCACAATTAAACAAGCCGACAAGTGCTACAACCCTGAATTCACACTGTATAATCAGTATAGTACGTATCATTCCCCTTTGACCTTTACAGTTACCACCCGGTCCGGAGAAAAAAATGATTTATCATTTTTTTGAAAAAACTACATCACCGACAAATGAGGGGTCAGCTAAGCTCTAATATATGCTTACAACAATAGTTTTATGATAAGGTCAAAATAATACATCGCCAAATAATAAAGCAAGTGTACAATAAACAAATTACCCATAATAATCTGCTAAATACACCGAAATAATCATTTACAAACAAAGTTAAGTATTATTACTGTAGACCAAACATGACACAATAAATAGAAAGTAAAGTCAAGATCAAACAAAAGAAGCATGATCAGCACAGAAAATCAACAAAGAAATCGAAATAGGAAGAAAGATCCATAATACCTAATAGTAATAATTAAGCTAATCAATTCCTTGCATGAAATACATAGCATTGTCATCAATAGTTACATATACTAATCCATATTACAATACAAACATTACAAAGTATGGAAATATAAGAAGTGTAAGAAGTAAACGTATACAAATAGTATCAAGTAACATCCAGATGAAACATGGAAGCATAACCCAAGTATAGACCGCTTCCAAAGAAATGGAGTGAAACGAAGAATCATCCGAAAAGGAAGAAGGGAATTCAAAAGATGAATGCATAGAAAAACGACAACAATACATCCCAACAACAATCCAAGTAACTAACGCATAATAAATAATTTTAGCTAAATTACAAAACTTATACATAACTAAAATGATTTATCACAGACATCACACAAAAAAGTGCGATATATAAAATTATCACAATCTCAAAACAAAACAAAAATTACTATTTTAAATGGAATATCAACATATATTATTACACCTAATTAAGCGCTTTGGCGCAGAAAAAATATAACAATGTCAAAGAAAAATACATTTCCAAAAAAAAAAAAATTACAGTACAAAAAAGTTTCTTTAAAGCTAAGTTAAATAACAATAGTATTTTAATTTTTTCTAGATTAAATCTATAACTAATATACCAAAATGAAATCATCTTTAACCAAATGAATGACATCTAACAAAAAAGAATTCCAATACTTAAGTAGACTCATAATAAACGCATACTAGTTTAAACAGAACTCAGCAGAAAAAAGCACATGGCAAAAAAAAATACCAGAAACCAATGTTTCAAAATATGTTTACAAATACAAATACAAAATCATAACTAACACATACAAGTTTAGTTTCAAAATTACATTTCACAACACAATAGTTACTGCATATAACCTCTGTATATGGTAATATTAATTAGACATAGCACCAGAATATAAGAAAAGAAAAAAATAAATTTAATGAATAACAAGACTCTCTGAAACAACTAACGCATATTCGACGCTAATGAGTTTGTGCATAGGGCTGGCAATCTCATCAAATCCAAAATTTTCCTAAGAATCAACGCTGCAAAACATATCAATGTTTGATGAATTAACTATCATTGCTTCAACTTCACAACGTAGCACCTATGGTCATACATAATATGGTCTAAGTGGAATAGTCTTCCGACTAGCGTATGAAAAAAAATCACAAATCCACAATCTCATTACAAAAATTAAAGATAAGTCACTACAAAGTGATATGTCATCATTTCATTGCAATCATAACACATGCAATGTTTATCAACAAAACAATCATGTAAATAATGACAGAGTCACAACAGTGCATACCTATGAACATACACAATACCTAAGACATTATGTAATGTAAGTTACTATACAATACAGTAATTCATTAACCAAAAAATAAATTAAGTGTAAAAAACACTATAGCAATCTTAAACTAACTCCTAAAAAAAAAAAAAAATAAATAGGTCACAAATCCGCGGTCCTCGATAGCATTCTGTAAAACCGCACGGGGCGATGTCATACAACACCGTGTCAACAGGCTGGCTGGGTTGCGCTTGACTAGACACCTGGTCACAGGTTGACCCACATTCCTCTCACAGTAAAAAATAACTTCGGTGCGAAGATTCTTAACAAGCCGAATACTGTGGGAAAATATAAATGAAAATGTCTATTTCAATCAACTTGTGAGATTTATTGAAGTAAAACGGAAAGTTAGTCTTACATTTACCCAAACGTGTGGCAGTGAAAACGTCTGGTTTCTATATGATGCCATCATTTCCTCGTCACACAGCAGATAACACAGAAGGATAAGACATCCTGACAGAAATGAAGGTCATCACAACAGTAGGCTGAAATAAAATCCTACTCAAACACAACGAGATATTCTCTAGAACTCAAAATGCATAACAAGCAATAGTATTTGAAACAATACCCTTACTGTTACCTTGTTTACAACCAAGATTGTTCTTTTGTTGTGCAACATTATTATGATTAGTATTTCTACTTCTATAAAAATATCTAACCGATGGATTTTGTTGTGTTCTAGAACCATCATTATAAGGCTGATAACCTTTATTGTAGTTATTTCTTTCACCACAACTGTTTCTATTCTCCTTTGTGACAATATGCTTACTAAATTGATCAGTACCAGTGATAACTAAATTCTTATGGTTATCAACATGTTGAGTTTTATTTTGGGTACAAGTCTTACTAATAGCTTTGTCCCTTATTATTTGTTTATCAGTATTTCCATAATCAGAATAATGGTTGGTCTTTTTAGATCTGCCTTGAAATTTATCTCCATTTTTTTTTGCAATCTATAGAACTGACTGTTATAGCAGAATTATCTTTGCTGGCCTGACGCCACGAGTCAGTAATGTTACCAGAAGTAGTACGTGGGAAATTGTATTTGCCACGTAGTGATCTCCGTCCATCATGTTCGATTTTCGTCTCAGCTTGTGTAAAGGCTGGCTGGATCTTCTTGCTTGTTTTATTTGGTGATAAACATTCTGTCTACCTTTGTCAACATTGACAGTAGACAAACCCTTAATACCTAAAACCACATCCACCAAACCATAAACTCTATTTCTCAGATCACTAATCTCAGCATTTCTAAGTGAGATGTCTTCAGTTTGTTTCTTAATTAAGTCATTCGATGTTAAAAGCTTACTCTTCTCCTGCATGAGTAATTTCTCAATATCAGTCATTTTCCTTTTGTACATCGTTAACTCTTCTAATCTCTCCTTATCATCCTTTTCTTCATTAGCACTCAACTGTGTTAAATCCATCTGAAGTTCCTTAGTGTTACTATTCTGGCCATTCCCAAGCTCATTAACATTCTCGGGAGGTACAAAATACTTTTCTTTAAGTCGGTGACTAACAATCACATTGTCACACAATAAGCCAGTAAGTGTTTCATTACATAAGTTTTCACATTTCTTGGTTTGAACTTTTAATTTCTCACAAATATCATTCTTCTCTTGAATTTCTCGAGTGAGATTACCCATTACGCTATTCATATGTTCTATCTGAACTTCCAAATCTTTTACTTTACTGCCTGCAGAGTCTAATGCTGTTGTTACATTAGCAAGATCCAAGTTTGATTTCTGTAACTCACTTGTGAGCCTAGACACTGTTTCTTGTAATTTTTTCTTTTCAGCATCATCTTGTAAAAACTTATCACTTTCCTGTAAAGCACTCTGTTTGTTTACTTTTGTTTGTTTCTCAATATTCAATTCCCTTTTATGCAGGTCAGAAACACTGTTGTGGATTATCTTGAATATACTTTGCACAATATGTCCGTGTTCAATCTCTATATATTGTTGCACAAACACACGAATGTGCCGTAGCAAATCAACCAAATCCTTAGCCATTACAAAATTACAAACTAACTTAAAGTTATGTTCAGCAAATGACTCTAGGGATGCTGACACATTAATCAAAAAATCCTCCATCACCCATGCTCCAAGTCGTGGGCCTCTCAATCCCTTTTTATCTCTTCCTACCACCAATGCATACTCCAACATAGGTCTTATATCTGTAGGATCTACATCACACCACTTAGCATCCATATCAAAATTAATTATAATAAGTTTATGTCCCTGGAAATTTAGATAATTAATTTCCACCTCACACAATAAATATTTCAATTCTCAATTATTATGCACTAAAACCTATACTAAACAGTTAATAGAATATATAATGTGTGATATGAGAAGACTTGATAGCATGCATACATAAACACAGTTTTCACAACAACACAACCACTTATCTTGCAAATAGCAAAGTTCCTTCTTTTCTTGTTACAATCGATGGGCATCAACATCAAAGATGACACAACATAAGCAGAGTCCCATGTCAACTCTCACTACACCCTGACACAGCATGCTATGTTGTCATACACAGCATAGGAAACTGGAAACTGGAAACAGTATGCTATGTGATCGTACACAGCACTGGAAACTGGAAACAGCGCAAGTTACCCACTTGTTCCCTCTGTCGTCGCGAAGGTACACTGTCTGTCACTCTTGTTGGAAAGAGCTACTTGATATTTCGCACTTGCATATAAAACTGGAACATACTGTAATTCTCATAATGCAGATATCGCTGATGATGATGAATCAGGACAGGTCGCCATAACCATGTCAAAGTTTACTTGAAAATTTCACTCCGAAACGTAGAACTGGAAACGTTGCGAAAATGTCATATGGAGGCATGTAAACACAAGACGCTTCACCGTGTCACCGATTAAAGGTCATGAGTGACACACAACTGTCTGTGTATTGTAGAGGCGTTGCCGATTACAGGTCACGATCAACACAAAAATTGTAGAAGATTCGCCTTTGTTTCTTAACAATGTAGAAGTAAGAAAAGGCGTTATAAATCCAAGTCACGCCCACATAGGGCTATTCATTGCTCTTATAACCTTACCATGATACTGATAAAGTCTGATGCTCTTATAACGCGAATTCGTGGTCATTACGCCCGAAAGGTTGGCCCACCACTGATAAAGACTGTAAATCTTGGTATATACAATGGTGATAAATTATATCCCTCTTGATGTGATTAGACTGTTGTAGTACATGCGCCCACACAGAGCAGATGATAAATAGGTTAGCTCTGTATTGTCCCTGTGTATAAAGTCTGTAGTGAGTGGTATGAAAGGTACAGTCACTCACCCTGTACTGTCAAGCATAGATCAACGAATCAGACTAGTGTTCATTTCCAATTGACAGCACATGATTTATTCACACAGCAACATCAATCCGATACGATACACTACACAGGTACAACAGGATACACAAAAATCAATAATAATCAATTGCGCAGAATGTTACAGCTGTTCAGTATG
This sequence comes from Oreohelix idahoensis, assembly GCA_024509875.1. Classification (NCBI taxonomy): domain Eukaryota; kingdom Metazoa; phylum Mollusca; class Gastropoda; order Stylommatophora; family Oreohelicidae; genus Oreohelix; species Oreohelix idahoensis. Next base: position 416,650 of record JAMPIV010005003.1, read on the forward strand.
ATGTAAACCCTGTTTACATCGCAGTTCTAATGTTACATCAGTAAATTCACCAGAACGACTGCTGACACTGCAGTTACAAAACCCGCCACACAGGCGTACATCTATAGGACTCCCTCACGCCAAACGACTGCATACCCCTGCAGTTAACAAAACGCCATACAGGCTTGAATCTATATATCCTAGCAGTTCTAATGTTCCACCAGAACGACTGCTGACACTGCAGTTACAAAACGCCACCCAGGCTTAAATCTATATATATACTCAAAAGACTGTCCGCTCTGTAGTCTATAAGTAATCTGGCCTACACAACTCCCGGCCTTATAATCTATTCAATAACTCTGATATCTGTTCATGGATCCTTAAATCTATATAAACTCAAAAGACTGTCCGCTCTGTAGTCTATAAGTAATCTGGCCTACACAAACCTTATAATCTCTTCAATAACTCTGATATCTGTTCATGGATCCTTAAATCTATATATACTCAAAAGACTGTCCTCTCTGTAGTCTATAAGTAATCTGGCCTACACAACTCCTGGCCTTATAATCTTTTCGATAACTCTCCCTTCATAAGGAACAATGGCCTAACTATCTCCTAGCGCCGTTCCTGCACAATAGAAATCTATCAGGGAGGTAAATATGATCCCAAAACATCGGCCTGTATACACCAAGGCCTCAGAACATGTCCTTAACATAAAGTACACCTTATCTTCTCTTATCTCATCTTATCTGCAGATTTATCACATCTTATCTGCAGATTTATCACATCTTATCTACAGATAAACACACTTAAATAGGCAAGTACTAGTACACCTCGAAAAATGGCCAAATATCGTTCCCGAACACTACCCTTGGGAACACACACAAGATACTGGGCTGACTCCAGTCACCCGCCCAAACTTAGACTGCCACGGGATGACACATCTCCCGCACAAAAACAGTCACCGGACCCGGCTGTTCACGGACTAGCCGTGAGCTATTCACAGCCGGCCGAAACCAGTACAGAATAACTACATGACCAGCGCTCACACGCTTTCTGTACACTCTGTTTTCTTTTTTAACATATAAATGTTTTAAACAACTCACAATTAAACAAGCCGACAAGTGCTACAACCCTGAATTCACACTGTATAATCAGTATAGTACGTATCATTCCCCTTTGACCTTTACAGTAGTGCCAGACCAGAAACTCACAATTCAAAATTGAGAACACAGTTACGTAGTACTAGCAAAACTCAGCTGAGCTGCTGGCTAGATTAGGGCGTCCCACTGATAATATTTAATATTTCCTGGAAATCACACCTCTAGCATTAACGTACTGTGTCAATGGACAGTCTTCTATAAAATGGCACTAGCAGGCGTCTTTCTTTCTATAATATAAAAGCTTCTGTCCAATCAGCGGACTTCCCCTCTACCTTTCAAATATTCAAACTAAAAATGTCCCATTTCGGTCCAGTCTCAGTCTAGTGTGTAGTATTTTTCTGTCGGTCTGTCCGTTCCAACTTGGTTTTTCCCAAAATTACACTTGTTTTTGGACGAAACTACAAGAAAAAACTACACAAATTTTTGTCTCCCCCTACTTCTAAGATTCTATGCTAAGTTATTTTTAGCTACTATCCTCCTACCCTGCCCCTAGTCCACCTGCAGTTTGTTTTTGCATTTTTAGTCTCAAGGACGTCAAAATGTAACTTTAGTGAAAATATGCACAAAAAACTGTCTGCTAGTCTGTATCGAACAATACAGTCTTTCGTCAATATCTTCCGTGTTATCTGTCCGTCTGTGTAATTAAAAGCATATTATTTCTCTAGAAAAGATGGGCTATCAAACTAGCTAGTTTTTATTCTCCTAAACTTATTATTAAGAAAAAACCTACTTTTTTCAAGGTTAGTTTTGAAATTTGTTTTTGAACCTTCGTGTATGGCGTTTGCCGCTATATTCAAACTAAAAACGACTAATTACCGTAAACCGTCCAAGATACGTCTGTTTCTAACAAGAGCTAAGGTCGTTTTTGTCCATTTCCTTACATTGTGTCAACTAGTGGCGTAATTTTTTCTTTCAAAACTACAAATTGCGTCTTTTAGTCTTTAGATTCAAACACGTGTTCCGACCGTCATAATTTTTTTCTTTTATCTCCGTTTCTACCCCGTCTAAAAGGATAAACCGTTTGTCTGCATGTTCTAACTAGTTAGTTTCAATGGCGCTAGAAAACGCTGGCGTGGGCGAGAATGTATTATCGTACCTTATATATTTTTATCCCTACATGTTATTTTACCTGTTATCTTTATAAATGGAGGAATTTTAACGTTGCATCACTGTAATTTCACCACACATCTCCCCACCTGAGAACATGCACTAAAGCAAGTTCCAAAACCAGTGATACACATAGATAAAATTAACTCCTCACGCCTGCCAACTACTCTAATTTTGATCACAGGGGTGCCTACTGAGGAAATCTGCACCGACATTCTGTGACCCCGGGATATATTCAATATTAAACTGATATGGTTGCAACAATAAAGACCATCTTAACAATCTTGCATTTTCATGCTTGGCCTGAGATAAGAACACGAGAGGCTGGTGATCTGTCTGGACCACAAAAGTCCTACCATACAGATAGATTTGGAACTTTTTTATTGCCCAGATTAACGCTAAACATTCTTTTTCGCTTGTGGAATATCCTTGTTCCGCTTTGTTCAACTTGCGGCTTGCATAAGCCACTGGGTTCAGTTCCCCATTGGGTGAAGAGGACCTTTGCAACAGAGCAGCCCCCAGGCCTACATTGCTTGCATCTGTTCTCACCACAAAGTCCTGAGTCAAATCAGGCAATTTGAGAATAGGCTTGCTTGTGAGTTTTTTCTTTAACTCTTGAAATGCCAATTCACATTGCGCTGACCAAACAATTTTATCTGGATTTCCCTTGCGAGTCAGATCAGTCAGAGGAGCACATATAGAGTTAAAATTTTTGATATATTTTTGGTAAAACCCGCATAACGACACGAATGATCGCACGTCTTTTTTTGTTTGTGGTCGAGGTGCTCTCTGCAGTTTTTCCAAGTTCTTGGGGTCAGGGGTCATGTTACCCTGATATACAGTATGTCCCAAGAATTCCAACTCTTTGCATCCAATACAACATTTTGTTGGTCTAGCAGTTAAGTTCGCTTCTCTGAGCCTATCAAATAACATATTCAAAGAGTTAATGTGTTCTTCAAATGTTTCTGTGGCGACGAGAATATCATCCATGAAATTTGTGATACATGGATTATTCAGGGGATCCAACAATTTGCGCATCATCCTAGAAAATACACTCGGAGCATTTTTCAATCCGAATGGTAGCATGTTGAATTCATAATGTCCTTCCGAGGTGCTAAAAGCTAAATAAGGTCTAACTTCAGGCTTCACTGGAATCTGGTAATAGCCTTTGCTAAGATCCACCTTCGAAAAGTATTTTGCCTTGTTGAATCTGGCAAATAACTGTTTTGTGTCCGGTAATGGATCCACTTGTCCTTCTGCGACAGCATTCAGTTTCATGTAATCTACGCACAGTCTATGTTCCCCAGACGGTTTCCTCAACAAAACTACACTGGAGCTAAAAGAAGATTCACTGTGAGAAATAATCCCTTCTTTCAACAAATAATCTATCTCCTCTTTCAGTGCCTTCTCCTTAGCGAACGGAACAGAATAGGCTCTCATACAGATTGGGTTTGAGTCTACCAGCTTCATGTCATACTGTAACAAATTTGTATGTCCTGGTTTATCTGTTAATACATCTGTATGTTCCTCCAGAACCTGTTGAACTCTCTCCCTCTGATTTTTAGTCAGGTGCTTACTGACTTTTACCTGTGCGGCTGTCTCACAGGGATGTAATGGGTATTCATGTGAGGTGAGTGGTTCCTTTTTCATTTTAGTTGCGATAGCCAAGGTCAGTAAGGGGGTGCTTTCCTGGATTGGTCTGTCCAGATACTTCTTTAAAAGGTTTACATGATATATCTTTTCCTTCCCCTTTTTGTCAATTTTATAGTTTGTTCTAGACACCTTCTCTAGAACCGTATATGGACCTTGCCATCCAATTTGCAACTTATTCTGGCTGCCGGGTAGTAGAAGAAGCACTTTCTCTCCCACAGCTAATTCTCTGTCCTTTGCTTTCCTATTAAAATACGCTGCATGTTTCTTCCTGGCTTGTCTCAAATTATCATTTGCCAGTTTCCATCCAGCTTTCAGACGAGTGGTCAGCTCGTTCACATATTGATATGATGAGGTAACAGTCTCTTCTGCTTTCTCATCTGTCCAGGTCCTTAATAATGCTTCCAATGGACGTTTTATTGGCCTCCCAAATAGCAGGGTTGCGGGAGCCATCCCGGTTGAACTATGTGGTACTTCCCGATACGCAAACAACGCTGCGGGCAGAAATTGATCCCACATATCAGGTTTTTCATGTGCCAGCTTCCTCGGGACAGAAATGAGAGTCCCATTGAACCTCTCTACCTGGCCGTTCCCTTGTGGATGGTAAGGACTACAATGAAAGTGTCTGGCTTGAAATAGCTTAAAAACTTCTTCCGTTAGTTTCCCCTTGAACTGTGAGCCATTATCAGTCAAGATTTGATGCGGGAATCCTAATCTTGTGAATATTGTAAGTAGTGCCTCTGCCACATGTTTTGAATCAATTGATGGCAGAGCTACCGCCTCTCCCCACATAGAACAAGTGTCCACCAGAGTAAGGATGTAACTGTTCCTCCTCTTGCTCCGAGTGAGAGGTCCCACAATATCCACTGCAACCCTCTCAAAAGGTGTTCCCACTATGGGCATTTCCCCTAGAGTTGCAGGAGCAGTCCAATGCTTTGGAGCTACCCTTTGACATTCTGGACAGGATTTGACATATCTTTTTATATCTTCCGTTATCCCTGGCCAGAAGTAATGACAAGCTATACGCTGTCCTGTGGCGCTGATCCCCATGTGACCACTGAAGGGAATCGCATGCCCTAGTTCCATCACTTTCTCCCTATATGAAGTGGGAAGAACCAGCTGGTTGTGACCATTTGTTCCAGTTCCGGCCTTCCTGTATATCAATTTGTTCTTCATAAAATACTCTCCCTTGCTTGGAGGTGTGTGGCATTTGGGCAATTTTTTAAAACATGGCTTGAGTGTCCTATCCTCAGCCTGCGCCTTCCTCATCTCTTCTGGATGAGCATTTATAGGTTCACCTTCTTCCTCCTTTTTCTGTGACCTGGTCTGCACTGTCGCCATGATCACAGGTCTCTCGGGATTCCCCAAGAAAATGTATCTACACCCCAATATCAGAGGGTAGATTGGTTCATTTATCACTGCTGCTCTGATTTCTCCTTCCACATAGCGAGTTTTCACTGTTATCCTTGCGATGGGAAGTGTCATGAGTGGTATGTCCTTAGTCGCCCCTTGTATTTCCACTGTTTCGGTGGTATACTGACTTGGGTCCACTAGGCTAGCCTTCACAACTGAATCATAATCCAAACCTGTATCATAAAGGCACCTTATGGTGACCCCATTACAAATAACATCCTCACAAACTGGGGGGTGATAAGGTTCCTGCTGTCCATTAGGATTAACCTTTAATCTCTGGTTCCCCGATTTCATTGCAGCAATGTTTGAAGGTTTCCTTTTACAAAATTTGGTGTTATGGTTGTCTTTCTTACACCATTTGCACCACCTCTTTCCTTGGTTAAACGGTTTTCTTTCACTATATTTTTGGTCATTGAACTGTGAGTTTCTATCACGATAATCATTTCGTGGCCTATCAAAATTTGTCCTACCTTTATTACCTTGTTCTCTGGTGTCAAATATATTAAAGTGCTGTGGAGCTTTAAAATTTTCTATATGTTTCTTTTTAGAGCCACTTACCTTTGCCTGGGCTGCCTGATACCTCTCAGCGACATTCAAAACCTCCCCCAACCTCTCTGCACCTTGTTCCATGAGATATTCTCTCAGGTCTGGAGCCATGGACTCTCTTAATTGCTCTATCATGATCATCTCTTTGAGATCTTGGGTCTTCCCCAGAGCAGTCCATTTCTCCAAATATGTTTCCAGTCTGGCAGAGAATTGGTGGTATGTCTCCCCAGACAAAAGTTTGGCATTTCTAAACTTCTTACGATAAAATTCACCATTCTTTTCATATCTCAATAACAAAGCCTGCTTTAGCATGTCATAATTGTCTTGGTCGTCTCTATTCATTTTAGCAAAATCTTCATAAGAAGTACCTCTAAGCCCTTAGGATAACTTAAGACTCCACCTCTCTCTCTCCAACCCATATGTAGTAGCCAATAGTTCAAATCTACTTAGGTACCCCTCTATGTCATCGTCTTTCTCAACAAAATGGTCTAAATGAAACCCCATAGCTGAGGTTGAGGCTCCCCGACTAGGCGTGGCATCTGAGGCAAAGGGGCTGGCAACATTTTCAGGGGCATGGCCTTGTAATTCCAGCCCCCTTAGTCGTAATTCGTGCTCCCTTTGCAATCTCCTATCTTCTGCTTCCCTTTCGGCAGTCAATCTCTTTTCTTCTGCCTCCCTTTGCTGTCGTTTTTCTTCTGCCTCCAATGCCCTAACCTCCTTGTCAGCCTCAATCTGCAGCCTCTTAATTTCTTTATCAGTCTCAATTTGTAACCTCTTCATGTTCCCTTAAACCTGTCACTACACATTTATAAAATCCCCAAACCAAACACCCCCCCACCCCCTCCTCATCCCACCCATACCCTAAAACATCACAAATGCTCTCTTACTTAAAACATATCATATCTCCTAAGACACAATCCATAACCATAGTCCACACATAACAAATCTCCCTGTACTAGACTCAATTCCACCCATCCCTCAACCTACTCGTAAACTACAACCTCAAACTACTTAACAATACCTGTACCACTACTCCCCCAAACTAGTACCGCTACCTCTTATCACCTCTACCCTCATATCTGTATAACGCCCAAATACCAAGTGTTATCAACAAACTCACATCCCCTCCCCCCATATAACCCAACCCCAATCCATCTTCCCCTCTCTCACTCGCGCCCTCACTCACTATGTAATCTAAAATGGTATCCTTCTCACTTACTGTCGCAACTCACATACAATACATCTGAGATATATACACATCAGAAAATACCCCCGCGAATAACTCTACACCTATAACATCCTATCACCTCAATAACTATTCCCTCAATCTGGACGTATCCGACACCTCCTGACTCAAATTTAGTACTTATCAAAAACTCCACACTAATAACCCTTTACATATGTGTATCAGCTCAACTCCCACCTTAGCTAGCCCTAAACTTCTACCTACTATATTCCAACAACACACCACTACCTCCATAGTCCTCTATAGATCCCCCCACAAACAGTGTATCACAACTATCATGCACATCTATCTAACCTCGATCAACTTTGTGTGTGTCCCCCCCCAACTGGATTTGCCTAATCATATTCACACTCTCAACTCTCCAATCTTATTCTTGTTATGTACAACTGTACATATTCCTCCTATATCGCATTACTCAGTCTCGTGTACAGTTCTAGCTATCTCACCATTATCACCCCGTGTTCATAACTTTCCCTGTCGCCCACCATTAGCACATTTCCACTGATCCTTCACTCCACTCGTCAGAATCTCCAGCTTCACAATCTGTGTGTGTTCCCCACAACTCAACGTTTCTGTCGCTATTGATCTTATTTTTTACTCTTTGTATGCAGTGGCCAGACCTGCTCGATACGACTCGACAGGCCAAGAAGATGATAATATCCTACGCATTTCGCCACCCATCTATATTCCTTCATGCAACGTCCTATGTCTCTGCCGCGAAGACCGTACTAGGCGAGTAATTAAGGCCTCCCACTACTCCCCTATGGTGTGTACTTCTCACACCTCTACATGCCACGTCTCGCGCAAACTAGAACCCTCCGTAGACCCTCGAATCTCAAAGATATCCACTCTACCTCCTACCCCTAGTACTCATGCTCGTCGCCAACACTGTTGTGTGACAACCCCCCCCCCTCCCCCTCAGACCTGTCTCATATGCACGCCCTACCTTTTCATTTTATTTTACCTGAACAGACTAATCCCGGTAAGAGAACACCATTACCATAGTAAGATAAATGTTGCTCTGCGAGAACAGTCAATTGTCTCCTACTCACCGTGATTCACTTGTCATCAACCTCATTGCACTTGTGTCCCACAACCACAGGGCACCCTTACAATTCGTTAAAATCTGTAATGAACAGCAGTATATAAGATTCGATCTCCTTCGAGTATCTACTATTGCACAATACACTGATTAAATTGTCTCTTCGTTAGCCATGCTTTAAGCTCCTCAACCAAACTCAATTTCATTCATAAAACCATAATATCAAACACCCCTTTACACACCACACACAGAGAGCCGACATCGCAAATGCGAGATCTCACTTCGCAATGATCAATACCCTCACCTAAAAGCGTTTATCGTTCTTCTCAGATCCCTAATTCAGCGATAAGTCCAGATCTGTCGCTTACTTATGTTTTGTCACTCTAGGACCCTGGATGTGGCTCGGAGACGATCCTAATAGCGAACGTATGCATATTATAGTCACCACCTGTCAGCTCCCGAATTTTCCTAGAAACAACAGAAATACTATAGTCCCTGGCCGTCTCATCTCCCTCCCAATATTAAAAATCTACCCAAAAAAATCCCGAGTGATCCATGATCTTTTTTCCCCATCTTATCTGTCACGGCAGCTCTCACATAATCTGCATCAGCTCCCAATCAGTATGAAGAGCATCTCAGTGACTCGTAGCTGTCATAATACAACTGCCGAACCTTTCGACCGTGCGAGTGGCTGTCGCAAACTCACCTAGTCCCGCCGTCAGCCTCACTCCCACAATATCTCGCCGAGCCTAATCAAGTTCGTCCGATGCCTATCTACGCCTCGATGCATATATGCAGACTCACCTATCACAGCTCAATTTTAGTCAATAAAATGCCTCCAAAAATAGACGTGCCGTCACTGGTCACCGATCCTCTGTGTGAACACCTACTAATGAGATATTCTGCCCTAAAAATGGCATTACATCTGACGCGCACTAATTTTTTATGAGCCCTTTTCATATTGCTATTCTCTATGCATTTTGAAAATCTGATCTTGATACCACTAACTCACAGATACGCGGTGTCCTCGATACATCTCCTCTCTTAGCAACATTAATATGCTACAATATAGCAACACATCTAGTATACTATGACGTCGTGCACCCTCTCTTCAAGCGTACTCAGAGAGTCCCTCCGCAGTAATTCTAACGAGAGGAGGTATGCATAGTCTTTTGTCTGTTGTCTGTCTGTAGTGCTCCATCGTCGACCAACTTGGATTCTTCCTTGATATCTAACTCTCATCACCATATTCCCCCACACATCAACGAATTTTGCTTGGAGCTCGACCCCAACTACTATACAAGACCACTTCGCAACAGAGACTCACAACATAACTGAGCCACCAAGATCCAAACTTTTTTGTATCCTCCATCTTTTGCATTAACCATCTCCACTGAAAGACCTCCTTGTCTGTCCTCAACTGGCTTAAGTTATGTTTTTGAGTCTACAATCCTCACCTTAACCCTGACGCCCCCTAGTCCACCTAGCAGCAATTTCGCTCTTTCTGCACATTTCTCTTAGTCTCAAGGAGTGTACACACAATACACCTCATCGTATCACCTCATTGTACGTGCAACACAACACCTGATATTCGACTTTTACGCAGAATAAAAAAAAAATCTGTAACCTTGATCTCGTGACTACTTTCGTATCTCCCTCTCGTATACAAATAACCTAATGACCTAGCCTCCCGTCTCCCGCGACATCGTCCCCTCAATACATCTTTGACCTCTACTCACCACGATACTAACATGATCAGTCACTTCGTAAGTCTTACCACACCCAATCCCAGCCACTCACCCTCTCCTTTCTATAGTTTCCGTACAATTCAGAAACAGGGGCCATTTGAATTCCAACCTCTACAGTCCTCTGTACTCTTGCTACATTTCCCCCATGTATCATCACACTTTCCCTTCCTGTTAAACTGCACACTCCAACTCCTCTGCTCAATAATTAATAACCCACTTTATATACCGCCTGTATCTCACATGACCGCGCCTTGAGCTCCTCTCTGCTCCAAGAGCCTTTAGTTCACCCGTCTGGACCTCTAGCACCTATTTCATACATCCGCAACCCTTTGTCTGTCCGAGTCATCTGTAATGCGCTCTAACCACAACAGTATAGTATCATCCTAAACCACACAATAATTCCATACGTGATCATAGTATACCAGCCAGAACAAATACCCTCCGACCACCCCACAGACTGTTCATTGCATCTGATCGATACTCTAATCAAGTTGCAACAAAAGACATTCACAGACCCTGAATTATTCCTGTTATCACATTCTCACTCTCCCTGCTACATTGCTTACCCCTGTCTCACCTGCCGCCTGCGTCCGCGCCTGATATTAATCATTCCTTCGCGCCCGCGCTCACCAACCTCTATACTCCTGCCGCTCCTCCATGTCTCGCTTGTCTCTTCACTCCCCTTCACCCCTATATCGTCCCACTCAGTGTACTATAGATGTAGTTTCCGGCCCCTCCCGTACGCCTTCACACTGAGTGTGTTCCTCTCTATTCTCCTCCGCTCATCCCTCCCATACCCGTGTCATACAAATTGGATAACTGTACACCCACGTATAGTGTCAGTCTGTCTGCATCTTCTATCTGAGCTAATGCTTCTATTCACTACCCTAGGCGTAGCACGCATAACAGATCTAGCTCAGTCGTACGGCACGCTCCCCATGTATTCATGTATCCACTGTCTACACCCACTCTCCATCGCTCTTTACTTACCCTAGCACTTCAGCGAGTATATCATCCAGAATCCCTTAATCATAATCTCCCTCAGTTCCACCACCCCTACAACTCATCGGCGCGAACATGCCTCGCAAAAGCTTGCGCCTTCTCCCACGCCGATTAGATTCTGATCCTCGACATAAAAAAATTCCCTTCCCCACCCCACAATCTGCGAACTCAACTCGCTACCTGTGTACTGCTGACCCGCTATACCACACATACCTATCTACCCGCCTGCCCGTGCAACCCTACCACCCTCCTGTCAAGCACTTCGATCCCTAGTGAACTCACTGTTCCACCTCGTTTCCGTCGTGTCAAACATATCACTAGTTTAATCCTAATCTGTTTTCAGACCTCTCCCCTTCTCCTCTAAGACGAATAGCCTGCCCATACAACATGGCCGTGGCTCACATAAGTCCACCCAGCCCCCCCAAGTCCACAATCGCACTCGCCTGCCAAACACACACCCTAGCGCCTTCATTTTCTTCACCCCCCTTGATTCTAATTTATGTCCATGTCACGCTTCCCCAACTTGCAATCACACATGTTATCACGATACTCTTTTTCCCCCCCATAACAGATGACGTGTTGTATCTATTCCTTGTGCAGATTTGAGTATGTTCTACACCTCGCCCCAATGACTGGGCCCTGATCGTCCTACACACCACGAAAACAACCAACTTCACGCAGAAAGTGCCCCCGAACTAGAAGAGATTTGTCTTCTAACTGGCACCACTCCCATACTCCCGCCACGTCACAATATCACCCCCCACTTACACGACTATGTTTTGCTACTTTTATTTGTTCTAGTACCCCCCAAGCCGCCAACTCCGAACTCGAACCCCCTCAATACCTCGCTCTCAGTTATTCCTCCTCAGCCTCCTGCTGGTACACACCTATCCATTTCGTCACCTCGCATACCTGTTTTGTAAGTTGATGTCCGAGCGTTAATCGTCTCTAATAACGACTCACCCAGGTCTCCCCTCCAGCGAACCAATGTGATTCATTCCTGACCCCGGAGTCCGCTTTCTGCCCTTCCAGTAGTTATTTAAGCCCCAAACTCGCGCAGCCATGCTCCCAGTCAACACACCCATGATCTCTTGTTCCTTCAATTATTCTTCCTACTCCCCCTCACGTCATAGTTCTGTCGACCATATATACCTAGTCCATTCAAGGCATGAATAATTGAGAGATGAGTGAAGGCTCGTTTGCGAGGCCCCTCGCACACGCTTTGTTCATTGTCTCCTTTACCCAGTCACATAACTCTCCCTCATCTTATGCGCACGACGACAGACCAACTAAAAAAACAACACAAAAAAAACACAGCCACACATACTCTCGGTTACACTCTCGCCTACTAGAAAAATCGCAAACTACACCACATGACGATTCGTTCTTGATAAGCCCATTGACACCTCGGTGCTTATCCTGCTTGCAGACACTACTCCCATCACACCTAGCTTTAGTCTGCGTGTTTCGCCCTTGTGTGTGTTCATCTCGTGTCAGACTGCGTCCGCCATCCCTGTATCATAGTTTAATCATGATCTCTCTCGTTCCCTCTCTCCTCATCTGAGTGGTGTTACCTATACATCCTTCTCTCCAAATCAGCGTACGAGAAAACCACTCCCTCCCCATCCCTCCCCAATATTTCCGTCTATGGCGCCGTCCTGCATACTATTGAGCTCATCTGTTTGGCTTTGCTGTTCTGCATGAAGTCCCTACACTTGTATCTGACTTTTCCTTTGATTCCTAACAAATAGAATCTTATGTGGTTATACGTAGTTAACCCCCAGGGACAGATACATAATTCTCTGCACCAGCCTGTACGTCTCGATGTCAATATATAAAGTATATGATCAACCATAGTAGCTACATCAACTCAGTACTTCCCTTTTCCCACTCCTCTGTTGATCTCCTCCGAACCTATCACAATCTACTCTTGTCATTGGCTTCTGCTGACCAGTTGCAACGCCGTATCGTTTAGCACCGCCTGCCGCCCCACACTCTATAACTCCCAGACCACTCGTCCCCACAAACTCGACTCCGCAGTTTCCTGACTGTTGCCCGCGCGTCTCTACCCGTCTACTACCTGTTTGTCCTGTGGCTCACTGAGACTCTTCATCTTCGTCCGTGTCTCTGAGACTCCTCCTTTCGCTCCCCTGAATATTTCGTGCCGCCTATTCATATGGTGTAACATGCCCTTAATCACTCTTCGCGCTCAGTCAACTTATGAGTTACAGATGAACTACTCTTCAAGCGAAGTACTGTGTGTTCATCAAGCCCCCCCGCAAATTATCTATGTGTGTCGTGCGCCTGCTTGGACAGAGTCTTATATGCTCCTTCCGAGGTGCTAAAAAGACTAAAAAGGTCTAACTTCAGGCTTCACTGGAATCTGGTAATAAGCCTTTGCTAAGATTTAAATATCTATCACTTCTGCCAAGCGGCCAGTAAGTTCGCCATGTTTGCTAAACCGCTTCTGTATTCTAATCATGAGAATCGAATATAAGTGACTGATTGTGATCGGATAGATGGATCAGCTATGACGAGTCCTCGGTGTACGAACTTTGTGTGCACTTCGCTGCCAATCTTCTTTGCTACATGCTTAGCTGCCTATAAGTGCTTGTGTGAATGCCCGAGAACGCGTGTTCTCTCACAATATTTACATGAGGTAGCACTGGAAACGCTATGTTTAACGTGAGAAGATTTCTCACTTGTTAATAACGCTCAAATTAATATCTAATACCTCAAACCCATCCCATCCATAATATCTCTGTTCCCTAGTACGCTGACCGGCACTATCCCCAATCCCTTATCACTCCTACCTCCCTAACCAACTAAAACTCTCACATTCCTCTTTACTGTCCGCCCGCCTTCTACCCTTATAGGAACGGAACAGAATACGCGCACCTCCTTCAGACTGATTGGGTTCTGCGGTCGTCTACCAGCGTCATGTCAGTACTGTTACAAATTTGTATTTGTCCGTGGTTTATCTGTTAATACTCTGTATGTTCTCCAGAACTGTTTGAACTCTTCTCCCTCTGGATTTTAGAGTCAGGTGTTGGGGTGCGGTGGACTACATACTTTTACCTGTGCCTAGCGGTTTTTTCTACACAGGGATTGTTGATGGGTTATTATTCATGTGAGGTGAGTGGTTCCTTTTGCATTTGAGTTGCGATAGCCAAGGTCAGTAAGGGGGTGCTTTCCTGGAGTGGTCTGTCCAGATACTCTTTAAAAGGTTTACATGATAAACTTTCTCCTTCCCCTTTTTGTCAATTTTATAGTTTGTTCTAGACACCTTCTCTAGAACCGTATATGGACCTTGCCATCCAATTTGCAACTTATTCTGGCTGCCGGGTAGTAGAAGAAGCACTTTCTCTCCCACAGCTAATTCTTTGTCCTTTGCTTTCCTATTAAAATACGCTGCATGTTTCTTCCTGGCTTGTCTCAAATTATCATTTGCCAGTTTCCATCCAGCTTTCAGACGAGTGGTCAGCTCGTTCACATATTGATATGATGAGGTAACAGTCTCTTCTGCTTTCTCATCTGTCCAGGTCCTTAATAATGCTTCTAATGGACCTTTTATTGGCCTCCCAAATAGCAGGGTTGCGGGAGCCATCCCGGTTGAACTATGTGGTACTTCCCGATACGCAAACAACGCTGCGGGCAGAAATTGATCCCACATATCAGGTTTTTCATGTGCCAGCTTCCTCAGGATAGAAATGAGAGTCCCATTGAACCTCTCTACCTGGCCGTTCCCTTGTGGATGGTACGGACTACAATGAAAGTGTCTGGCTTGAAATAGCTTAAAAACTTCTTCCGTTAGTTTCCCCTTGAACTGTGAGCCATTATCAGTCAAGATTTGATGCGGGAATCCTAATCTTGTGAATATTGTAAGTAGTGCCTCTGCCACATGTTTCGAATCAATTGATGGTAGGGCTACCGCCTCTCCCCACATAGAACAAGTGTCCACCAGAGTAAGGATGTAACTGTTCCTTCTCTTGGTCCGAGTGAGAGGTCCCACAATATCCACTGCAACCCTCTCAAAAGGTGTTCCCACTAAGGGCATTTCCCCTAGAGTTGCAGGATCAGTCCAATGCTTTGGAGCTACCCTTTGACATTCTGGACAATATTTTGACATATCTTTTTATATCTTCCGTTATCCCTGGCCAGAAGTAATGACAAGCTATACGCTGTCCTGTGGCGCTGATCCCCATGTGACCACTGAAGGGAATCGCATGCCCTAGTTCCATCACTTTCTCCCTATATGAAGTGGGAAGAACCAGCTGGTTGTGACCATTTGTTCCAGTTCCGGCCTTCCTGAATATCAATTTGTTCTTCATAAAATACTCTCCCTTGCTTGGAGGTGTGTGGCATTTGGGCAATTTTTTAAAACATGGCTTGAGTTTCCTATCCTCAGCCTGTGCCTTCCTCATCTCTTCTGGATGAGCATTTATAGGTTCACCTTCTTCCTCCTTTTTCTGTGACCTGGTCTGCACTTTCGCCATGATCATATGTCTCTCGGGATTCCCCTCTCGGGATTCCCCAAGAAGACGTATCTACACCCCAATATCAGAGGGTAGATTGGTTCATCATGTCACTGCTGCTCTGATTTCTCCTTCCACATAGCGAGTTTTCACTGTTATCCTTGCGATGGGAAGTGTCATGAGTGGTATGTCCTTAGTCGCCCCTTGTATTTCCACTGTTTCGGTGGTATACTGACTTGGGTCTACGAGGCTAGCCTTCACAACTGAATCATAATTTAAACCTGTATCATATAGGCACCTTATGGTGACCCCATTACAAATAACATCCTCACAAACTGGGGGGTGATAAGGTTCCTGCTGTCCATTAGGATTAACCTTTAATCTCTGGTTCCCCGATTTCATTGCAGCAATGTTTGAAGGTTTCCTTTTACAAAATTTGGTGTTATGGTTGTCTTTCTTACACCATTTGCACCACCTCTTTCCTTGGTTAAACGGTTTTCTTTCACTATATTTTTGGTCATTGAACTGTGAGTTTCTATCACGATAATCATTTCGTGCCCTATCAAAATTTGTCCTACCTTTATTACCTTGTTCTCTGGTATCAAATTTATTAAAGTGCTGTGGAGCTTTAAAATTTTCTATATGTTTCTTTTTAGAGCCACTTACCTCTGCCTGGGCTGCCTGATACCTCTCAGCGACATTCAAAACCTCCCCCAACCTCTCTGCACCTTGTTCCATGAGAAATTCTCTCAGGTCTGGAGCCATGGACTCTCTTAATTGCTCTATCATGATCATCTCTTTGAGATCTTGGGTCTTCCCCAGAGCAGTCCATTTCTCCAAATATGTTTCCAGTCTGGCAGAGAATTGGTGGTATGTCTCCCCAGACAAAAGTTTGGCATTTCTAAACTTCTTACGATAAAATTCACCATTCTTTTCATATCTCAATAACAAAGCCTGTTTTAGCATGTCATAATTGTCTTGGTCGTCTCTATTCATTTTAGCAAAATCTTCATAAGAAGTACCTCTAAGCCTTTAGGATAACTTAAGACTCCACCTCTCTCTCTCCAACCCATATGTAGTAGCCAATAGTTCAAATCTACTTAGGTACCCCTCTATGTCATCGTCTTTCTCAACAAAATGGTCTAAATGAAACCCCATAGCTGAGGTTGAGGCTCCCTGACTAGGCGTGGCATCTGAGGCAAACGGGCTGGCACCATTTTTAGGAGCATGGCCTTGAATTTCCAACTCCCTTAGTCGTAATTCGAAGAACTGGAATCGGTCTGATAGTCCTCGACACGCGAGGGGTTCCCATAATGTTAGAAATTCTCGGAAAGGGAGTAGCTATAGGAACTACCCAAGTGCTTCATGGAGACAAAAGAAACAATATTACAGGGATACTCAATATAATGAGCATGATGATTATGATCATGAATATTATGATTCAAACCCAAATAGGGGTTATAACAGAGGCAATAATAATTATAGAGACAATTATAACCGAGGTAGATCACAACACAAAAGACATGGTAAATCTTATTACCAGGCTAACTCTGCACAACAGGAGTTTCACGACACCGATAATCAGAATAATGATAAAAAAAGACTCCAATAGTGTAGCAAATTCCGCTTTCGATTTTGCTAGAGCATCTGAGTGTTCGCAATGCAAAACATTATTCGATCCAACCACAGTGTCTACTTTAAGCTGCGGTCACCCACTTCCCGCTCTTCATGCGTCAATTGCGCATAATGGAAGGGGTGCTCTTGTCTTTAATAGGGGCCTAATAGATGGTACTCCGGTATCAATTCTTTTCGACTCGGGGTGCACTACCATTGGAGTGAGGCAATCACTCGTAAATCCTTCTCGAGCTACAGGCAATATAGTCAAATGTGTAACATTTGGTGGCACATTGGAGAAGTACTCCACTGCCATTATCAATATTGCTACGCCTTTCTTTACAGGAGAGGTGCAAGCATGTCTCTTGCCGAATCCGATCGCTGATCTTATCATCGGTCGCATTCATGGAGTGAAAGAATGCACTCCACAGCAAATTTCTAATTGGGAAAATGTTAATATGCAATCGGCTAATGCAGTAATCACTAGGGCTCAAGCTCTTAATATGCCACAATCTTCACATTCTGAAGATAATGATGCGCAGATCCAAGATGATCCCTTGGAGATTTCCCACGATTCCTTTATCAAACAGCAGGAAGATGATCCTACTCTAAAGAAATTCTTTACTCTGGCAACAAAAGGTGATCCGAATAAGGATACAAATCGTAAATCTTGGATTACGATGAAGAATGGCGTACTTGTACGTATGGTACAAGACTCCGCTAAGTCCATTCATTCTCAAATCCTTGTGCCTAAAAATATGAGAGTTAAAATCTTACAGCACGCTCATGATTCGCAGTGTGCTGGACATATGGGTTTTTCCCGTACTAAAGCTAGAGTTCTTCAATCTTTCTTTTGGCCTGCTGTGAATAAGGACATACGAATCTATTGTCGATCTTGTAAAGTATGTCAAGAGATTAAATCCAGAGGTCCACGCCATGATGCACCTATTCAGGCTGCAGACATTCCCATTCGGCCATTTCAAAAAATGGCGATAGACATCATTGGTCCATTTAAGATAAAGTCTGCTAGAGGACACCAATTTATTCTGACGTGTGTTGATATGTGCACACGTTGGCCGGAGGCTGTTCCTCTAAAGAGCATAACTACTGCTGATGTCGCAGATGCTCTTTGGTTAATATTTTCTCGTCTGGGTTTTCCAGCAGAAATATTATCCGACCATGGTACCCAACTCATATCGGATACCATGTCTCAAGTAATGTCGACTCTGAAGATAGAGAGATCGCTGAGTAGTATTTATCATCCTATGTCCAATGGGATGGTGGAACGTTTGAATAGAACTCTGAAAAACCTACTAGGTAAGATAACAGAAGATCATCCTCAGGATTGGGATAGGGTTTTACCCGCGGCTCTCTTTGCATATAGAGAGGTCGCCAACGAACATACAGGATTTTCTCCCTTTGAACTTGTCTTTGGCGCGAAACCGCGAGGTCCTATGTCCTTACTTCATGATCTTATAACTGCTGATAATATTGTCGATGACACAAAATCCTCTTATGAATATGTCATCGCACTTAGACACAAGATTATTGAAGCATGCAAATTGGCAACTGCTTCATCTGAATTTGCGAAACAGAAGGCAAGGGAATTTGCCAATAAAAAGAGATGTTTGCGACAACTTTGTCCAGGTGACAATGCATTTGTCTTGCTACCTTGTAGGGAAAATAGACTTCTCATTTCTTGGAAAGGTCCGTACGATATAATATCAAAAGTTTCCGATGTTGACTATATCGTCGATATTGACGGGAAGCGTAAAACCTTCCACATCAACATGCTCACGGAATTCCATGAACGTCCTGATTATTTACAACCTGTTTTCCAGGCAACGGACGATTTTCCAGTCCAACATGGACAGTACTCATCTCTGTCAGTAATACAGGATGAGGAAACGAGTTTCTCGGATGTAAATTTACCTTTTCCACTGATTCCTCTTCACTCTAATGAATCATGGAAAGATGTTGCAATTTCTCCAGAATTATCTCCAGGAGAGCAGAAACAAGTTTCTACTATGTTAGAACAATTTCAGGATGTCCTTACTGACATTCCTGGTCAAACGGATGTCATTCAACATGACATTATTCTTACTGACCATAGTCCTATAAGAGTCAGACCGTATCCTATCCCGATACATTTTCAAGCACAGGTAGAGAAAGAGTTAGATGAGATGATAGAGTTAAAAATTATTGAACCATCCACATCAGCATATTCTTCGCCGATGGTTATAGTACGGAAAAAAGACAATAACATACGTCTTTGCGTGGATTATCGCAAATTGAATCAAGTGACTAAATTCGATGCTGAACCTATGCCTTTACTAGAAGAGCTACTTACGAGACTATCGAATTCTCACTTCTTTTCTAAACTCGATTTGTCTAAGGGATATTGGCAAGTTCCACTATCCGAACACGCCAAACCGTTTACTGCTTTTTCGACGCCTAGGGGTCTATTCCAATGGAATTTCATGCCTTTCGGTCTTATGAACGCCCCTGCTACATTTGTACGCATGATGCGTCGAATCCTATCTCATCGCTCAGATGTCATTGCGTATCTTGATGACATCTGTCTTTTCAGTGATACTTGGAACGATCACTATAATGGTATAAATGAACTATTGTCTATCTTACGCGAGCATAACCTGACAGCGAAACCATCGAAAGCATGTATTGGTTTTAGCGAAATATCTTTTTTAGGACACCGTGTTGGTCATGGGTTCCTAAAAACAGAAGACCATAATACAAGTAAGATACTTAACATTTCTATTCCTAAGACTAAAAAGCAAGTACGAAGTCTCTTAGGTCTAATACAATTTTATGGACGATTCATCCCGAATCTGTCCTCCATTATGTCACCTCTTTCTTCCTTGCTAAAGAAAGGGTCTCCTAATGTAGTCCATTGGACTCAAGAATGTCAATCCTCTTTGGATAAGGTTAAAACTATGTTTTCTACTTCACCTATCCTAGTATTACCTTCTAAGGATAAGACATTTATTCTTCGTAGTGACGCTTCATCCACCGGGATTGGAGCTGCACTAATGCAAGAGTACTCTGGAACTCTGCATCCTGTGATGTATATTTCTCGGAAATTAAATGCCGCAGAGAAGAATTACTCGGTCCTAGACCGTGAATTATTGGCTATGGTTTGGTCAATCCTTAAACTGCAAAGATTTCTTCTGGGCGCGCATTTCATTGTGGAAACTGACCAGAAAGCTCTTACGGCTATTCAGAGTAAAAATCTGAAGAGCGCGAGATCAACGCGATACGCGATTGCTCTACAGCCATTTCATTTTTCGGTGCGAGCTATCCGTGGGTCAGAAAATGTGATGGCAGATATTTTGTCTAGATGCCCACATGATTCATAACTGTTATACAACTTTGATACAGTTGTTTCTATGTTGAAATGTGTACACATATGTAATATATCATATATTGATTGTAACACTACTTAGCGGTTCATTGATATGTATTCACCGCTGATCTTTCAATGTTTTTCGTCTTTGATGATCATGATGTTAAGATATCTTAGATGGAATTTATGTATAAACTAATGTGGAAATTGTGTCATTGCTAATATTGTAGTATGCGTTTGTGACACCTCTCTGGAAATATTTATACTTAGAGAAGTACTTTCTCTAAGGTCATAAAACTTATGCTTATCATCTGCGCATTGTTATTGGTGCGTTGTGAGCCTATTGTATGTTGCTCCTAGATGTATTTCAAAACAAAAGTGTACCATTTTTTTTTTTCCCGAGGGGTGTGGTAATCTGTTGCGTGCATATTTTGACGCACATTTTACAAAAATCGATATGGCTATTTAATATGGGAAAAATATAGACATTCATTTATTTGTGTATGAAAATGCTGTTTATGGTAAAAGCGAGATAATCCATGTTTGATTCACACTTTTGATTATAGGAGTAATCGTTCTGGATATTGATCCAGCGCAAGGATATTGCGCTTGCGTTTGTACTTATTTTTTAGGGCCAGAAAATATATTAATTTGCTTATTGTGTTTATGGCCTGAATTCATATGTATTACATATTATTAGTACAAGTAGAATCAGTCCTATATTGTATATTTTGGATCGGTAGGAGGGACTAGATTCTTGTATTCCGGTGTAGCGGAAGTATGAGTTGTCTTGACAAGTCGTGATGAGTTCCGATGTACTGCTTACAAATGGCGGGGTACGTTTTTCTAGAGCTGGTCCTTTCGTCAGAAAAAAATGTCTTACGAAGTGGTTTCTTCTGAAGGAGATGGTGTCTCTACGATAGTTTGTGTTAGAGACTCTCCTCATGTCAGTATATAGATGATTCGGACTCCAGGTAAACCCAGCTCCTATTTTTGATGATCTCTCGTCGGTTAGGCCTAGCTTGACTTTTTGTGCTTCGCTATGCTAGTGTCGTGTTTTGTATCGACGAAGATGACAGATTTTCCTGCAGCGGTTATGGCTACGTGAATTAACCTGATCACCGTAGAGCTGTATGGAAACATTTATGAAATCCTTTATATACCCATTATAAATTAACTCTGGCTTATATTCTCCTTCCTATGAATGAGCGAACGACAACTCAGGGAGACAGCCATGTTGGATTTCGGTCATCATATGTTTTGATCACTGCCAAGAGAACAGATTATTTATCTTATTATCGGACAGTGACAGGGAGATCTCAATCTTGCTAGAAACCCCCTTTCGTGGTTTCATAATATATACTACAAACTATGGACGTCAAGTAACTTTGGTTATTTATCGATCCGCCCTTCACTGACGCGTTTAGTCAGATAGGGGGATGTGGCCATAATGTATCATGACATTGAACTTTTGATGTACTGCCCATTATTTCTGAATGTGTCATGACTTCAGATCTGCTATGTATACCCACAAATTGATATGTCAACATACCATGATGTACTCGTATGTCCCAGTGTGTACGTCTGAATAAATTGAGTAAACAAAGATTCCAGCAGTCTGCATTGGTGCCTTGTAGACACAAGTGTATGAGTGGTTATATTGGTCAGCACACGAACAGCACACCATTCGCGTCAATCACACTCTACATTTCTACTTCATACATACACCATCCTGCGTCGGTTGAAGTGACCAAGTTTAGGGCCTGCTTCCCCTGGAGCCTTTGCCTTCCCTAACTCAGGACTAGGGTGAGTTACCCATTTACAGCTGGGTAGACTGGAGCATGCCTGATCTCAACAACACACCACTCTTCCTTACAGAGCATCCAGTGTGTGTGTAAAAGCAACTTTACAGAGCAGACAGAGACACAAACTTTACAGTACTCTCTGTTTTAGACAACTCAACCCATCGTAAAAAAGTAAGACGGATGCCTGAGATGAATTCAGAGAATTCAACTCCAGTTTCTGGTAACATGTTTTTAAATTTAAGACGATATCCGTCCTCGTTAAGTTGGTACTTCTTTAACAATGCCGCCCTGACAACCTCATAGTTGTTCTTGTCAGGCACATCTACCATACCCAACAAAGTCAAAGCATCACCTCTAAGTATCTTGGACAGATGATAAACATATAATGTTTTATCTATATTATGCACCTTACATGCACTTTCAAATCTATCTAGATAAAATGTTATATCATCAATTGAAGCATTGAATGCTGGTAAATTAAGCTTGAAATCAACAGCATTAGACTTATTAGCAGATGATACCTTATTAGCATCATTAGCATTACTAGATAACTTCAACTTTTCTAACTCCAAAGCTAAGAGTTTTTCTTCATGCTCCATTTTTGCTTTTCTCTCATCAGCTTCTCTTTGTAACCTTCTTTCTTCAGCCTCAGCCTGTAACTTTCTTTCTTCAGCCTCAGCCTGTTTTTCTAATCTTTTATTTTCAGCCTCTATTTCAAGTCTCTTATTTTCAGCTTCTTTTTCAAGTCTCTTATTTTCAGCTTCTATTTCAAGTCTCTTATTTTCAGCTTCTTTTTCAAGTCTCTTATTTTCAGCTTCTTTTTCAAGTCTCTTATTTTCAGCTTCTATTTCAAGTCTCTTATTTTCAGCTTCTCTTTTTTGTTTTTCCATTTCCATTTGTAATCTTTTCTCATCTACCTGCATCTGCAGTTTTAAATTTTCAGCATCTATTCTCTTTTGTTCAGTTTGTTCTTTCATTTTCTTTTCTTCCGACTTCAATGCCTTGGCATATTGAACAGTCGCAAATTCTTCTAATTTATCACCTGTCTTCCCAAGGGCTTTACTCTGCTCAATAAAGTACTCAAATGTAGACATGATGTCTAAAATGTGAGTACAGAACCTGAAATAATTAATTATCTTATTTCAATCTTAATAGCAACAAGACTTAATAAAGTGCTTGTGTAATCACTATGTTTACCCCAATCTCTGTGGGAAACAAGACTTGACACCAACTTGTATTATCAAATGTATAATAATATCACAAGTCACCTCTTAATTATCAGTGCACTACACAAATCAGTGCATAACCATCAGTTATTTATCATAACTGCACTACAATAGTGCATAAGCAAAAAACCACCAGTTAGTTATGATAAGTGCACTATAGACCAATAGTGCATGAGCATATATGTAACAATAGTGAAAGCTAACTATGCAAGAACTATGCAAACAATAACAAGACAATGTAAACAATAACAAAGGTCACCAACAATGTAAACAATAACAAAGATCAAAGTCAAATGTAAACAACAACAAAGATCAAAGTCAATGTAAACAAAAACAAAGATCAGAGTCAATGTAAACAATAACAAAGATCAAACAATATGAAAACATTCGCATAAGTCAAATAAATAAACAGCGAAACTAAAAAGAAATGTGATGACAAAATGCGAAGATATGACAAACAAATGACGCCTCGCTACAGTGTATACACAAAAATATACTTAAAGAACTGAATAATAGATAGGGGAGACCTACAAATACAAACAATCGAAATCGAAACTAAAAAACACAAAGAAA